>OX402578.1:24683625-25283625 GCA_948098905.1 Tiliacea aurago
TTCAAATGTTTGGCCAAGGTTGGCCAAAATACGCGCAAACTTTTGTGTATCAAAACAGTAGATGCATGGAGTAAATTATTTTAGACTTTATTACTAGGTGCCATGGTTGCAATTAGGTTGAACTTAAAACTTTATCACAGTTCGTTAGTAAACAAATGTAGCCGTATAAGTATATATTCACGCGGACAGCATTTAGCTTTGATTTTGTACGTGACCCGTTATCTAGTTGGTATTGTTGATCGAAGCCTTTTCAACCCTTAACCGATCGTTATGAAATTAGCCTAGTGACAGAAAAGTTGCATAAATGTCCTACAGGTCCCAAAACTGTAAAACGATATCCTTTTACAGGTCAGGGAAAGTCGACTATAAAGTCTACTTTTCATTCTGGCTATTTGTATTAAAACAATATGAAATACTAACTACACGCAGAGCAAGTCGCGGGCAAAAGCTAGTATATTTTCTTAGCACTAAGTATTATAATTAAAAATAATGTCGTCTTGAATTTGTTCGATATGCTTTTGTTCTATTATATTTGTTGAGCATTATTATATTACCTCAATTAATTGCCCACTTTTGTATACGAATGGAGTCGTTGCGTTTACTTACTAGGCCACTGTGGAACCATACTAACTGAAAGGTAATAAGGCAACTGTCAGACGTGACATCATCTACAAATATTTAATGTACAGTGCGTTCATTATATCTTGACGCGCGTATATCTTGAACGCGATTGGTAGCACTGAATTTTGCAGCCATGGGATTGGTAGTTCTGTTCTGTCAGTCGCCATTTTGAAATCTATTTTTCTATTTTATCTCATTTTGTATTGAGATTAAGGGCGAATTTTACCAAAGAAACTGAATGTGTTCAGCACATGTAAATCACGTTCAAGAGCTGTCAGTGTAAAAATTGATATGGAATATTGACACTGACAGCTCTAGAACGCGGTTTTTAAGTGCTGATCGCATTCAGTTTAATTGGTGATATTCGCAATAAGACTGCAAAAGTCAGTGCCACCAATCATGTCACGCGTCAAGTAATAAAATAATGAACGCACAATAAAGTTCTAAAATATTTTTTTGGCGTTCAAATGACGTTGACATAAGGGCGCTGTTGGTATACATTTGTGAAATTGTATTGAAAAAACAAGATGGCTGCGTTAGTACCGATTTCGGCAGCGCGCCGAAAGATTCTTGTACAATATAAGATAAACGCAGGCCTTGAGCTGTAAGCGGGATGGTGGCTTCCAGTTGTCTCATGGCCGGGCCGGTGTTGTAGCACGTACGAAAATGTGCTTTACTTTTCAGTGTTATAAGTTTAAGCGATATTTAATATGACAAGAGGGAATCTTGGGAGGTAATTGAGGCTTTCTGAGAGAAACTGATCTAAGATTAATAATACTGAGATTTCGAGAGTTGAGAGAGAGAATTTGAGATTCTATCTTTGAAACGGGCTCATGGTTGACTTTTAAATCTTATAATAGTTCCTCATCTGAAGATTTATTGAATTCATATTATAGAGAGCATAATAAATAAAAGATAACAAAAAAACGACCTTATATACAATACAAACAGACTCCCAAAAACTGTAATGTAACAGATAAGTTGGTTGAACTTCAATACATGGGCCAATTGGTACCTCGTAAGGTCTCAATTAATTTAATTTAATACTAATTTAGAAATAATTAAAGTTAGATTTGGACTTATTGTGATGGCTGTCTCAGATCATTGTGAATGATATAGCGTACCTAGTTATTTACGTATACTTTGTATTTAGGTAACATGATCTAATTGTGTGAGTTTCTGGACGAGGATGACAAATAAATGATATGGGTTTACTTACTCAATTTTTTGTATTTCATACTCCTGTAAGTCTGCACCCGTATTCAGAAAAAAAAAAAATTGACTGATTTTTTTTTAAATTTTGGTACATTAAACTCAAAATTGACAACATTTTGACATTATTCTTTGATCTTAGACTATAAGTTCTGGATCTATAGGGCCTGACGTAGCCGTTCCTTCCTCGTGGTCAAACTTAATGGTCAAACTGAGCACCCTTTGGTGTCATAAGCTCGCAAACATTTGGCAGAAATCAATTGTATCTAAATAAATAATTATCAGTAGGTGGTCTATTCTATTCAACTTGCATTCAAGAACACTGTAATCTTTAAAAATCTTAATTCCCTTTGTATCCCTTTTCATTATTCCTATGCAATTTGTAATACAGTTCCCAGAAAGCCATTCTTCTGTAGAATGGCCGATATTCAAGTGCGATTGGCTTGTTCAAGTTCATGTATGGCCGTTGCGACGCTTGGATTGGTTGCCATAGTACGTTGATGAGATCTGTCAAAGATGGAGTTGGATCTCTGGAAGTGAAAATAAGACAAGTTTCAACAAGTCTATCATATTTTAGAGAAGGTAAATATTATCTAGACTCGATATTAGATTCTAGTCTAGAATCTAGAGTATTTTTACTTACCCATATTTAGCGAAATTAGTCCACATAGTAGTCATAGTATCAATCATCTTCTGGTCGTCGTCATTTGGTAATTTATTCTTAAACATTGTCATGTCGAACAAATAGCCCAGGTCATCACCGTGACACGCTCCGGGCGATGTGAAATTCCCCGAAATCTTAACCCTATTTCTGCCACCTTCATACGAAAACACGTATCTGTAAACTCTATTTGGTTTTGCGTTCAGATATCTATCTACAGTTCTTTCAGCAGGATAGCAAAATACAAAATCAGTTCCGAAATCGAAAATATCGCTTTGCAAATCTGCGCTTAGAATCTGATCGCCAATGTAAAAATGTCTGATAGTATCTTCATCGTAAACCCCGTCAAAATCTTTTACTAATTCTTCTCCAAAACTGTAATTCTCATAATACGCTTTGTCAGATTGTTTTGGGTATAGAAACATGACTTCTTTATTTGTATGTCCGATCATGAGATCCATGCCTCTAACTTTAGGTTGTAGATTAACCGGGAAGTCAGTTAAATGTGCATCGTCTCCGACAGTCTCAACACACGGCCTCGTCAGCGGGTGTCCGCGCGTACTCACTATACGTGCGCTGTGTGTCGCTTGCATTACTTCTAATGGGTCCTTATTGCTCAGGTATTCCAGCGCTCCTTGTACATCTTCGCCAGTATAACCAAGATTTCCAGCTATATTAAGTGGTATACTATCATTCTGCGTTGCGATAACCCAAGTAGACAATGCAGAACCACTTTGCATAATCGCTCGTTGGACTAAATCTTCGTTAGTCAGCAGTTGGAGGTCTAGAGTCATGGCTCCGGCTGATTGTCCAAACGCTGTAACTTTTTTACTGTCTCCCCCAAATGCTTCGACGTTATCTTTAATCCATTTCAGCGCTAAAACCTGGTCTTTTAAACCTTGGTTACTGAACCCTGGTTCGCTTACACATAGGAAGCCGTATGGTCCTAATCTGTAATTTATCGAGACGATTATAACGTCGTGTCTGATTAAGAATTTTGGTGATAACTCTGCCATGGCTTTGCGTCCTAGAACGAAGGATCCCCCGTGGATGTAGACCATTACGTGTAATTTATTGTTCGAGTTAGCAGTATTTGGTACGTATACGTTGAGTTGTAAGCATTGTATCGTGCCTACGGGCGCACCGCTTCTGCTGTACTGAGGACACGCGACACTGTCGTCGTAGGCTTCGTAGGTGCTGTTGAAACCGGGATGAGGTGTAGCTGCCTGAAAGATGATGTTTCAGATTAATTCTTAAGTCACATTCCCGGTGTGATCCACGAAGTTTCCTGGTGAGGAAGCCTCTATGTAAACACCAAGCTGTCGAAAAGAAATAAAGAATCAATAACCACCGCCACCTACCGGCCATTTAAGGCAACTAGTAGGTATAACAGTAACCATCAAGATCCACTACTGCAGTCTTATAAATTCTAAATAGGGCCATCTATCAACTCATACGGAAATGATGTGATCACACAAAATTAGATCTAAGTTCATAGAATCCTATTGAATGACTATTCCATGAAATAGTCCTTCAATAGAATTCTACTGAGAGAATTAGTTGTATTGCTGATTCTAATGATTATAATTCTGTAAAGCCATATTTGTTACGGCCGCGAATCATATTTTAATCAACATACAACCTGACACACCTGAAAATTGCAAAAAACTTAAGAACATTTGAAATTTGCGGGCTACCTTAGCTTAACCTTTCATGCCCTGTGACATAACAAACGTCAAAAAACCATCGTTCCCGCCTCCTTATCGTAATGGCCGACAGATTTATGACCTCCGCCGCTAATGTAAACAATAAACATTTCAAGTGTTTTTTTAGAGCTTAGGATACTTTGTTAAGCAGATTTGGCTTTGTGAATAGAGTGAGTGTAATTAACAATAAAAAAAATGGTTGTGGGAACTGTATTTGTATTTAATAATTACCCCTAATTACAGATAACAGCTGTAATTGTTTTGGTCTTATGTTATGGCTATTTCTGATAAAACTATTGTATCAATTTACACAAAATTTTGCAAGTTACATTATGAATAGATAAGAAATCTAATAACAGCGTTTCTTTGAGAGTTCTATGTAACATTGTTGTAATAATAAATCACAAAGTTCATGGCACTTGAGGCCGGCCTCATGATATCTTTGAAACTTTGAAAATTCACATCGGAGTAACACCGAGTAGTTTCTTATACAAAAATGTTACTAAAATACTACATAAACCTGTATTGACTGATAGCTACCTATATCTTGTAAAAATATACCACCATAATTAATTAATAAAAGATTTTCTTGAAGAAAAGGGGGGGGTTAATTGATTTATTTATTAATTAATTAAAAAATAAATTACCTTTTTTTTTTTTTTGAATATTTGTGATAAATGCACAAGTGGGAACTATACTGTCATATAAGTTTAACACTTAGTCATTCTTGTGGAAAGAAATAAAGATAATTTAATTTAATTTAACCTCAAAGTTTAACAATTTTGATGCAAAGTTTGAAATATGATATTTTGAAACTTTTCACAAGTATTTAGTGCAAATATTATCTAAAACGATGTTTCAAGCACTTATTTATGATTATTTGCAGTCGATAAAACACAAAATAAGTCCAAATTCCAACGATAGAACGGTTCTTTGTCGAAACTTCCCGACCGGCAACTCAGGCCCGACCGCCGCCTTGCGGCGGCGGCGTTGCCCATACCGTCAGGCCCCACCGCCGCCCTGCGGCGTCGGCGAGTACACGCTATTAAAAGTTCAAATTTTTCTAAAGAATAACGTTTAGTATTGTTTGTGGCGATTTTAGTCGATTGTCTGGTAGATATTCTCAAAAACTGAAGGTATCCGAACGTAAAATATGGTATGACAACATTTAAAAAAAGTATTGAATGTCAGTTTACTTTTCTGTTGACGTGTTTGTTATTGTGAAAATAAAGTGAGTGAAAAGTGCTTTTATAAGTGTATTTTATATGGGTAAGTGGATACATTTTCATTTATCTGTTGTTAATACATCATTGTAGATAATAATTACACAAAATTGCATCATAAAATCGAAATTTTTGAACAAAGAAAAGTTTCGACAAAGAACCGTTCTATCGTTGGAATTTGGACTTATTTTGTGTTTTATCGACTGCAAATAATCAATAATAATCATAAATAAGTGCTTGAAACATCGTTTTAGATAATATTTGCACTAAATACTTGTGAAAAGTTTCAAAATATCATATTTCAAACTTTGCATCAAAATTGTTAAACTTTGAGGTTAAATTAAATTAAATTATCTTTATTTCTTTCCACAAGAATGACTAAGTGTTAAACTTATATGACAGTATAGTTCCCACTTGTGCATTTATCACAAATATTCAAAAAAAAAAAAAAAGGTAATTTATTTTTTAATTAATTAATAAATAAATCAATTAACCCCCCCCTTTTCTTCAAGAAAATCTTTTATTAATTAATTATGGTGGTATATTTTTACAAGATATAGGTAGCTATCAGTCAATACAGGTTTATGTAGTATTTTAGTAACATTTTTGTATAAGAAACTACTCGGTGTTACTCCGATGTGAATTTTCAAAGTTTCAAAGATATCATGAGGCCGGCCTCAAGTGCCATGAACTTTGTGATTTATTATTACAACAATGTTACATAGAACTCTCAAAGAAACGCTGTTGTTAGATTTCTTATCTATTCATAATGTAACTTGCAAAATTTTGTGTAAATTGATACAATAGTTTTATCAGAAATAGCCATAACATTGGACCTAAACAATACAGCTGTTATCTGTAATTAGGGGTAATTATTAAATACAAATACAGTTCCCACAACCATTTTTTTTATTGTTAATTACACTCACTCTATTCACAAAGCCAAATCTGCTTAACAAAGTATCCTAAGCTCTAAAAAAACACTTGAAATGTTTATTGTTTACATTAGCGGCGGAGGTCATAAATCTGTCGGCCATTACGATAAGGAGGCGGGAACGATGGGTTTTTGACGTTTGTTATGTCACAGGGCATGAAAGGTTAAATGCTCATACTTCTATTTTTATAGTACTTATTGGCTTTTAATGAATTTATATGAATAAAACAAGGTTTAAGTAAGAAAATAAGTATTTCAATTAAAACTATGAAACATAAATGCAACTTATAAATCAAATAAAAAATCAACTTATTGTTATTTTCTAATTTTGAGTCTTCACCAACTTAAAAAAAATACTCTTACACATTGAACACATAAATAAAAGTGATCTGTGCGATGCAGAGTAATTGCTGCAGCTGGGGCGCGTGATGAGCACATTACCGCACAATGGTACGTGGCCTCCACAAACAGTTCGCTGCGCGGTCGCAACAGAGCTGACCGGCATTGCGTCAGGGGGAGTTGATGAATAGTTAGGAAGGTACCTTGGCGCTTGAGACGGAATAACCATTCAATGGATCAAAGGACACAGCGGTTCGCTAGGCAACGACGCAGCCGATGAACTTGCCAGAAGGGGGTCGAGCATGGCAACGGTGGGACCTGTGCCCATCGTGCCACTCCCCTTCGGGTACTTACGTACTGTGGTAAGGAAACGCATCACGGACCAACATCACAAACTATGGTCGGACCAAGGCGAGTGCAGGCAGGCCAAGGAAGCACTCCCTACAATTGATGGCCGCCTCACGAAACAGATTCTCCGACTAACTAAGCAACAGCTGCGTACAGTGACAGCAGCTATAACTGGCCACGAGTCATTTAATAAACACCTCTTTGTCATAGGAGTCACAGACAGTCCGCTGTGCAGGGCCTGCATGGAGGACGACGAGACAGCAGCGCATCTGCTACTATACTGCCCAGTGGTCGCCACATACTGGGCAAAGTACTTCGGTAACCCAGGTACTCTCTGTGAGATTGTCAGTAACACCAAGGCGTTGCTGGCCTTCCTTGAGGAGCTGGGGTGGATCGAATAATAGATTTTCCCACCCGTACGTAAACTACGCGCATAATGACGTGGAGTTGCGGAAACCATCCCGTTTTACCTATCCTTGTACAGTCAACCGCACATCCTTGGTAACTATTGACAGCGTATAATGTCGTAATAGTAAGAGCGGTTGATTGACTACACTACCTTTATATACTTATGCACATTATCAATGGCGATAATTGAGTGTGAACTAGTTGGACGACTAGTGGCCAGCTTGCAGATAGCTTGTTGATTATGTTGTTGATGAGGCGGAATATTTAACACAGTTTCTCATGACTTCGTACTTTTTTATACATACCACATAGTTATCGTACTCCATAAGATAATGTTTTTATGATGAACACTTATAGTGATACAAAATCATTACCATTTGGCTAGTCTTTGCCCCACCATACAGGATCGGTTTCCAGTCAGAATTTCGGGCTTTTGACTACCCGTAACGACTGTCAAAGATCTACAAATGACAGCCGGGACCACTGAGGCACGGAGACGTCTCGATGTGTTGACCATACCCAAACCCATCCACGGACCGACCTCGATTTAGATTTTTTATAATTGTCTGCAATGTATTACCCATTTCCATATAAACCAGTAAAATCCCGGGATCAAAACTCTGGTCCCCAAGATTCAGGCGCCGCCTAGTTTGGGGACCACTGCATAAAACAAAATTAATGTCACAAACAGTTACAGACAGAATTATTATGTTAAAATAATTGTAACAATGTTTAAATGTTTTTTTGTTAATTATTATTATTCATCTGCCTACTACCTACTGTTCCATGTTATGTTAAAAACAAAAAAAAATTACTTACCCTGAATGGATTTCTCTCATCCACCACAGCGTATGGGACCCCCAGAAACACTGCATAATCTCCTTCTCCCTTTATACCTTTAATGGTCCCCTTCGCCGTAGTCACTAAAGGTCCGTCCGACTCATCTCCATTGATACATTTGATTAAAAACAAAGTTACTATCAACCTCTTCATTTTATTTATAAACAATTTTTATTGTAATAGCAATTATAGGCCGTAGATCAGTATCAAGCAACCGTGTTTCGACAAACAGATTAAACTGACGACTGAGCGATGATTTAACTCATGTTTTTCTTTCCTTTCAGACGTAATAGTCAATTCATTAACGATTCATTGAGAAATACTATACATAATATTTGAGTATCTCCAGACGGGACATGTAAAGATAATGTTGATTCATGTGTTATTTAAATTAATTGAAACATTGTATGTTCGGTAGGTAAATAAGTTTTTGTTTGTATACTATTGTTCAGGTCAATATAAAATATCTGATTGTAGGATCAAGGGGTCAGTTGAATGTATTTTTGTGTCTAAAAAATGTAAGCCTTATCATTAATACGTACTTTTAGACATACTATTACGGCCTATATAATTGTCGCACTGCAGGGCAATGACTTCTTGTTTCTTCTCATACAGAGAAGGATAACCTGCGGACCAATGCTAGGGTACTAATAAATAATAAAAATCGGTTCAATATTTCCTTTGGCTTTATTTCTAAACTTGCGAATCAGTTTCGCGGTCACTGCCCACAAATTCAGCGTACATACACATCTTAAAACAAAGTTCACGTCGCGACCGAACGTTCGTATTCATACAAATATATCACAAGTAAATAAAGCATATAGATTTAACAGTTGTAAAATAAAACCAACAAGCTACCCTTTAGTTAGAAAAATCCGATTACAGATGAATTTAGAGGTGAAATATTTACAAAAATAATATATTATTAATTTATTCAAACCATTAGTAAGTCTAAACATAATAAATCTACAAAAAAATGTTAAGTATCCAACAGCTGGGACAAATGTTAAGTATCCAACAGCTGGGACAAATGTTAAGTATCCAACAGCTGGGACAAATGTTAAGTATCCAACAGCTGGGACAAATGTTAAGTATCCAACAGCTGGGACAAATGTTAAGTATCCAACAGCTGGGACAAATGTTAAGTATCCAACAGCTGGGACAAATCTACACATTTCTACAAAATCGATTTAATAAAATTTCATTTTGTCGATGGGGATAGCTTGTATTTAACATAAAAATTTAAAACGCTACATTGACGCTCTTTGACATAATATTCAAACTGCTCGTATAACTTTCAGACAATGCAAACAAACTTGGTCAAAAGTCAATTAGCCTGACGAGCGCAACCCAGAGGAATTTCCGTAGATTACTTAATTCTTTACGATAGTATAAACAAACTAATTTACATTACGCAACACTAAACATTAAATTAAATTATATGCCTTAAGGGGTCGGCGTAGCAAGCGTAGTTCATACAAACGTAATACCAAAATAATTTGTAAATCAAACATATTCCTAAGGTAGTGTGTATTTATTTTGGTTGGATTACAGAATCTATTCCAAATATATATTTTGAAAGGTCAATGCTATAAAGACGAGATATGAGGAATTTAAAATTTCTATAGAAAACTTATTTTTCTCATAACTCTTGTTTATATCAGTGTCTCCAATTCCAATCGGAATAAAGACACACTACCTTTTTCTTTTCTTTTTTTTCTGAGTGGGAAATTATTAAATAACTTCTCCCGCTCTGGGTGTCAGACTTTTACTGACTAAAACCCACCCGTGTTTGAGGGCCACGATATCCCTTTCGGACAAACTCGCAACCCCGGCAGGCATTGGCCCTAACGGACCCCGTCAGTTGGTGCTGACATCTCTTTGAGGCGCGCGTGGAACACAACGCGCCGTCGACCGGGGCCTGGTCCTTATCGGACGGCGAGCTACCCATCGGTCACCGTCCGCAAAGACACACTACCTTAAGAATTTATTTGATTTAAAAATTATTTATTACAATGCGGATACTGCAGTTACATTATTATAAAATAACTCATTATTTTTGTCTACTTCGTCTCAAAGTTTAGCGAGTAGTTACGTCAACATAGCATAGTTAAGTATTATCACATAAAAGTAAATCAAGTATTAGTAGGTGTTTAGTCACAGCGTTACCTATAGTCCAACTGATCCTATACTACATGTCCATGTCAAAAAAAAAATCAGCTGTTCCCTACATTTTGACGAGTTATTCGAACATAAATGTAGGGAACAGCTGATTTTTTTTCACGATTTCAGTGTTGGTACCATAGTAAAAGTTGTTCATAATGATGAGTACAATGACCCCTTAAGAGGTTGTGTGTTCATTCTGGGACATGTTGCATACATGATGTTTTATTAATCTTTTATACTGATATAAGTGACTTCCTCGGCACTGAACTAAAATACAACGTAATTATGCTGCTATTCGATCTTTGTTTGCAGACCAATCTATTAAAAGTTGGGGAAAATAGGCAGAGTGATAGCGAGCAGGAAATGGAAATCAACGGGTCAAATTTATCGTAGAATGGACAGATTGGCCCCAAAGTGGACCACTCGTCAACCTATTATAATAGTCCGGCGAACTGACCTAAGTGGCAGAGAAATATAGTATACGGAAAGCCCCAAGATCATATAGACAACAAAATTATGAAACAATTGGATTGCGAACTTTTTAATGTTCAATCTTTAAGTTGATAATTAAGTGCAGTGGGACGTTGTCATTTTAGTTCAAGAGTAGAGGAGTGTATTAAGTAATTAACAAGTAATAATAAAAACATTCTAAATATTATCGTAATCAAATCACTAAAATTTTAACGTTAACTTACTTACAAAAATTCTACCTTAATTATCTTATAATACATAATAATTTGTTAAATATGTGGGATTGAGATGATGTGCAAGCGGCTTGACTCACAACCCACTTTGGAATTTAAATTATTATTGGAAACTGCGAAATGTTACTAGAAACGTTTAAGTGTTTGGGTGTGTGTCAGGGTGTGTTGTGTGTGTGTCTGTGTGTGTGTCGTGTGTGTCTGTGTGTGTGTCTGTGTGTGTGTCGTGTGTGTGTGGTTTTAATTATAAGCTTATAATAACGATTTAAAAATGGAAAATGATAACAAAATTTGTCATCATCCTTATAATTATACCACTAGCATTTGCCCGCGGCTTCCCCGCGTTGCAGTCGGAAAATATCCCTCGGGAACGTACTCCCGGGATTAAAAGTGTCCCACGTGTTAATCTAGGTTATAAACTATTTGTGTGCCAAATTACATCCAAATCCGTTCGGCCGTTTTTGCGTGATTGAGTAACATCCAAAACTTTTACATTTTTCTTCTTCACAAATCCGTTTTCTAGTAACAACTCGCAATAATAGATTGATCAAACAAAATCACTGAATTCAAAACAAGTATTATAGCTACCATCTTGTTATTTAAATTACGATCTAAAATTGTTAATAACTGACTTCAAATCTATCTACAATGATTTTCGAATAGTTCATTATTTAGCATAGATAAATAGTAACATAATCTTTATTATTAAAACTAAATCCATATTAATAAGTCACTAGAAAGCCAGATTTTTCTTCTATTAATAAAAAATGGTTTATTAATATGGATTTTTAGAAAAGAAATACTCAAATCGATATTGCACCTTTTTAATTTATCCCCGATTCCGTTATTCGAAGTGTTTCTACATAAAATATAGTAATTTACTCGACTCTTTCAATGCGTCAGTCACTTTTATATTAGTAAAATTAACTTTAAGAGTGGCTGCACATCTGACGGAAGATGTGTCGAGCGTATCTTTGTTAGTTCCCCGACTCACTAAAGCATCAAAGGAGCCGGCGTAGCATGCGTAGTTCATACAAACGTAATACCAAAATAATTTGTAAATCAAACATATTCTTAAGGTAGTGTGTATTTATTTCGATTGGATTACAGAATATCTATGTTCCCAAATATATATTTTGACAGGATAATGATATACGACGAGATATGAGGAATTTAAAATTTCTATAGAAAACAAATTTTTCTCATAACTCTTGTTTAAATCAGTGTCCATTCAAAATATATACTTGGGAATCTAGATATTCTGTATTCCAATCGCAATAAAGACACACTACCTTAAGAATATGTTTTATTTAAAAAAAAAAAAAATGGTCTTACGTTTGTATGAACTACGCATCCATCGCCAGCCTCTTAAGGTTGAATGTTTTATTATTTCCTTGTACGTTCTGTCGTTACGCGACGCATCTTCCGTCAGATGTGAAACCACCTTAACAGTTTTCTTATCGCCATTTTTGAGCTTTTATTACACAGCAACTAAGTCGTGGGAGTAGCAACATCCTACTCATTGTTGGGAAACAACATTGAAAATGCTCTTGAGTCGTTTACTGTGTTACAAAACCTCAAAAGTACGTGTCGTAAAGCTGGGTCTACGCTAGGCGAGCCAAGCATGAGCCGAACACGTGCGGAGCCGTTCTCGGCTTCGTCGTTCGCGGCGTCAAGTGTGGACGAACCTACAACGATCATTGTTCTCGAACGCGAAGCAAATCCTTTTGTGTTCGTCAAAAAACCGACAATTGGCGCAGCACTGCCAAGTACGAACGAAATGCTCGCAGCGCGCTCGTTCGAGGCTTGTAAGTCGGTCCACACTAGACGAACTGTATTCGGCTCGTGATGGGCTCGCCTAGCGTAGACGCAGCTTAAGATCTTTAATAATTGTGACTGAGAAAATATGGTGGACTTCCCAAATTGATTATTTTATATTATTTAGGGGGGGCATTCAAGTATTAGGTAAGCAGAATTTTAGTAATTTTTACCCCACTTGTCAGCAAAAGTAAGCAAAGCTCTTACCCCCCTATGCTTACATAAACATTGGTATATATTTGTTTAAATATTGGTTTTTTCTAAATTAACCATAAAACACCGCGTAAGAGCGAGTAAGCAATATCAATTATTTTGGGGAATCCCTGAACATACTTTTCGCTTTCGAGCATAGACAAGTAGGATTGCCATATTTGTTCAAATCAGAAAAATAAAATATTTCTGACGTAACCACCATCCAGACCCCCCGCCCCCCTTGTGATAAAAAATAAGCAAAGCAAAGACCCCCTCCCTTTGGTGCTTACGTAATACTTGAATGCTATACTATAATATACACCTAGCATATTAGAAGTACACAGTGTTAAGAACTTCTTTGTCAGTCCGCGGTTAGTTAAAAGATTCTAGAACAGGATTCATTCCAGTCTTCATTAAGTTATATGATATTAATTTCCGTATAGTTTAAACAGAAAACGTACAAGATAGACGTATTTGCCAATCTAAAGTCCGGTCGCGAAGCAGAAAGAATTTCGTACAATGACCCCTCATTACTTATCTCTAATCGCTCGCGCAGGGGTCATTGTACAAAATTCTTTCTTCTTCGCGACCGGACTTTAATACTTATTCCTTTAAAAAACTGAGTTTATTACATGCAACCTTTTTACATCAGATTTCATGTAAGATTCTAAATCTATAGTTAGTGGATTCTTTAACAGTAAATTGACGATATAACCTGAAATATTATATTTGTCTATTTATTACGATAACAACGTTCTAACATAGTCACATTTGAGTTGACAGCACAAAAGCTTTGGGACACAAGTTCAATCCGCCTTATTACAAAACAAGATTTATATTTTGACATGGCTTAAACTATGGAGCTAGTTTTTGTAATAAGAACGTAACAGTGATTGAAATACCGTTCTTTATACAAAACTGAAATCTTAGTTCGGTACTAAGTTGTCAGTTTTGTGTTTAGGAACTTTACCATAGACGGAATAAAGTTCGAAATTTAATAATGGCTCCATGTTTTAAACCTGGGTCTGAAGATAAACCTTGTTTTGTAATAAGGGGGAAAGTGTTTAAGCATTTGATACAGTACTTTAATAAAATTAATCGAAATTCGAACATCTAATTGCTTTGATCGCTCGCCCAGCGATCGCTCGATCTTTAATCAGTACTTTTACGGAACTGCTCATCCATAAAAGTATCGATAATATTACATATTTTCCAATGTCAATTATAGGTAATCAGAGCTACGAAAACTCAATTTAAAACAGGACAGTCAAAAATGAATCGTACATACACAGAGGCACTAGAGCTCAATTTAACACAAGATAAAGGCACAGACACACTGGGCGGGGCGCCAGAGCCTCTGTATGGGAGCGTGCTCACTCGGTGCAGTCAGACAGCTAGACCTTCAGAAAAGTCAGTGAGTCAGACGTTCATAAGTCAATGTGGTGCGGCGTTGATGATGATTGCTGCACTGGTAATGCTGCTACACCTGTGGAGGGAGATATAAGTTTGTGAGGTGTTTATGTTTATTTTTCAGTGCCATAATATATAAGTTTAGGCGAATTACTCTGTATCAGCCCGTAGCTTGACTTTGTGCCCGGTTGATGGCAATGGGCACGCCTCCTATCCAGGGACCGTACAACCCCGCTTAAGAGTTAAGCATTTCGAAGGGGTAACCCATTCAATGGGTTACCTTTATCATGATGTAACCCATTGAAAGGGTTTTATACTAGAAACCCATTGAAAGGGTTTTATACTAGAAACCCATTGAAAGGGTTACATGATAACCCATTGAATGGGTTTTATACTTGAACCCCAGTGAAAGGGTTACATGATGACCCATTCAATGGGTTCTATACCTACTTGAACCCAGTAACATGAAAAAATCATAATATTATGTTATTTCGATATCCGCCCAGCACGCGTAGCTTGGCCAATTCTATCCCTGTTCTACCCAGGGACCATTTTGGTAACTATTTTAGAAAAAACCTTATCGAAAACCCTTTCAATCGAAAGGGTTTTTCTAAGCAGTTAACCAAAAACCCATACGGTGTGGGTAATTTTGAATGGCTTAAATTAAGCCGTTCAAAAGGGTTACCCACACCGTATGGGTTTTTATCAAAAACCCTTTCAATGGGTTACCAAAATTTAATTTAAGCCGTTCATAAGGGTTACCCATATCGTATGGGTTTTTGTTTAACCGCTTAGAAAAACCCTATCGAAAACCTTTCAATGGGTAACCAAAATGGTCTCTGCTCCTATCAGAGTGCATTTTGAAAGTTGGCAATGCATGAACAATATTTAAGTGCAACAGAGAACGATATTTCATAATTACGTTTTATAACACGACGCTTTACGCCATCTACCGGATTGTATGTACAACACTACGGCACCCGAGGAGATCGCAACATAAACTAGATCAGTCATCGATAAGATGATAACGTAGTCTCATTTCCTACGAAATGTATGGGAAAAGTTTTTTGCGATTTCTGTCTTTTCTAGTACTCAAACCTCAGTTGGTCCGATAGAAGTTTTTGATCCTTATAAGAAACAGGATCGATAGGCATAAAAATGTTTTGTGAAAACAGCCCATTTTCCTGCTGTCTGTACTTTTTTTTTTAAATCTGTGAATGCAGATCAAAAGTTCTCAAAAAGTTAAGGACAGTCTCCTAAGATCGTTTTCCTGTAGCTACAACGGTTAAGGTAGCTGCCCGTACTGCCCCATCTCAAAAATCCACCCTGTATCAACGGTCAATCATGGAGGAACCATCATGACACTTCAAAACCGATTTATCCGTAGAATTACGGGCGCTCCTGGTTCGTTCGGAACGAAACCCTCCACTTAGATCTCAAAATGCCCACCATCAAGCAGTTCATGAAGCGCATTACGAAGCGTTTCTTCGATTCCGTGGATAGTCATCGCAACCCTCTGATTGTGCAGGCCGCTAGTTTTAGCCTTCCATTACTAGTTAGACTCGCCGACCAAGGCATACTCTCTCAGACCCAGATGACCCCATTACTCTCCTCCAGGAAAGCAATAGGGCCACCAGGCTCAGGGCTACAGTGCACAAATTACACAGACCGACATTCCGTTCTCGCCGCCGAGGTACCATGCGAACTTCCCGACTAAATTGTCCCCCCCGTTCCTTACACGTCGAATCGCCAGCTGCCTGCGCCGAGGCTGAGTGCGCCGTAGCATTAATAGTAACCCCAGTTAATAATCATGATCTAAACTTTGATCCAGCCCGTCCTCAATTTGTGATCCCCAACGACGCCCTAAGCCGAGGTCCGTAACCCACAGGGGGTGCCCTTAGTGCGCAGTCGTTTAGTTATAATATATATTTTACGCCCTGGCTGGAGGCTTTAAGCTCACACCTTAAGGCAGTCACAGGAAAGTCCGGTTAAGTAGTCACGGTCTCTCAAGGCCCAGACGACGCGGCGGGGACGAGATACCATGCACAAAAAAACACGCAGTCACCACTGTTGTCATAAGCTTGACCTGAGCGAAGGCCCCGTCGCCCTCAGGAATACAATAGGAATAGGAATAGCTAGGAGGTGAAAGGATAGGGTAGCCCCGCAGCCCATCCTTAGAACCACACATAGGTTTTAATCTAGACCACTTTATAAACTACAAGTTAAGTGTTTGTCTATCATAAATAAATTCCTAACTGTCATCGTTGGTTTCATTCAATCGCCACCATTATAGTTTTTTTTTAATATTGAGTACCTAATTATCAAATAAGCGATATATTTGATAGCGATTTATGTGATGTTCCCAACTTTTAGAATGCATAGCTTTCAAAATAAACTGGTGAAATTTTGATGTATAGGCGACCCCATAATTACTTTACCACTCTAAGGTTGAATGTTGTGGCGACATCTACATTTCCCCATGCGAACAACGCGTCACACTGACGTCACGCAAAATCCTGTATCGCGCAAGTAAAGTTTATTGCGCGATTAGCATAATATAAACAATGTCCTGACATCAATTGTCAGGTACGAGTAGTAGCCCTCCAGACACAACACCCGTCTGGTCGGAGGATCGTCCCTTTTCTATAGAGGATGAGTGAAATTTACACCCTGTTACTCTCTTTATTGTCGTTTGTATTTATAAAATGAGTCTTAAATGAGGAGTTTTCGAAAAAGTTGTAAGGCAATTTTACTAGGTTGAGCATATTAAGGCGACGATAATCGACTTTTAATGATTTTATACTGAAGATCACGTCTAAACAATAGTGTTAGTGATTTGAAAAAAAAAAAAAAAATGTTAAATTCGAGCATTTTTTCAATAATTTAATATGTGAATATTTTAGATTATGTTTATATTACATCGTGAAATTAATTTTGTAAAGTTATATCTAACGCGGATAAAAAACTGAGAATGGCGCAAAACCTACGAAGCGTATTTTTCTGAAACCTTCACCAATTTAAAGATAATTTAACTATTGATCTTTTAGTATACGCGTTTTTTTAAAAATACCTTTTGTTTTGTGTATAATAAATTAATAATGCGTAAAATTGAGGACTGCGCTCCTTGATGGGCGAGTCCTATTACTGGCTGAACGTACGACGCGTTGCGTGAGCTCAGTACAGAACACGCAAGCTACCCACTCAAAGTCACTGGAATATATTTGGGTCTTAAGCTACACTTTTGCCTACCCTCCGAAGAATCCTGTCGTGATGTTTGTATAAGCGTAGTATTACCGATCTCGCCCTGTGTCTCGGTGTTGATGGAGTGCGAGTCGGATATGAGCAGCGGCGCCACGTGGGCGGGGCTCGCGGCGTGCGCGCCGGCCGAGCGGGCGCGGCGCGGCCGGCGCGCGCGCCGCTCGCTGGCCACGCCCGCTGTGGCCGCCGCACCCACTGCGCCCACGGGGGGGAGGAGGGCTTCTCTGTCACCTGTCTCCACTCTGAGGAAATTAAAATGGTAAATTTAAATTGAGTTTCAATTTTATTGAAGTAAAACTTCTTTAGGCACGCTTGACTTAAGGTGGTAAATGCATAACGAGAGCGTTACGGAAGTGACGACAGCGTTACGGAAATATAATTAGTATTAATATTTGTAAGTTTGACTTCAGTCGTGTGGTCCACACTCGTTTTTAGGGTTCCGTAGTAAACAAGGAACCCTTATAGTTTCGCCATGTCCGTCTGTCTGTCCGTCCGTCCGTCTGTCCCCAGCTTAGCTCAGAGACGCTAAGTTCTAGAAAGCTGTAACTTAGCATAGGTGTACATATTAATCACGCCGAGAAAATCGTAAAATATAACCATGAAAAACATTTTTTTTTAGGGTACCTCCCTTGCATGTAAAACGGGGATGATATTTTTTTTTCTCGTCTAATTCATGGTGTGGGGTATCGTTGGATAGGCCGTTTAAAAATATTGTGGGTCTGTGAAAAACATTTTTCAATTCTGAGATTCGTTTGCGTAATATTAAGCTTTAAAGTGCAATTGTTTGTTAAGTCAAGTGTGTGTCCCCCTGCCAGCTAAATGGTTGGTTTTGGGTATGTGAAAATTCATGGCAGTACTATAATATAACGAAATTAAAAGGAAAACTATCACAGCTAAGTAGGGTTCACAAGTTAACGAGTAATCGTCGACCAACTTAAATTTGCAGTTGAAGAATTGACCGTAACGTATATAGATGTATGGGAGAGCATGTTTTTCAACTACAATGTTAAGTTTGTTTTTGGGATGAATTCATCCTAACTACGGAACCCTTCATTGTGCGTGGTCCGACACGTACTTGGCCGGTTTTAATTTTTTTTATTTGAAGATCTTTCACCAGTGACAAACATTAAGACTACGATAGTCATAATTTTTTCCATAGAAACGTTTTGGGTTGACTACTCCATCATTAGCATAATACGTCCAAAGTTAAGCATAATATCGATTTGTCTCGTCGTTATCGAAGCTTATACACAGGCAAAATAATAAAATAAAAAGTAGTTTGAAGTTATGAAAACCGTATTTCAACTCAAATTTAACGTAACTTTGGGTGTAAGTAAATAAAAAAAAAATTGATGACATTTTAAATAAAATTCATACAAACATAGGTACAGTCCCCGGCACGTAAATTGGCAAGAGTAGTTAGATGCGCAGAAGTAATTTTTTAGGTCCCTTTGGTGGTCAACCGGGACGCGGGGAATGAGGGAGCACCGTTCCGAGCACGCGATTGGTGCGTCAGTCGTCACTCGCCTCCCACACCCGCGTTCCGTTCGCTTCCGACAACACTTGCGTGCACTAAAATTATACCCTTTGTCTTTGTTAAGTTTTTGATACGAATTGTTGTTACTATTTTAAATTAAGTTTATTTTATGAGTATTTTCGCGGCAGCTACTAATGAAGCTTGTTGACCTTTAGTTCTCGTTAACATTGTTTCTTAAAGGCCACATTAACTAAAAATATTTTATTAATAATACCTAATAAACTTCACGAATTCCTCTCCTTTCTTTAACTTTCTTCTAAACTGACATGTTTAAAATAAATGATGGCAATAACCATAGGTGTGAGTACTATGTACAATAGAGCTACCATTTAGTGGGTAATAAAAAAAAAAAACAAAATCAAAATTATTTTTATTTCACATAAGCCTACATGTGCATTTATGAAACGTCAGAAGCTAGGTGCACCGTTCCAATTGGTCGTTTCCTATGGAGAAGAGCCGGCAAGAAACTCCACGGTCACTCTTTCAAAAAATAAAATGGTGTTTTACAATGTTTTCAAATTACAGTGTTAATAGGTATGAGAGAACAGCGTCGGCCCGTCAAAAGTACCAGGTACTTAACACAATATAAAATGGTCTACAGATCTACAGTCTAATAACGTCCTCACATTGACAAAAAAAACAAAATATAAAATATGATTAAAATAATAAAAGTTAGAACCTTGTTGACATTTAAATTGTAGGTATAATAATGTCAAATAAGAAAAACATTATGTCAGTGAAGTTTGTAAAAAAAGATAAATTAAATTAAAAAATAACTTCGTAATTTGGGAGCTGTTAATAGACATTTACATAGTTTTGCCGTTAATGAGGTACCAGGGAAGCCACATGTACAGAAGGAATTAATGCCAAACTTCCTTGTCTTCAACTTAGTCCTTAATCTTATAATATGCTTTTTTGATAAGGGCGACACGTTTAATGTACGTTTTGAATTTTCCATCACTAAGTTCTGTAACCTATTGTGGCAACTTGTTATAAAAGCGGATACTGTTTACAAGAAATGACTTGCTTGTTTTAGTTAATCTAAATTTGGGTATCACAATTTCATGTTTACAACGTGTATTTATATTATGAAAATCACTTCTTAATTTAAAAAGTCCTAAGTTTTTGCGAACATATATAATACTTTCTAAGATATAAAGAGAAGGCAGAGTTAGTACATCAATTTCTTTGAATTTGTTTCTAAGGGACTCACGAGGACCCATTCCATAGATCGCGCGAAATTATGTCTTTCATTGACTTAAATGTGCCCTGGCGCCTGAGAGTATGTCATGCTCACTCAGATGTCTCGCTGATGGTGGCGTTTTAGCTCCCTTCAAAATGGTTGAGCTGAATGGTGCTGATCCATGCGTCATGTTCGTGAACGGGCGCTCTCAGTTGGGACTGGTCATCTCTTAGCTGCCAAGGCTTATTTTTAATTATTTTAGTTTTGAATTGTTATCTTTTTATCACGGACGCTTCTGACGTATTGCATCGTTCTCACATGTTTAACTTCAATATGAATGATGTAACCAATATTTTAATTTAAAAGAGTGTCCGTGGAGTTTCTTGCCCGTTCTTCTCCATAGGAACCTAATATTTGGAATGGGCAACTAGCTTCATATTTGTAACTGACCGACTTCTTGACAATTCAAAAGTGCCTGTCAATGGTTTAATTGAAATACATGCTTTGAGTTGAGTTTCAGTTTAAGAATAATGACAAACAATAAAAGTGACAATTTTTTTGTTGCATAAGTGTACTGTACGCGAGCTTACCCCCACTACTCCAAAATCTTGCCAAGTTAAGTGCTGATTGTACCTACTTTAATTATTCAGAGGTTAGTTTATAATTATAAACGTTGACTAAAGTTGACGTTTAAACGTCAAAAATGTATGGTTAAACAGGCGCTAATCATTACTTAACTTTAAGCAACGTTTATAAAATAAAGGAGTCCGTCATTACATTAATTAATATCTAAATCAATTTAAAAAACTTACGTGTCGTCATTAACATTACTAGTCTCGTCATTGTCTTCTGCAGAAGATGCTACCTGTAACAACACAATAACACTCATTTATTAATCACTTCAACACAGTTTGTCCTCCATCAACTGTTTGGTCCCTCAAAAGTAGTTCTGAACTAAGAACAATCTATGACTGCTGTCGCACTTAGAGATATCGCTTAACATATTTATTCTCGCTTCGAGTAATTTCGTGAAAAGGGACGGAAGTGTGTAACAGGAAGTGACAGCTTGAGCATGGAATAAGTAATTTATGATAGCATGGAATTAGTACGTACTATATATAAATTGTAAGTAGTGGGGGGGGGGGGGGTCTAATTTCGACCAGTGAGCAGCCCCAGTAAGTTACACACTTCCCTTTAGTGGTTGCTTTACAATGATGAGGCTAATAAGTAAATAGAGAGTATACAGGGTGGAATGGACATCGACGCGAATCCGTTTACCATGGATTCGGTACATCATTCTTGAGCCCCCTGCGTAAACATTTCTCGTCGGTAATTTAAAAAAAAACCTTTCCTACAGAAGTGCAATACCTACTCGGTCAAAATGTATGGAAGAGCGAATTTTTTTTTTATAACTGACGAAAATTTTTAGCGCAGGGGGGTCAAGAATGCATGATGTACTGAATCCATGGTAAACGGATTCGCGTCGATGTCCCTTCCACCCTGTATAGAAATAATAAAAATAAAATAAAAATGTTGAAAAAAGTTTTTTTTTTAAATTCTTTAATTTTTTAGGAGTCTTTTATCCACAGTGGCATGCCAGCCTCATCATAACTTAAACTATTCTAAATTAAATCTACAAATACAATATAAATTATTAATGCCTAAACAAATCAGTAAGTAGGTTTGCTATCTCGGGTGAAGGCTGCGCCCAAACTTTAATATATCTACCAATACCATATTTATCACCTTTTGCCGCACTCAACAATGATTCTCTTTCCTTCTTAGTCTTAGTACACTCCATAAGTAGATGATGAACATCTTCAATCGATCCGCATGTTTCACAATTGGGAGAATTTACTTTGTTTATCAAATAACCCAACTTGCGGGATGGGTAGTGACCAGAGCGTAATCTATGAAACAGAACAATATGATACCTACTCATTTCCTTGATAGCAAACCACGGTATACGAGGTGGCTGACACTGTATAGTTTTATACCAGATACCCTTTTCCCTACTTCGTTCGTCAAAGTACTCTTTAAACCTATCATAACAAACTGTTTTGCATTTACATAATTGTTCTAAATAATTAGGTACTATACAAAATTCCTGTCCTTGAAAAACCGCTAATTTTGCCAGTCTGATCAGCCTCTTCATTACCTCAAAAAACCTACATGAGATGGAACCCATTGCAATCTTAGCACTATGCCATTATTTGTAAGTTCTATATCCTTACTTAATATGGAGTAAGCTACCGAAATCCTTCTGAAACCAGAGGCACATCGAGCTAAATGAAAAAAGTTGAAGTTAATGGTTGATTATTAATAAGTGACATCCCAGAGTGCGGCAGTTAGTCAATGAAACATTGATTATTATCAACACAATTTGACGAAGTTAGATAAGACCGAACTATTCATAAATATAAACAAAGTAACGTGTTGTATTACCTCAGCGTTGTCTCCCTCCCTGTTAGCTCGCAGTCGTGCCATGAACCGCCTCGCGCGAACAAACGGGTTTTCTCGCTGCTCTTCGAACGTGCCACCCTGAAACAATAACAATTCCAATGAATATGGTGTCATAAACATTCACTTTAGTGTCACAGTTATAGTACTTTCACCTAGTTTACCTCTGACAGCAACCCAAGAGCAACCAACCTTATTACAAGAAGAATAAAAATCACAAATTTTGACAGTGATGCAAAATCGAAGGTAAACTAAGTGTAGTCACTCGGGTGTCACACACGTCATTATGGTGCCCCAAACAGTCATTCTGGTGTCAAAAATGTCACTCTGGTGTCACAGACGTATTTATGGTGCCCCAAACAGTCATTCTGGTGTCAAAAATGTCACTCTGGTGTCACAGACGTATTTATGGTGCCCCAAACAGTCATTCTGGTGTCAAAAATGTCACTCTGAACGCGTAGCATGACCAATGTAGAAACGGTTTTGTCGACGGAAGAATCGGCAAAATGACAGATTATAGAGAGATTTCTTACGTCCTAAGCATGGCGATGTTAAAACTGAAGAGAAGAAATATTTCTATTCTTCAGTCGACCAAAAGTCTATAGTGTCGAGCATGACGACGATTTTTTCTCTACTTTTGACACTTGGGGTAGAAACATTTCTTTTCGACAAGCGTTAAATTTATAGTCTACATCACATTTGACCTAGACAAGAATCTATATCGGGTTTGAGATGTCTTTATTTCCCATAATAAATTTCACTTACATGAGAAATATTTATATCTAACTTAAAAAAACATTATTGATTCAACGTACAGTGTTTGCAAGAAATTATAACATACAAAAATATTATAAAAGTGTAGGGTAATCGCTAATAATTTAACACCGCTAAAATGTAAGCATACACGGAACGCGCGCAACTAGATGTGGCATGAAATGTACTAAGGTGCGCTCATTTTATTAAACATATGTAATTTTAATTGTTTCTTAAATATTGACATGGATTTTGCATTTTTGATGTTATTTGGTAGTTTATTATACAAGGCAGCACCCTCGTACATCACATTTTTTTTGCCATAGTTGGTGCGTGGTGAGTATAATTGTAAGTCATTTGCATTTCTGAGCCTAATTTTGTGTATTTGATGTTTCTTTGTAAAATGTATTTGTCTGTGAATATTTTTATTAAGTATTTTTCTTATTAAGATGCAAGTATTATATAGGTATGTATGTTTGTGATATGTATGGGTGTTCATTAGCTTAGTTTCATTGTATATTTTTTGTGTTGATGTACTGTAATCATAATGGAAAAGTGTCTTTATTAACTTATTTTGTGCTATTTGTAGTGTTTCTATATTGGTTTTGGCCGCTGTGCCCCAACTTCTATGAGATAGTCCAGGTCCTATATTGATTATGAATACTCAATTCTATACTTCCACCTTCCAAAAGTTGGAGTACTGGAGTATAATATACTTAGGGGCACTATGAGCAGAGGAGAAAAGAAAAAATAAAATTGGGAATATAGTGGGAAATAATTTTTGTTCTAGTCGAAAACCATCCTTATGATGATGTAAAAAGACCAGCGAAAAAATATGGTATTTTTGCCTTATATTCATAATAGATTTAAAAGAAATATATATATTTATGTTGGCATTCTGCTTGCACGGGGAAGTAAATTCATAGTTTAGTACATCACTAGCTACCTCCCCGTTGCTATGCAAAGAATATCTATGTCTTTGTATTTTTAGAAACGAGAGTCTACGGGTCGCGCCGTGCTCCGGCTGAAGAGATAACGAGTTGGATAGAAAGAGCTTTGTCGTTTCTTGGTAGAATAGAGATAGAAAAATAGTCATTTTGGTGTCAAAAATGTCACTCTGGTGTCACAGACGTCATTATGGTGCCACAAACAGTCATTCTAATGCAAAAATGTTACTGGTGTCACAGACGTCATTAAGGTGCCACAGTCATTCTGGTGTCACAGACGTCATTAAGTACTTTAACGTACCTGCGTAGCATTATTATCGTTCAGCAGCGGCTCGGTGTCAGTGGAGTCCGAGTCGGTGTGCACGCGCCTCCGCTCTCCGGCCGCGAACACGCGCCGCTTGCACACGGGACACACGCGCTTGTTCTGGGTCAGCCACGGGTCGATGCACACTGCGTGGTAGGCTGGAAACAGAAGTTACTTATTGTTGGCATAATATAGCAGAACTTTAAAGACATGCGACATCAACCGGCCCGCGTGGTGGTTACGGCCCAGTCCTTACAGAGAGGAGGTCTAAGTCCCAGCAGTGGGCCAAGGCTCATTACTTAAAATATAACGCAAAGGTAGCTATTTCAGAAAGTTGCAGAACGAGTAAACGTGACGATGCTGTTGTCTTTTGGTATGTGGCATTGTGACTGCGCTTAAAAATAGAGCAAAATATATATTTTTAATTTTTCAAAAGGTTACCATCATATTGGGCACTATTTAAAAGATTTTTTTTTTGGGTTAAAATGATTTATCTTATATCCATGATACTCAGCAGGCTATCAATATTAAACTAGACAGATGGCACAGGTGTCGTATGGATGGCGCAGGTGTCGTACGGCTCGCCCTAGCTGAACTTGCATATGGGTACCTTCTGTATACAAGTGTGCAGCGCCAGCCCTAGCCCTTGATCAGGGTAGAGCGAGATTTTCTTTCGGCGCCCTTTGGTCTACGCTTTCACTATTTTATAATAAAAATAATTGAGTCGCGGGACGTTTTACTAGAAACGCTGTCTACGCACTAGGTTCAAGGCTAGACTAGCCGCTACAAAACAGTCAGATTAAGCTTAAAAAAAAGGCAGATTTAGGTTTTAAAAAACTCAGATTTAGCTTTTAAAAAAGTCTATCTATAGCAAAATTTATATGGCAACAATGTTCCCGCGCCTCTCAAAATGCACCATCAAAAATTTGTTTTTGAGCTGGTAATTGTTTTTCACATTTGGCTTTTTGGCGCCCCTTGCCATCTGGCGCCTAGAGCAACCGCTCCTCTCATCCCAGGGCCGTCGCTGCAACTGTGTGTACAACTCACCGTGTGCACAGGGCAGTACCCTCAGCCGCTCTCCCTCCTGGTAGTCATCGAGGCAGATGGCGCAGGTGTCGTACGGGTCGCCCTTGCTGAACTTGCACGTGGGTATCTTCTTGAGAGCTCGGCTAGGTAGCCGGTGTCGGCGAGCGCGTCGCCGGTCTTTTATGCATTTCACTATCTGGAATTATAATGATAAAGTTATTTAATGCTAATGCAATATCGAAAATGATAATGGGTCGGTAAACAAAATTCAGAATTGACTCATCGAAATACACGTGAAGAACGATGGAGGACCTTAAGGCGCTGACAAGAGGCAGATGATAAAAATAGGCTTGTCTTAAACAAAAAAAATGCCAAATCTATAGTTTGTGGTAGCAGAAAAAACATATGTTGTTTTTGAACGTATTTCTCATAACGTGATTGTTACCAAAACACGTTTAGAAAAAATAACTCGATACAAATGAATGGTAAACTAACCCTTTACTTTCGAGTTTCAATCCAAAATATCTGTAATAAATATCAAAGTACGGTTGATATTTAATTAATAACAAGAACGTCTTATTTGTATGCAGAGCTTGGTTGTTTTTTATTTTAGATTACTCAACTCATTTTGGAGTAAATAAATAATTGCTTCATATTTTTCAATGAATTACAAGCGGTGTGTCATCGCGCTTCTCTTTCTTTTGTATGCAGTCTGACAGTGACAGCGGTTTACCTGTTGTCAGCGTCTTAATGCAAATCAATGTAAGTAATCCTTTGAACTGTGTGCTTTTATTACTTCTTTTTGGTTTCCACGATTTTCGGTCAAACTAGATTCGAAAGAGAAAAAGTTGAACTACTCCGTCCATTGAAAAGTGAACCTTATCACTCAGATCATACGTACCATAAATACAAGTATGACGAGTAGGCACAGCACCACGACAATCGCGAATGGCAGGAGCAGGTGCGTGTTGATGTTGAACGGGAGGTCGCCGTTCACCATTATATAGAAACTAAAAGAGAAGATTAAGTAAGTAAATTTTGGAAAAATGTTTTATTTTCAATATTTCATTCATCATTTCAGATCAGACTTCCCATCTTTAATAACTATTATTAATTTAAATGACATTACATTTCATAATATACTTACTAACTATTTTTTTAAGTAATTAAAACTCAGTTTTTTACAAATGGCAAATTTTTATATTGTTACTTTTAAGGTAATAAAAGAAAAAAAAAAACAATAAACAGGCTTTTTATTTATATCGTAACGACTACCGATGAAAAGTTATTATTATCCTTCTTATTTTTGAAAAAGGATTAAGTGCACAAGATTAAATCGGTTACCAACACAACTTATTATCATAAACAATGAAACATTACACAAAATCGCTATCACCTACAATCGATATCATTATTTCATAACAGATAATTACGTCACATCTGTAATTATTCACCCGGCCCTGCTTCGCACGGTTTTTAGGACTTGATAGAACATTCAGATTTATTTAATCTATGGAAGTTTATTATTAATCTATACTAATACTAGCTTATACCCGCGGCTTCGCTCGCGTTAATTTAGAATTTGACAATCAATTCGGGTTGTACTCTGCTTGTAATAATATAATTCAATCATGATTCGAAAGACAACAAAAAAAGAAGTTCACTCATCCACCATAGAAAAGGGAGGATCCTCCGACCAGACGGGCAGTTGCCCACCAGACACAACACCCGTCTGGTCGGAGGATCCTCCCTTTTCTATGGTGGATGAGTGAACTTTACACCCTGTTCCTCATACCTACTAAACTGGTGACCCCGAGTATGAACGTCAGCGCAGCCTTCGTGCAACTACTTCAGCGTGACGTCATCATCATCATCATCATCACTTCCTCAAGCTTTCGAGCGGCGAGTCACACAGCCAGCCAGCACCCACGGCTTCAACGGGTATCCTGACCACTAGCATGCAGCGGACGTGCATTCCTGGTCATCACCCACAGCCTCATCAGCAACCTTGGCATAGCACACTGCACTTTCGGCCGGTCCACAAGCAGAGAACATGATACCTCTCCTGGTCGACGCCAGCAGTCAGCCACAACCCGGCGCTGTACTACATCCGACGCACTGGAGCATAACGCAGCGCCACCCCGACTCACTGGGGAATCACCGCAGACAGTTCCGACTCACCGAGAACTATGCGGCACCAGGTTCCGACTCACTGGAACCCTCAACTGGCACTGGCAAGTATCGCAAGATACACGACTCAGCCCACTATCGACCTCCGGTCTCCGGAGAGGAGTGATGTAGCGGCATCAACATCGCCACATACGAACTACGCGTCACGCTGACGTCACGCGAATCCTACATCGCGCAAGCAGAGTTTACAACGCAACTAGCATATATACAACGTCCCGACATAACCGTCGGGCAGTTGCCCACCAGACACAACACCCGTCTGGTCGGAGGATCCTCCCTTTTCTATGGTGGATGAGTGAACTTTACACCCTGTTCCTCATGCCACCAAAGCGCCATCTATCATCATACGAACGTTATTGTTGTTTTCTTCGGGAAGAGTACTTTTTTGGGATGAAATGATGATGTACCCTATGTCCGTTTCTGTACACCTGACAACGCTTATGCAAAATTTCAGGATGATCGGTTCAGTGGTTTAGGCGTGAAAAGGTAACAAACAAACTTACTTTCGCATTCATAATATTAGTTAGGATTATAGAGGTAAACTTTGTGAGTTTGTTGTAGGGGGTAAATCTCGGAACTGATGATTCGATTCAGAAAACTATTTCACCAATGGGAAGCTACAGTATTAGCGAGTGTTATAGGATATATTTTATGTTAAAAAAAAAATACACGGACGAAGTCGCGGGCAAAAGCTAGTGTATTACACTCATAAACCATCCAGAATAGCAGTAAAAACTGCATCAAAATACGTTGCGTTTAGAAGAACAACGCGGTCACAGAGACACGAAAAGACTATAATTTATAATTATGTAAATAAAGACTATTATCATCTACTCACCCGCTTGTGTACAAGTACTCGTCGGCTAGTATGAGCCCCGCGAGGTCACTCACGAAAACTGACGGAATCTCTATCCCCACTGCATTTTTTGCCGACATAGTCTCTGGAAAAAAATATGATAAACACATATCAAAATAATGCTACAGGATTACCACATCAATGTGCATGCGGTGAAATATGGAACTAATTTTGATGTATTGAATTTGACAGCTCGGTGTGAAATGGCCATGCCCAGCAGCGCCACCATCAAACGTATAATTAAATTGGTATCCGGTAATGTTACTTGCATTTATTTCGTGTGTCATATTAGCGTTTCTCTCACAATTATCGAACTTTGACGGACGGCACGGCAAGTATACTTCTATCTATATCTATAAAATAGGGTAGGTAGGTAGAGTAGGGAGGTAAGGTAGGGAGGGTAGGTAGGTAGGTAGGTAGGGTAGGTAGGTAGGTAGGTAGGGTAGGTAGGTAGGTAGGTAGGTAGGTAGGTAGGTAGGTAGGTAGGGTAGGCAGGTAGGGTAGGTATTCTTTTACCCATAGAAAGCCACGTTATTTGTGAGTGTCATAGAGTAAAAATGTTTACCGCCCAACGGAGTGGGCACGGGTCAGCTAGTATATACATAATTATAATAAAATCGTAGCGAACTCAAAACTGTAAATTGAATATTTTTGAAAAATAAAGTAAATGCTACGAGGTCTGGGAACGATTCAAATATCGAAAATATTTTTATTTTAATTTTTGTCTCTATCTGTTTGTCTGAATGTTCCAGCATCACGCCATTTATACTTACAAATACCTACACGGATAAATTTTGTTCAAATTTTGCATAAAGTCTGGTCAGTCCATTTCAGTTCTGAATCTCTTTTTATTTCGGCTGCTGAAACCAACACTACAAACGTAGTAGGTATACAGGGAAGTATTATCAAAATGTGGCTGTTATTTTAGTTAGACTTAGAATATTGTGGTGTCTTACGACTTCCACGCGAACAAAGTCGCTGGCAGAAGCTGACGACACGGTTGGCGCAGTGGTTAAGCGATTGACTGCTGCGCTGCGTGTCGCGGGTTCCATTCCCGCACGGAACAAATATTTGTATGACCTACAAGTAGTTGTTCCGGATCTGGTTGTTTGTGTATGTGAGTTAATATGTTTGTAAACGCACCCACAACACAGGAGAAATTCCTAGTGTGGGGCAACGTTTAAAAATAAGAAAGAAAAAAAAAGTAATTTTAATCAAGGTAAACCGAATCTTTATCTCTTATCAAAATAAGGTTTAAATTCCAATGCACGGAAAGCGACTGAAGAATTGGGGCACTGCGGGGGATTACCCTCGAAATATATACTTTATCTCGACTAGACAAGTATAAGATATACTTAAATATTCTTTGATATATCGAAATTCATTGCCGTGTTGTCTATCGGTATGCCCTTAAGTCGAGCTGAGTGAAGCCGTTTATCGGGAATGTGACGTATATTTTGCGCAACGGTTTTTTAATGTTTAACTTTTATTTTTACTTTTTTATGCGTCACGTCTTGGCGTACGTGAAATGTTTGAACGACAGACAGCGGTAGGGGACTGGGACATTCATTTGCGCATTCATTATTTCGCAATACAGCAAAACAAATGTGTGTATGAGTTACATTTCTTCAGTGACGTCATCGTATTAAGATAAGTTGACACGACAATGCTCTTTTGTGAAGTTTTAAAGAAATTAAGCGCTACAAAATAATTAAAATATAATGTGGACAGATAGCGCCTTTTGTATGACGGAACACGAATTGTCTTTAAATAGGGCAATGAAATATTGTGATGAATGATTATTAAAAGTTTCTGAAAACTTTTTTGTTTGATCTCAAGTTAGTTATTTTATCACTCGACATGAGATTTCACAGCATTAAATTGAATAGTCATTTATAAATCGATGACCAATGTCAGCGATCTTTTTTCTGAATGATTCATATGATATTGAATGATTCATAATTATGATATTTCCTCGTATTTGCAATTTAAGTCTCTCTATATCCCCTTAACTTAATACCTACTTATTTTTACACCACAAACGGCGATAAAGTAATATTTTTCCGTTCTATTTAAAGATTGCTAAGGAATTAATTTTTATCTGAACTGAGTGCAAGTGTACCAAAATATTTGCTGGGAGTATTTGAACTCTTTTTTTTACTTTCCTTCTTAGGTGTCGGGGAGATGGAGCTTAGAATACTTTTTATTATGTATTACATTACAAAAATGTCAAAATTACTGCTGGGCATAGTTACAAAAAAAAAAAACAAAGTTTTTGACCTTTGGTTTTTGTAACTATGACCATCTGTGGTTTCAAAGCCCGCCAAGGTTCAGAGCTAAAGTACCTTTAAGAAAATATTCCAAAAAATTTAAACCGACAACATGCACTGAGCATCGAGGTGATCAATGCTTGTATTTTCTCTGTATAAGAGGAATTAGGTCGACACAAAAAGCAAACAGGACGTAAATCCACCTAATGGAAACTGGCTACAGCCCGATTCAAACTTTATAGCGGGTCGGAACATGAGGCGAGTCGCTGCGCAGTTACGAATTCATGTGTCAGTGGGGGTGAGGTGCATACTATACCAACGTCTATAACATAAGGGCATATGCTAAACCCAATTATATTGCTGATGCATTGTCAAGGATAACTTTAATAAATATCACTTGGGTTTTTCCATCACAACACAAAACACCCACATCTTTCACAAAACACTACAATATTTTCCCAACAAACAAAAAACATAACAAGAACACATTAATCACTTACAAGCAACAAAAATAGTTCACAGATTATTTCCATTGTAAAATAGTGGATAATAAAAATAAATACTGAGGAGTACACGCCTCCTGCGGCCGCTCGAAAACAAGTTTATCACAGTAATGCTATTGTTCCGCAGATAATTTAGTTACTCTGTGAGGGAGCTTGTTGGGAGAAATGAAAGGAGGATGCGTTTAAAAAAGAGCTTTATCTATAAAAAAAAAAGCCTAGTGCGAGTCGGACTCGCGCACGAAGGGTTCCGTACCATTATCTATAAAAATGGAAAAAAAATCACGTTTGTTGTACGGGATCCCTTCAATATTTGTTTTATTTTAATTTAATTATTTATTTTTAAAGTGAATATATAACTAAATGTTCTGTGAATATTTCAAGCGTCTACCTGTTGCCGTTATCATTAAAGAGCAAAAATGAGCTAAAAAAACCGGCCAAGTGCATGTCGGACCACGCACAATGAAGGGTTCCGTAGTTGGGATGAATTTATCCCAAAAACAAACTTAACATTGTAGTTGAAAAACATGCTCTCCCATACATCGATATACGTTACGGTCAATTCTCCAACTGCAAATTTAAGTTGGTCGACTATTACTCGTTAACTTGTGAAGCCTACTTAGCTGTGATAGTTTTTCTTTTAATTTCGTTATATATACTATTGCCATGAATTTTTTCACATATCCAAAACCAACCATTTAGCTGGCAGGGGGGGGGGACACTTGACTCTAACAAAAAATAGCACTTTAAAGCTTAATATTACGCAAACGGATCCCTTAATTGAAAAATGGTTTTGCCAAACCCACAATATTTTTGAACGGCCTATCCAACGATACCCCACACCATGGAATATACGAGAAAAAAAAATATCATCCCCATTTCACGTGTAAGGGAGGTACCCTAAAAAAAAATGTTTTTCATAATTTTATTTTACCATTTTTTCAGCATGTATAATATGTATACCCATGCCAAATTACAGCTTTCTAGGACTAAGCGTCTCTGAGCTAAGCTGGCGACAGACGGACGGACGGACAGACAGACAGACAGACAGACGGACATGGCGAAACTATAAGGGTTCCTTGTTTACTACGGAACCCTAAAAATCACGTTTGTTGGATGGGAGCCCCCTTAAATATTTATTTTATTCTGTTTTTTAGTATTTGTTGTTATAGCAGCAACAGAAATACATTTATCATTTTACATCTGTGAAAATGTCAACGGTCTAACTATCACGGTTCATGAGTTACAGCCTGGTCACAGACGGACAGACAGACGGCTGAGTCTTAGTAATAGGGTTCCTGTTTTACCCTTTGGGTACGGAACCCTAAAAAATCGGTCAAGTGCGTTTCGGACCACGCCCAATGAAGGGTTCCGTAGTTAGGATGAATTTATCCTAAAGACAAACTTCACAAATGTTCTCCCATGCATCGTTATACGTCACGGTAAGTGCTCCAACTGCAAATGTAAGTTGGTCGACTATTACTCGTTAACTTGTAATGCCTACTAAGCTGTGATAGTTTTCTTTTTAACTTCGTTAAATGTATATACTACTGCCATGAATTTTTTCACATATCCACAAACTACCATTTAGCAGGGCATATGGCAGGGGAGGGGTAGGCACTTGACTCTAACAAAGCATAATCAGCCTATAATGTTCCCACTGCTGGGACACAGACCTCCTCTCTTCGAGAGGGAGTGGGCCGTAATCCACCACGCGGGCCCAGTGCGGGTTGGTAGATGTCACATGTCTTCGAATGTTTGGTTCTAGGACATGCTGGTTTCCTCACGATGTTTTCCTTCACCGTTATGAGAGCAGTGGTGATTAAATAACAAAGATTAGCTTAATATTACGCAAACGGATCCCTGAATCGAAAGTGGTTTTCACAGACCCGCAACATTTTTGAACGGCTTATCCAAAGATACCCCACACCATGGTATAACGAGAGAAAAAATAACGTCCCCACTTTACGTGCAAGCCCCCAACAATGTGTTTCCCCTAGATTTTAGTTTATTTATTTATTTAAACTTCTCAAACACAATAATGTACAAAAGGTCCGCCTTTGTACATTATTGTGCGTGAGAACTTTAATGCCTTAGGCATTCTCTACCAGTCAACCAAAGGTGGTGAAGAGAAAAGATGGCGGGTGCTATGTTTGAGAGAAAAAAATAATGTTATAAAATAATAAAATTAATTACAAATAAAATAGGTACACAAGTACATAAATAGGTTATAAACTTAGATATAATACACATATATTTACTATCATATATCCCTACATTAATATGCTACATACAAATTCAAGAAAAAGACATTCATTGAGATGACTATACGCTATTTGTTTTGAAAATAATTACTTTGTCTTTTGTTTACCACTCTGTCGGCGTGATTAATATGTAACATACCCATACCAAATTACAGCTTTCTAGTCCTAAGACTCTGAACTAAGCCGCGGACAGACAGACAGACAGACGGACACAGCGAAACTTAAGGGTTCCTTGTTGACTACCGAACCTAAAAAATGGTAGAAATTATAATTGACTTTTGCGGCAATAATTGATGTTGAATTTGAAAAACGTTCCGATGGTTTATAGAAAAAAAAACACAATCTATTTTTGGTACTAACTACATTAGTAGTTAGTACCCAGAATAGATTGTGCTTTTTTTGTTACAAGGAACCCATACCGCCTTATTACAAAACAAGATTTATATTTTGACATCGCCTAAACCATGGAGCTAGTTTTTGTAATAAGAACGTAACAGTGATTGAAATACCGTTCTTTATACAAAACTGAAAACTTAGTTCGGTACTAAGTTGTCAGTTTTGTGTTTAGGAACTTTACCATAGTCGGAACAAAATTCGAAATTCAATAATGGCTCCATGTTTTAAACCTGGGTCTGAAAGATAAACCTTGTTTTGTAATAAGGGGGTTAAAGTTTAGCCGTGTCCGTCTGTCTGTCTGTCTGCGATCCGCGGCTTAGTTCAGTCTTAGTACTAGAAAGCTGTAATTTGGTATGGGTATACATATTAATCATACCGACAGAGTGGTAAACTAAAATCTAGGGGGAAAAAATTGTACGTGAAAAATTAACTTGGAACTTAAAAACTAACTTAAAAAATTGGCTTACACGTAGTGGGGATGATATTGTGTTTTTATGTTTTGCGCCCAATCTCACCACATGCTGTTGCTATCAGTATTGAAGATGAAGCGACTGTCATCTGTACTTCTGTTATCTAGTGTAAATTGATGTTAAGCCGTCGGACCTGCGCCTTATCTCCGTCCGTTTTTGTCGGATTGCACCTGCGGCTCTGCACACACTTGTGCACTATAATATCTCCCGCGCCGAAGGCTGGTCGCCATGGCCGAAATTCGGTCTTGAGGACTATTATTTAATAATCGCTGGATGTGACTTCCTATAGTTAAAAGGGTCTTCACCATGTAATGGTTAATTAAAACCTTAAATTGCCAAAATAATAACACCTGGATGAGGGTTGAACGGAGCCGGGAAGTATCACAGACAGGAAACCAGGCCTCTACCCAGTAGTGGGTGAATCCAGGTTATATGATGTCATGATAATGATTGCCAAAATAAGGCTTAGAAGCGGCACCAAGACCGTGATTGACGGCGTCTTATAATCTATCCCAGCTAGCAAAATATAATCTTACAAATATCCCAAGACCATATTTTTTTCAGTCACACTTATAAGTGTGGATTTGGGCGCACTTTATAAGTATATTCACCCTTACAATTGTCTTGTAATGGTCTCGCGAAGTATATTTTCAAACTTACAAAACTCTTGCTGATGCTTTTATAATGACAAACAAACTAACAAGTGACTTACAGTGGCACGCTTTAAGGGCAAATAACCTTAAAGTCCTCTTCCTCAATTTTAAGTGTAATATCGCTAGTAGTCCTCGTTGTGATCCCGTAATAAGAGTGTAATCAAAAACTGCCGTGAAGTTGCGAAGTGCTTTGCACCTTTTGAACTTTGAAAATAATAAGTATTACTTATAATATTTTATTTCACTTTCCTACAAAACGCTAGTGTATATATTTTCTAATTTCTTACTCACGTATTTGTGACGTACTATATGCGATTATTAGGTTGTGAAGTAGTTTTTCTCGAGTAATTTGAAGTTTGAATAACAATATAATCACGGGCCTTTTTAAAAATGTGTCTTTTATTATAAATAATTTTAATAATTTGTGAAAAAATATCAAAATGTCGCCATTACGACCAACCGACTCATGAGTGCTTTAACAGAACAATATAAGTTCAGTACTCTTGTGTAAGGATTATATAAAACTAGAGACAATTTCTGGAGTCAGTCATAACAAAGAAAATAAATAACCCTTAATAGAGAATTGTTTAAGACACTTGTAGGACTTTTATGGTGCTACTACTCTTTCATATGTCTTAGGTGAGATAAATCACACTTTTCAAATAATAGTTTTACAGGAGTCTAATAAAACACTTAGGAAAGTCACTTCTAAGATTGAATGTACTTATAAAATGTATTTATAAGTATTAATTAAGAATTAAAGACGATAAAACTTGTAAAAGGCGCTTATAATGCCACTGCTCTTATTAATATTATATAACGTTTTCTTATATACGTCTCTAAGGATATGTTACAAGTATGAATGGTCTTAAAACTTAAATAGACTTATAAAATAGCACTATTAGAGTTTCTGGCTTAATCAGAACACAAATAATCCTTATATGAAACCATAGCTCTTACAGGCTTTTGTTTGTAAGGGTATTTAGGGTTTCTGGCTTAATCAGAACACTTGTAAACCTTGTATGAAACTATAGTTCTTACAAGCTTTTGTTTGTAAGGGTATTTTGCTAGCTGGGATGTCAACGAGATATAAGAGTCCAAGGTCTTGGTAATTTTAATTAAAGAACTAAAATCCTGAACTATTATTTTATTTTACAGTTTTTGTCTAATTTACAGCTAAACATTTTTGCACGATTGAGAGTAACAAAATAAGGCCAATTAAAAGTTTTCACAGATAGATGAGTGCATATTGAGCGTAAATTGTAATAATTATTTAACGTGATCAAAAAATAAATCACAAAGAGTCATGAAAAACATCGATGTCAACGTCCAAACCGCATTATACGTATGACTCCCTCCGATTAAGTATGGATTTTGTCTGTAATTCATTCCTACCACGAAGCAATAGATAAGGGTTTTGACTGACATGTCAAGAGATCAGGGCCTCAAGAGTGCTATTACAATAGTGTCAGAATGGTCGATCATTGATTTCATAATTGTTGATTTTGACAAGTTTGGTAATCTACTATTATAATGGCGTCATTATGACATGCCAATGGTCGGCCACTGACACTATATTGAAAGAAATTGCATTTATTGGTAATCTCGTATGTAATGACAAATGAATGACATTTCTACTAATGGGTTTTATAATAATGGCAATACGACAATGCCAATAAAAGTAACACAATTCTATTACGAGAACATTGGCCGACCAATGATCGACCATTATGAATTTAGCAGATTAGGAACTTTTAGCAAAATGACAACGGGATCGTGTTGGAATGACTGAATTTATAAAAATAGCAGACTTGGGGCCCAGACCTCATGTAAACATAACATTGCCTGCTCTGGGTCAGATAACTCACCCAGCTCACTGGAGTTGACATTGTGCACGATGGCACAGTCGTAGCCGGCCGCCTGAGCATTGCGCACTTTCACCTCGAAGCTGCAGTTAAATCTGACGAAGATGAAAAATAAATGATTAATTAAAATTAAATGAATTTAGTTCACAATATCGGTGAGTGGTCCCCAGAGGAAGGTGGTAGATGCTGGTCTGTGTGAGATTCAGGCCAGTTATTGTGCAAGATCGTGAGAGTATGGAGAGATATCGTTTGGGAGAAAAAGACACCCACTTCGGTTCGCTAAGCCAAAGGATTTCAGTGTTTTTTTTTTACAAAGGTAACCTTTTTTTTTAGTCAAGCAATTCATTGAGTATGTTATCTGTACCGTTTACATTAAAGAACCCTATTTTATCACATTATTAATAAGTAAAACTTTAAAGAGCCCTATTTTATCTCATTATGTAATTAGCACATAAGATACCTGAGGCATGTTTATCCCAGTTGTATCCTATTATTTTATACCATTTTAGTTTAAGAACTATTGTAAATATGCATGTTATTTATTTCAATTAAAATTTTACCTCACTTTCACAAATAACTCATAAAAAGTCCTTCCAGCCTTTTATTAAGGAAGTGTTCCACTATACGTGCATGTTGCTCGATGCATACTGAAGTAAATGTTTTCTTAACACAAAAGGGTGTTATCGTTTAACAGGCTCGTGACGTCAGAGAGACACCTCTCGTGTGGAGTGCATTATCTATGAAATCTGATTGGTACAGCAGATATTACAGTATCTGTTTGAAACTTTGACTGGATGTACATTTATAAGAGTGTTTTCAGAGATACGCTTTGTGCAGTCCTCTGGTAGTTAAGGGAGTGATTTGGAATGAAAAATGGATGCATAATTTAAACATACTCACGGGCAAAATGCCACAGGCATGGAACAGAGGTGTGGTGATCCTTTTCTTTAAGAAGGGTGACAATACCCTCTGTAAGAATTATACAACATTAGTTTTTGTTTATACTAAACCTCTTAAGGGGTCATTTTACTCATCATTATGAACAACTTTTACTATGGGACCAACCTTGAAATCGCGAAAAAAAATCAGTTGTTCCCTACATTTAAGTTCACTGAACTCGTCAAAATGTAGGGAACAGCTGATATTTTTTTCGCGATTTCAACTTTGGTCCCATAGTAAAAGTTGTTCATAATGATGAAAACAATGACCCCTTAAGAGGTTTAGTATAAACAAAAACTAATGTTGTATATAGGCCCATCTCACTTCTGAGCCATGTCTACAAGCTGTTCAAGAGTCATTACGAACCGTCTCGCGCGCAAGTTTGACGACTTCCAGCGTCCCGAACAAGCCGGATTTCGTAAAGGCTTTAGCACAGTAGACCACATACATACGCTGCGGCAGGTTATACAGAAGACCGAAGAGTATAACCTGCTTCTCTGCTTAGCGTTTGTGGACTACGAGAAAGCCTTCGATTCGATCGAGACATGGGCTATACTGTAGTCTCTTCAACGGTGCCAGATCGACTATCGGTACATCGAGGTGCTGAAGTGTCTGTACAAAAACGCCACTATGTCAGTCCCGACTCCAGGACCGGACCTCGAAACCTATCCTTCTGCAGCGAGGTGTCAGACAGCGAGACGTTATCTCTCCGAAACTGTTCACCGCTGCACTGGAGGATGTCTTAAAGGTTCTGGTCTGCAAAGGGCTAGGCACCAACATCAATGGCGAGTACAGCACTCACCTTCGGTTCGCCGACGATATAGTTGTCATGGCTGAGACTATGGAGGACCTCAGTGCAATGCTCGATGACCTAAGTAGAGCTTCTGAAAGAGTGGGTCTTAAAATGAACATGGACAAGACAAAGGTCATGTCAAATGCCCATGTAACACCCACTCTCATGAAGATCGGAGGCGCTACACTCGAAGTTGTGGACGAGTATGTTTACCTCGGACAAACTGTCCAACTTCGAGAAAGAGGTCAATCGTCGAATCCGACTCGGCTGGGCAGCGTTCGGGAAGCTACGCAATATTTTCTCATCCCACATACCGCAGTGTCTCAAGACGAAAGTCTTTGACCAGTGCGTGTTGCCAGTGATGACCTCTATGGCACTGAAACGTGGTCGCTCACAAAGGGCCTTATCAGAAGGCTAAAATTCACCCAAAGGGCAATGCAGAGGGCTATGCTTGGAGTTTCCCTACGTGATCGAATTAGAAATAAAGAGATCCGCAGGCGAACCAAGGTAACCGGCATAGCCCGAAGAATTGCCAAGGTTAAGTGGCAGTGGGCAGGGCACATTGCTCGTAGAAGTGATGGCCGATGGGGCCGAAAGGTTCTGGAGTGACGACTGCGTACCGGAAGACGTAGCGTTGAAAGGCCTCCTACAAGGTGGACCGATGGCCGCAGGTATCCGCTGGATGCGGGAAGCACAGAACCGGTCGAAGTGGTGGTGCTTGGGGAAGGCCTATGTCCAGCAGTGGACGTCTTTCGTTCTTTCGCTTTCGTTCGTTCTTTCGCTGTTCGTCTTATTTCGGCTGAAATGATGATGATGAATGTAAACTAGTGTTGAAACCACGGTAAGAACCTACCCTGATATTTTTCATGCCAATGTAGGTACTTGTGCTTAGGTATTTCGACCTAAACTTATTAATGTGTTTGATTAATCTAAATAATATTTTTTCTTTGTATCTATTTTGGAGCAGGGCCATCGAATACGGTAGGTACTGGATTGGAGGATACTTTGGAGTTTATATGTTAATTGTAATACATACATACCTAGACTCACGCCTTCTTCCCATGGGGGTATGCAGAAACTATAGAACGCCACCTGCTACGGTCCTGATGTAGTGACAAAAATTTAAAAGAATATGCTTAGATGATTTGGTCGCGTTGAGAGGATGAATGAAAGGCGACTAACAAAGGGTATTTAAAATTCGGATGTGAGTGGGAACGCTGGGAAAGGACGCCCCAGGAGGACATATAGTGACCTATTTGGTGTTGTTCTTCAGAAAGGTCAGGTGCGTAGTACTCGCAACCAGCGTTAATGACCAGATGTATGAACCTAGGCAAATCAAAAGGAGTATGTAAGGAGCGTAGAGATGGCATTCTCTAGTTTCTGCCTACCCCCATGTGAATTATTATCATATGGATTATCGTACTTTACCAGAGACAGTATGAAAATCTAATTAAATACATTTATTTTGGTTAAAAGTTCCTTGATAACTTCCTCAAAGTAGATGCCAACGGTACCTTATATTTGACAGTTGGTTCATCAAGTTAAACTCCCCACGACTGAGGAAACTGCTTAAGGTGAGACATAAAATTGCAACTATGAATATCAAACCACCAAAGTGTGGTTGAGTCAAGTCGAGGAAATCAGGCATTGACTAAGAATATAGGTAAGTATAGAAGACCAAGGTATATTTGGTAGAACAAATGGTAATGCAATAATTTACCTGGCAAGAAGCACAATCCATTTCCCAGTAAAGTTGTCAACTGTGATGGGCGGCTTCGGAAGGGGGGAGCAGCCATCGGGGGGCTCGCCTGCCACGAGAAAGCCGCGCAGACCCTCGGGAGGCAGGTCGTTGCCGAAGCTGGCCGGCATGTCACGGAACTCCTCCATTATCTAAAGAAAAGAAAGACAAATGGTTTATTTTTCGGCATGTATTTAATGGAATCCCGAATAATTCTCATAGCGTTTACACCTTAGAGCATTTCATACAAACTTTCAAGCCCTTGTTTTTCGAAATGACTGAACCGATTTTAATGAAACTTCATACGCATAAGCAGGACAGAAAGGTATAAAAAGTTAGTAAAGAACATTTTCGAAAAAAGTGTTACATTAGACCGATTTTAAATTTTCCATAGAAACAGGGATTTCCAGTTATCTGTTTTTAAAAAAGACATTTCGAAAATGTTCTTTACTAACTTTTTACACCTTTGTATCCTGCTTATGCGTATGAAGTTTCATTAAAATCGGTTCAGTTATTTAGGCACTATTAAAGTACACTCTAATATAATCGGTGACTGTTTTTGTGACCCTCAAATAATTACCATTTTGGTGTTCTAAAAATAAAATAGCCAAGTAACTGCGGGTGCGACCAACTTAGAGGAATTAAAATTAATTGGCATACATTATAATAATCGATAATTAATCGCTAAATAATTAGCGGTTTTATATAATATAGATTTCAACGTTTTGGTTTGAGAATAATATGATTACACATTTAAGTCTTTAAAGATAAAAACAAGTTCTTTATTTCAATTATACGAATGTATCAGTCATTTAAAACTCTTGATAATTAATTACAACGATGTCAGGTAAACTAAGTTGCCTGTGTCCCAGCAGTGGGAACATTATAGGCTGATTATGCAGGTAAACAAATATTAATATTACAATCTTGTTTCATTCATCATTTCAGCCAAAAGACGCCCACTGCTGGACATAGGCCTCCCCCAAAGGGGGGTTTGCCTTAATCACCACGCTTGGCAGGGGGTTGGCGATCGCAGTATGGTGTTAAAATGCATAGAGAACGCTGCTGCACATTCTCTAGTAATTACTCCCTTAGTCGCCTTTTACGACACCCACGGGGAGAAGTGGGTTAGTGCCATTAATGTATTAAATAGGAAGATAGGCCACTCTCTAACATCACGTAAATATTAAATGGACCCGATGTCGTCATGTGCTCGACAACCGAAATAGATAGACATATTACGCGGGCTTAGCGGGAACGAGATCACAATAATTGTCACTGTTACGTACCCATAAAAACTTGCAAACAAACTAAGATTCGGGTATTCCCCGCAAATCGGGAGTAATGTAGGTCGATTGTGTCTTTTCCCCTAATTTATGCGGTCCACATCGAGAGCGCGTACATATGGTACGCGCTCTCGATGTATAATTGCATAATTTCTATTTAAAACATCAATGGTTAGTGCTATTCTTTACGTCCGGCACCACACGGACAATCTTGTTTATTTGTATGCAACAAGAATATTGTTCGATTTACTATAAAAACACGTAACCCAGTACCCCAGGACGCTTATTAGGCGATAAAATCTAGTCAACATAATTCAATAGAAAGCTGTTTTAAAATGTAAGTTATAGAAACACCCACCATCCACTGAGTCTGCCTTCTCTTTATATCTTAGAAAGTATTTTGAATGTACGCAAAACTTAGGACTTTTCAAAATACACGTAGACATGAAAAAATTTGGAAAATCCAAAAGTGCACGCCTCATAACGTTCACGTCGTTTTTTTCTTATTACTGCTAACAATAAGATAATTAATAAATGAAATAAAATAAAAAAAAACAATTATAAAAAAAAACAGAAAACTCGGCTATGGTTTAGTGGCGCCATAATTATACGGTGAGGAAAAAAATACTATAATAAATAGATAGATATACAAAAAATACACAGTCGTATATTAGTTTTTTATGAATAATAATTAAACGACAGTGAATTGAATGCTCATATTAATTGAGAAAGTTTAGATAATAAAAAATGTATGTATGTTTGAATAACTCGTCAAAACGTAGGGAATAGCTGATTATTTTTACGCGATTTCAGGTTTGGTCCCATAGTAAAAGGTGTTCATAATGATGAGTACAATGACCTCTTAAGAGGTTGTGCATTAATTCGGGGACATGTTGTATACAGTAACCGCTTTTATAATATAAGTCCAAATCCCACGTAAAACATGTCGTTATCAAAAAAGCATATTGTGAAATTAAATACTACGTTGCTTATAAGGTTTGGCAATAATTCTTTCTGCACTGTTGCTTCCCTGGTACCTCATTAAAGGCATAATTATGTAAGTGTCTCTAACTGCTCCCAAACGTTTTTTTTTTACATTCTTCTTTGACATAATGGACATGATATTTACCTATTCAGATGTGTTACAGTTGTAATGGCAATCATGTCATTTGGCTAAAATAGGTTTTTATTTTTATTTATCAAAAGATAAATAAAAATAAAAACCTATTTTAGCCAAAATAAAAAAAAAGCATAAAACAAAAAAAAAAAAATACAGAAAAATCTATATAAAAATATAGATTTTCTATTTTTAGTGACTGTGAGAATGTTGTAGGCCTAGTAGACTGTAGATTTGTTGATTTTTAACCGACTTCCAAAAAGGAGGAGGTTCTCAATTCGGCTGTATGTTTTTTTTTTTTGTATGTTTGTTACGCGATTACTCCGCCAATTATGAACCGATTTTGAAAATTCTTTTTTTGTTTGAAAGGGTATACTCCTGAGATGGTCCCATTGCCACTTCACCAAATCAGAATCTGATGAGGGGATCTCATGGAAATCGAGGGAAACCCTCAAATTTTATATGCAAACCTATAGCGATTTGGGTATTTTTTATAGTAACTCGTGCATTTGCTCTCGGAAAGCACCATTTGGTGAAGTGGAACTGACGATGGAGACCACAGATGGCCACCGGAACAATATAATAATGACTACCTATTTAACGGGTTGCGATTAAGCAATTTATGCTCGTCACTATGCATATGGGTAGTGGCAGTTCTCCTGGTTCTTACCAGGAGAACTCCTCAACAATCAACGTCCCAGCATCGGGGAAAGCAATAATTTTGTAAAAGGTGATGAGCAGTTAACATTAGGCTATTGTAACTTAGATAAACTCAAAACTGACCCACTAAAAAGTGAAAAATAAAAACTTTTTACAAAAAAATAATAACAGACTACCAAAAATAACACTACAAAGTGAAAAATAACTTTAATTTCGGAAGTCGGTGGCAAAAAACTCAAATACAGATGCAAAGACACCACATTATTTTTTTGTAAAAAGTTTTTTATTTTTTTGTTATGCACCTGGTGCTTGTTGAAAGGCTTACACTGCCCTCACATACCTATTAACACTGTCAAAGCTCGTGCAGACTGGCGCGATATTGCGCCAATCTGCACGAGCCTTTATTTGAAAATATTGTAAAAGCTAATTATTTTTATAAGAGTGACCGAGTAATCTTGCCTGCTCTTCAGCATACGCAACATCAATTGGAACCGTTCACCCATGTAGGTTGAGGTATGTGAAAACAAATATTTTGATTTATGAGGAATAAATATTAAAAAATCTGCCCTAAAAAGATAATAAATGAAATTCAAGGACTGCGTTATCATCTCGTATTGGTTTCGTATAGTAATTAGTGATAAAAACTTAATCTACTGAGCTGCGCTCTTTTTTATTTTCTAATAGGAAATAATAAACGTAAAGAGATACTTACATATAGGGGGAGGAGAATCTATCATGGAAACTGAGAGAACAAATGGCTTTAACGATATTATTAAAGTAGGTAATACGTTAATAATATCATACCTACCTCTATACGTATAGTTTAGCAGATAATGGTCTACATTCTACAACGACTACAATGTACCTCAGCAACCTTAGTTAGTACCGAAGGACCGACGGACCACAACAATCAATACATAGCAATATTGATAACCATTGACAGATTACTTCTAAACGATAGCATTCAATTGAATAGAGTATTATCAGTAGCTATGACCCAGAGAAGTTGATACAAAGATAATGAAAAATACTAACGAAATGCTGCATTCCAACAAGATACAGCACTTGCACTGCATTTATATTCAGTTGCGGAGCGACTTCCATTTTAAATACACAGCCAATGAAGTATGTAAAACAACACTTTTTTTTTAAATTTTCATTCTAAGGCGAAGAAATATTTTCCAGCCTATAAGTCACTTTATTTTGGCGCGAAACACTTTTTATTTTTTCTTTGTTTACATTATTTGGCAGAAGAAATTCGGTTTTCAGCCAATACCACTTTTTGTTCTACGCGAATCACATGCGTTGTCCATGTACGTTGGTTGTTTAGTCACTGATAAAAACTGGTATTAACTTATTTGTTCCGTTCAGTTTAATTAGTGATACTGCGGGAGGGATAAAATGGCGGGGTTGTGATAAAAATCTATTAAATCAATCAGAACTTGGTTTAGCATAACTCACAGAGCATGTAACTTTGCAAAACTTTTAAGGGCTGAAGATGGCAAAAAAAAAGTGGTATTAACGAAAATTACGTAGAGATAGGTAGATGATTAAAATGTTTCAAGTAAAATTATTAGATAAGTATACAATTTATCTGAAATGGTAATTTAATATCTATTTTATAATCCGCTTTATCAATTTTATTCCTCCCGCATGACATAATTTCCGCTACGAACCGCACCAGATATGAAACAATACTGGCACAAAACACTATGCTACACTCTGACGGGAGATACTAGCAAAGACACACACTTGACCACCTTTATTTAAATAAAAAAAAGAAGGACTATACAACATGCACGGAGGTCGCTAAGAAAATAGAACCATGTTCTAATGAAGACTGCTCTAAATTAATTCTAGTGGTTTGCTAACTCACTTATCAATTGGAAATATTCTCCACGTGAGATAAGATTAATAGTTGTTTACTATGTCTATTTTACTAGCATCTGCCTTGGTTTCTAACGTGTTCATTTATTGAGAACTTTAAGTTCGTTAACTTAAGTGTTTTGTACTTTATTCTGGATCTCTTCGGGCATGACCTCATGTAAAATGAGTGTACTTCATCTTTTCCATTCTACGATCTCTCCCTCTACATCATTACTGTCATCTCTAACCGCTATCGGATTTATTAACAAAGGTTCAGACATGATTATGGTGAAGCGGCATCAACATCGCCACATGTGCACAACACGTCACACTGACGTCACGCAAAATCCTGCATCGCGCAAGCAGAGTTTACCGCGCAACTAGCATATATATACAACATCCCGACATCAACCGTCGGGCAGTTGCCCACCAGACACAACACCCGTCTGGTCGGAGGATCCTCCCTTTTCTATGGAGGATGAGTGAACTTTACACCCTGTTCCTCATGCCCCTAAACTGGTGACCCCGAGTATGAACGTCAGCGCAGCCTTCGTGCAACTACTTCAGCGTGACGTCATCATCATCATCATCACTTCCTCAAGCACCATGGAAAAGGAACATAAATGTCAAGGCAGAACATTAAAACATTAAACTGTTAAGGACAACAATGACATATATGCTGTTGCTGAAATCTGCATAAGCATAATCAGCCTATGACGTTCCCATTGCTGGGACACAGGACTCACTCTCTGGGCCCAGTGCAGGTTGGTGGATGTACCATGTCCGTCACGGTTTTGAGAGTAGTAGTGATCAAATAATTTACACAAAGTCAATTTCGAACCCAGGCTTTTCTACTGGGCCACCACAGTTCACAGGCCACGACTGCTCACACACTGCTGAAATCTGGATCCTACCTAATCCATACAAATATTGATTTTTTATTTTGCCTTTGTCTGTAGTTAAATATTAAAGACTGAATCTAATATTGAATGAAGATGATGATAGAGGTACCTGCATATTTATGGAATACTAGCTTTTACGGCGGCTTCGCCCGCGTGGAGGTCTAATCAGTGAAGTCATCCTACGGGAACTTACTACCGGGATAAAAAGTATCATAGGTAACCCAGGACATGGTCTACTTGTTTGCCAAATTTCATCGAAATCTGTTCAGCGGTTAAGGCGTGACAAGGTAACAGACAGACAGACAGGGAGTTACTTTCGCATTAATATAATATTATTACTTAAGTACTTATATTATAAATGCGATACCTTAGCTACAGAAGTGCTAATATTTAATGTACAAACAATCTTTAGTAGACAATAATAGATACTGTTTGTGTATATTGTAGACTTGTCTACATGCTTGTCTCGAGATCACGTAAGTTGGCAAGAAGTGACTGTTCCAGGGTGTGTATTTATTTAAAACGCGACGATGTTTGCATAATTATTTGTACAAGTAAATATAAGTTTCATAAACAAAATTAAGGAGAAGCAGTATAGATAGTGGCGGCTATGAGAAAGTATTTTAACGGTAGCCAAAAAAACACAGAATCTTTAGTGTCGCCCAATGCAATATCTTGGGACCGTCAACAAAAATTATATAAAAGAATATAAGCAATCAAGAAAATCTATATTGCCTTGTCTCTAACACAGTCTCAAGAATTATGAAGATTAAGGACTACGTTGAAGACAAAGAAGTTTGGCATTAATTCCTTCTGTACATGTGGCTTCCCTGGTACCTCATTAACGGCAAAACCATGTAAATGTCTATGAACTGCTCCCAAACAAGATTTTTTTTTTAAATTTGGTTTTTCTTATTTGACATTGTTATACCTACAATTTTTCAACAAGGTTCTAACTTTTATTATTTTAATCATATTTTATATTGTTTGAGGACGTTGTAGGCTTAATAGACTGTAGATCTGTAGACCATTTTCTATTTTGTTAAGTACCTGGTACTTTTGACGGGCCTACGCTGTCCTCTCATACCTATTAACACTGTAATTTGAAAATAATTGTAAAAGCCAATATTTTTTAAAAGAGTAATCGAGGCTTTTCTTGCCGGCTCTTCTCCATAGGAAATGACCAATTGGAACCGTACACCTAGTTTCTGACGTTTCCTATGTGCCCATGTAGGCATATGTGAAATAAAAAAATATTTTTGATTTTGATAGGAGAACAATGACTAATGCTAAACATTGTGAAACTATAATTTGGATATACGAGTACATAAGCTAAAATCATAATTTCATAAACTAGCAAACTAATCTCAAGTTCTCGATAAGTACATCTTTTATTATTTATTGTTGGCTTCTCCCTTTTCTACATAAGTAATGCCGGAGCATTAACATACAGTATGCTGCATTGTATTGTAAAATAAAGACCAACTTACAATAAATACCTAAAGCCGTGTCCAGTCCAGACGTGAGTAATTGTAATGTAATGCGAATTCTGCGTGTGGACGGCACTACGAGCATTAGATTAACATACAGTATCCTGCATTGTATTGTAAAATAAAGACCACCTTACAATAAATACCTAATGCCGGGTCCAGTCCAGACGTGAGTAATTGTAATGTAATGCGAATTCTGCGTGTGGACGGCACTACGAGCATTAGATTAACATACAGTATGCTGCGTTGTATTGTAAAATAAAGACCACCTTACAATAAATACCTAATGCCGGGTCCAGTCCAGACGTGAGTAATTGTAATGTAATGCGAATTCTGCGTGTGGACGGCACTACGAGCATTAGGTAAACGCTTGGGCTGGCGATGGCGGGCGTCCGCGCTGATACATCGGCTGTCGATTTTTAGCGCAAACACAAAGGCTCTCGCAGTCAAACACATACAGGATTCGCATTGATTTTGTATGCCGACCACATTAATAATCCGCGTTACAATACGCGATACATTACATTACACATGTCTGGGCACAAGAATAACAAGTAGGTAATCAGTTTCCTCTGGCGAAATGTTACACTTTGCTTGAAATGATAACAATGAGATACACTTTGACTTCGCGAAAAAGAAATTATCAGTACAATAACAAGTAACGACAATACCAAAATATCCAAGGAAAACGCTACGTTAATGATGTTTGGCATTAAACTCAAACCTTTATTTTAATTACATAGACATGCATGGACACTTGTCAAGGAGTCGGTCGGGACGATAACCGACTTTTAATGATTTTATACTGAAGATCACGTCTAAACGAGTAGTGTTAATGATTTGAAAAAAATATATGATAAATTAGAGCATTTCCTCAATAAATTAATATGTGAAAATTTTAGATTATGTTTATATTACATAGTGAAATTAATTTGTAAAGTTATGTCTACCGCGGATAAAAAACTGAGAATGGCGCAAAATCTACCAAGCGTATTTTTCGTATACGCGTTTTATTACCTTTTGTTTTGTATATAATAAATTAATAATGCGTCAAATTGGGGACATTGCTCCTTGATGGGCGAGTCCTATTATAGCTGAACGTACGACGCGTTGCGTGAGCTCAGTACAGAACACGCAAGCTAACTACTCAAGGTCACTGGCATATATCTGCGTCTTAGTTTGATGAAATAAACAGTTTTTTTTTTTAAGTCAGAAAGTTACAGCAAGGTTTCTCCGTTCCAAAGAGATAGACTTCTATGTAGAAGAAAGGGTCTTAAATTTGATAGTAACTCTTTACAAAAGTAAAGAGTTACTATTGAATTTTTGGCGACGTTTCTTCTATTTAAATTTTAAATAACCTAAGGAAAACCTTAGGTTAATTAAATAGAAGAAACGTCGTGATCAATCGTCTTTTCGAGTCGATGGTAAAAATACTCTAAATACATGTTTTGAAAAAAAACCGGCCAAGTGCGTCGCGCACGAAGGGTTCCGTACCATTATTTATAAAAAAAACGGCAAAAAAATCACGTTTGTTGTATGGGAGCCCCCCTTAAATATTTGTTTTATTTTAATTATTAATTTACATACAATAAACGTGTTTTTTTTTGCCCTTAAATATTTATTTTATTCTGTTTTTTAGTATTTGTTGTTATAGCGGCAACAGAAATGCGTCATCTGTGAGAATTTCAACTGTCTTAGTTAGACGGTCACGGTTCATGAGATACAGCCTGGAGACAGACGGGGCGGAGCCTTAGTAATAGGGTTCCCGTTTTACCCTTTGGGTACGGAACCCTAAAAATGAGTTGGGCCCAGTAAGTGGGCCACGCTAATCGCGTGTAGGTCCTCAGAAGCAGGTGTATGGGCACTTTGGACACTCCGACACATGCATGGGTGCTAACCCTACTATATAGTATAGTATCCTGCTATAATTATAGTACCTACTTACAAAAAGGCGATCTCGCCTTTTTGCATTGTAATGATCGCAATAGGGCCAGTATTATAACTAATCTCATAAATTGTGACCTTTTTATAGTACCTACTTACAAAATGGCGATTTCGCCTTTTTGCATTGTAATGATCGCAATAGGGCCAGTATTATAACTAATCTCATAAATTGAGACCTAATTTATATTGTAAAAATAATTAGTATACATTAAGAAGGGGGAGTCCACCCGGACCGGCCACTTACTGTTGTTTGTTTTACATTTATGATTTAATTAAATTATGTATTGTTGAATTGAATTATTATTTTAAATTATTTAATTCAATTATTATTGTATATTGTTTAATTAAATTATTATTACCAATTACTATTAATTATTACTAACACTAGTTTGTAAGCTTGCAGTTGTACTAACAAATATGGATGTAACGAATCTGAAATAAATTATGATTTATTTATTATTTATTTAAGAAAAAAGAAACTGTTTAATAAAGGTTCATCATCATCATCATCATTTCAGCCGAAAGACGTACACTGCTGGACATAGGCCTCCCCTAAAGGGGGTGTTTGCCATAATCGCCACGCTTGGCAGGCGGGTTGGCGATCGCAGTATGGTGTTAAAATGCATAGAGAACGCTGCTGCCCATTCTCTAGTAAGTTTTTTTTTTTAAACGTTGTCCCACACTAGGAATTTCTCCTGTATTGTGGGTGCATTTACAAACATTAAAATTCACATACACAAACACGTAAATTCTTTAGTCGCCTTTTACGACACCCACGAGAAGAAATGGGATGGTGTATTGAAATTGCATTTAAAGAATAAAAATGTTTTTGAAACATACTTACTATATTTTATTATTGGTCGCCTTTACTATATTTTTACAGGCTTCGAAAATACTATAGTTGATATAAATGAAGTTGGCAACCCTACCACATGATACATGGTTTGGTCAGGAGGACCGCATTCGCATGGAGTTCAATGAAAATACGTGGTATTGTATGAAAACAAAATAATCAGCATTATTTAGATCTGTATACCGGAAGCAAACAATCATAAGTCACATTAAGCTAATTATTCAGTGCACATGTTTTAAGTCTCAATTTGAACACTACTCATTTAAGTAACTTGACTACATAATTGTGTGAACTTCTAAGTAAAATTTTATTTGTTGTTTAAATGTAGGTGACTAAGTAGTTTTTTATTACAAAAAGATATTAATAAAAATATAATTAATTAATTAAATAATGGACTTGGGATATGCTACCTCTAAACATAAAAGATGAACTTTCATTATTTACATGTAATAACAGAATATCCTAAGTCCTGACTCTTATAGCACAATAAAAATCATGTTTCATTAATCAAAAGTTTTATTCATAATCATTATCGTCGTCGGGAAAGTCCGATGCAGTGGAAGATTGTGGCAATTTTTTATAATAGTCATGACAATATGACGGTAAATATAACAGTAAATCCTGGATATCTTTATATTTTTTGCTTGAAATTGGAATTAAGTTTTGGTTCATATTTTGTAAACTTCCTGGAAAAATCAACTCCTTCCTCTTTTGACGCCTTAAGTCGACCATTTTAAAATTTTCATTATCAAATGAGTTTTTATAAAATAAAAACCCAAAGTTTTCTTTGCGAACTTGCAATGTAACTGATTTTGAAATTTGAAATAGTTCTTTATCAATATTAATTTTTCTATTAATGAAAGGACCATTCGTAGATAATAAATCTTGAAAATTTTTAAAATCTTCAAGTTCCATGTTGATGACTGTATATTTGTTAGAACATTGCCGAATAAATTGTTGCCAATCCCAAGGTGTTAATATTGTTAGAGTAGGTAATTTTTTGCGTTTTCTCTCAATATTGGCATGTACAGTATCTGCCTCCATATGTGTGTGTCCTTTTAATAAAAATTTTAGTTCTATGACTTTCAACTGAGAAAACTTTTTAAGAAGGAAAAACATGCACATGACAACACAAATATTCTTATTTTGACCATAACAGTTATCTGACCATATGGTCATCTGTTCAATATCTGATCCTGGTATGTTTTTAGTTGCCCAGTTTAAGATGCCTGAAGCTATTTCGTTTCCACCCCTTTGAGCTTTAGATTCATCCCACATGAAGCAAAATGCAGAACTGTCAGAACCATCATAAATAGTGTAATTTAATGTCCAAAGTTTTCTCTTATAGAAATTAACTCCATTTGTTAAAAAAGGAGTTGGTAAACATTTTTGTAGGTCAGCAGCTAATACTCTGTGTTTACTATTACATTTCGCTTGAGTCATATCCTGGGATTTATGTTTGTATCTTTTATCAGCTTCAGTTAAATGTAAATCCTTTTCTATTTCCAGAAGTTGTTTTTCAGGGCCATCCTCCATCCCTTTAAGCTTTGCTGAAAACATATCGCAGTCGTCACAAGTATCTACTTCTGGCGGTTTGAACGTTAAATTAAACTTTGTGTTGAATATTTCACGATATAACCAAGATTTAGCTATCTTGGAAATTTGAACATTATTTTCTGTGTTATAAGTTTTGTAGAGATCATACATTCGTTCGACATTTAAATCCGGTCCTAAATAACATCTCTTTGATCTCTCACGATTGTAGTGACATTCATATTTTGGGAAAGATGAAATATGGGACATAACAGATTCAATAATTTCAGGATCTGTTTTGTTAGATGGTTCATGTTTTCCTCTTTTGTCACTTTCAACAATACCTCCCTCTTGTCGCTTTGCTAAAGCAGTCTTAACCACTTGTTGGGAAATGTTCAATGTATTTAAAAACATTGTCTTACAGATTGCTGTTGTTATACCATTAACAACAAAAGAATACATTAAAGTATTTGATCTTAACTTAGATTCATCTCCTGATCTCAGCCTTTGTCTTGCTGTAGGTTTTGATTGGATACATGACACTATGAATTGCCTCTTAAGATTGTAGTCTTTTTCTGGATCCCAATAAAAAGTAAATATCTCTTCCCTATTCTGCTCGGATATTTTAGTACTGCATTTCATACGGCAATTCGTGTTACATGCAGGTTTCATTCTCTTGCAAGGTACTGTTTTACCACTTTTGCTGATGTAGGCTTTCCCACCTGCATAGTGTCTCTTTCTGACATTAGCTTTCCATTGGGATATGTTTCTTACTCGCTTTTTTCCTATCTGCTCTATTGTACTTTTATTCTGAACTTTTCTTTTTCTTGGTAGATTATTATGACTTTGTTGTAAATCATTCTGGCATATAGAATTTGGTACATCTCGAGATGTGCTTGGAACACCCTCTTCAAACGCAGATAAAAGTAAATTAGCACTAATCCGATTTTCTGATCTTGAATCAGAATCAGTATCTGCTTCAGTATTTGAATCTGGCTGATAATCTTTATCTTTAATTGAATCATCACTATTGCTCAGATATAGATCATCATCTAACATTCTGGGAGAAACTGGGTTATTAAGTACTGCTATTAAAGAATCACATGCTTCATCTTCATGATGTACATCTAATTGGTAATTTTGAGTTATTAATTCTTCAGTTAATATTGACACAGATTCTTCTGAAATATTAGTATCACTATCTAACAAACCTATATCATAATTATCAACTTTCTCAAAATCTACATTCTCTTTTTCTGGATATTGGTATTCACTAGTAGGTAATTCTTTAGGTGTCTCGCTTTTTTCTTTATCTGCAATAGATATTTAAATAGGTAAGTATTTTATAAAATAGGTAGGTACTTAACTTTAATCCTAGAAAATTAAGTGATGATTATTTTAAATAACCCAAAACATTTCATTGAGCTGAAACCCATATAAATAAAATTACATAAACCAATGTATTATCATTTCAGCTAGCAAAAAGCTAAAATAGGCAAAAAAGAACTAAATTATTATCCATGTTTCATATTGACTAGTTGCTGATTTTGTGCTTCAAATATCAGTATGACCATATAAGTAATTTCCTTTACAAATAATTAGGTACATGAATGATAAAATTATTAAAGTACTGCAAAAAAAATAAGTTTAAATACCTAAGTGTAAATTTGATTCAGAAGCATAGAATCCTAAGTCCATAGCAAATATTTCGAAAATAATTTTATCTATGAAAAACATACATTGCCAGTGCAGTATTACATTGTATTTCAAGCATTTAACAAAAAGAATAGTATTAGGAAGCCACCTAAGCCATTATTTTACTTTTTGACTAGAATTTTAATACAGCATAACCTATAAAATAACGAAATTAAGACAACTTACCCGTATTTTGAGTTAAACCACCGGTTGATGTATTTTCTGCTAATTCTAGTATTTTTAGAACACGGTTACGAGATGCCATTGTAAAGTTTCTTAGCTGTTTCTGTTTAAGTTAGCAAAACAGAAGAGCAAGTAAACAGAAGGCACGATGTCAATGTGTCAATTGTCACAATAAGGGCGCGTTCATTCATTACGTTCAGAAACAAACTATCTTATTTGGACTTAGGATGCGTTCGTTTTTTATAATTGAGCGACACAAAAGCATAAGTCCAGATGAGATAGTATACCTTTGAAGTGATCTGGACTTAAAGCATAATACCGAATTCGAAAGTTTGCAATTTTTTTTTATTGGACTTAAAATAGTATACCACTAAGTAGATCTATAAATGTTTGTTTCAAGGACATTACAAAGTGAATGTCGAAAAAAATGGACTTAGGATAGTATACCTCCGGTATACAGAGATTACAGATAAGATATACCGAGTACAGTAGGTACCTATGTGGATAAGAATAATTATCTACTAGGTATGTAGAGTGGATTATTTTTAACATTAAAATGCGCTTTACAAAATACTATTTCTACTCTAGATTAGTTTATTGTTATCTTAATAATCCATTTTGATTGATGTTTGAATGAATATCTTAGCAAATAGTGTAATCTGTCTCAAGTTTCTTGTAGGATATGTATAGTAGGGTGAAGCACGGATGTATGACATTTATATTTTCAGATTTTTATTTGTAATAGAGGGGGATTGGTGCTAATATATTAAAGTTAAAATAAATATAATTTTTCAATCAATTTGAAGAATATCTTCTGCCTCCTCACTGACCTTAAAAATTTAAATTTAATACAATAAGTCTAGGACAGCTATAGCCAAATATTAAGCTTATTTCAATGGTAAATGGGTTATAAATGATACAAATTAAATCATTCAGATATTTATTCATTATCTTTAATCAAAAATACTACAATATTTGTATTAAAAAAAAAACAATTAACTTACCCGAAACTCCCTTGTTGTCGCAAATTTTGGCAATAAGTTCCGTGATTCCAATTTGGCTTTTATTGCACCTAATCGTGACTTTTTTGTGCATTGGGAAGTGGCAGTTTCCGTCGTCACTTTTACAGCCCGTTCAACAGCTTGAGTATGGCATGGAAGCCTTAAAAACAACACTTCAGCTCACCACCTGATTCAACGATGGACTGAATTTGTTGGTAAGACAAGTTTTTCATAATCGGTGGTTCAGTTAATATTTCCTGCCAATTTATTAAATCAATATAAATGTTGAAGCATTGAAATTTGTAGACGGAACTTAGTGCCAAAAAGACACGCTTGTGTTTTGGTGGCGTTAAAAGTGACCAGATTATCATCACCCCACTGCTGGGAGACAATGCTTAACGTCAACTCTGTCCGCTCTACCATGGCCTCTCTCAAGGAACGACGCAGTTCGTTCCGCTGGGTTTTGCGCTGGACATGTATCTCTCTGAAACAGTACTGTCGTCCGTACCCAACAATACCAGTCTCTAGGTTATTGATCTGCAGCAGGAAAAGAGTTGCAGAGAGAACAGACCCCTGAGGATCTCATTTCCAAAAGTACCTATACGATTTATACATACAAATACCTTACAATCAAGAGCGTCATGTTGGCTCTTACGAGGGCATACGTAGCAGCCAATGGAATGATTATGCGCACAACTAATTACTGTTACATACTAAACGAAGCATAAACTAGTATGAGTAATTGTATAGTTTGTACAATATTATCAAGTTACTATGCTACTGTACTATTTATTGCCAAAGGAATGCATATTCTATCATCTTTATTTGAGGGTACAATGTTGAATAGAATAAGATGATTTCTGGCAAATACTATTAGATTAGCGGTTGAGAGTACCCGATATCGAGTGATGCACGTTCTTGACTTATATTTCGATTGTCAATACAGTTAATCCTTTGTATTGACAGCTTAATGTAAGATAATATTTATAATATTGCGTATATTAAATTGAATGCATCATTATACGGGCTAAGGTCGTCAATAGCAGGTGCCTAAGGGCGGAAGTCTTCGCCAAGGAGCCCCAGGAAATGGTGCTGTGTGAAATAAAATGTATATACAAAATACTAACCTATGAGGACAACAAAGCAATGTAAGACTATGGAAGATATCTGGTATAGTATGAAGTAAAGGAAAATAATATCTATGGTGCATTTATGTAACGCATAACTCGACAAAATGTAGGGAACAGCTGATTTTTTTTTCGCGATTTCAACTTTGGTCCCATAGTGAAAGTTGTTCATAATGATGAGTACAATGTCGGTATTTCTTCGTCAATATAACCCGTTTCTCCACTATTCCTATGCTTGCTCAAGGATGCATATTCGGTATAGCTCTAATAACTCTTCTATATCCCAAGGGCACGTCTTCCCTACCATTATCGCGCCCCCCGGTCTACTCTTTGACAATGGTCTCTGTAGTCCCATAAACATGAGGCTCATATTCATAAATATTCATAATTTATTGCATCCATGTAGTTTTACAAGTTGTTACAAGTTTAGGTTCAGGTTTCGTACATGAACCCTGCTAGGGCACAGCAATATAAAAAGTAGAAAGTACTATCGTGTCACAATTTTAAAAGCACTGCTAAAAATACTAATGTAAACATGCTTATCAGATTTCCATCATCCAGCTCCAGGGGTTAGTGTGAATCTCTGGGTTAATTCGAGTGATCGAGTCCAGTTTAACCACTCTGGGGTCGGTGCATTTTATTCATTCATTCATTTTGTTTAGCCGTATTTTGCCAATGCATTCGGTAGCCGTCTCTTGCAAGCCGTAGGTACTCGTATAAGTGTATGAGTCAACTACATACAGTCACCATCCAATGGGTTGGCAAACTGTTACTGCCACCGCATATTGACCTTTAAACTTAACGCGTCGTTATAGCGTGTGGTTGGGGTATAAAGATATTTTTAAGGAAAACTCTTTGACAAAATAAGTTATTCAGTAATTTTAGTAAGTTTGAAATCACCAACCTCTCTGGAGCAAGCTTGGTGATCAATGCTCGTGCCTTCTCTATATAAGAAGAGTCCTTTGTCCTGCAGTGATACAATAATAGGCTAGTATAGTACTGTCAGTGGCCTGCATAACCTGACCCCTTTTCCTATCTTCTTCTTTGTAAGCGGGGTCAGGTAATACAGAGCACTGACTGTCAGTACCGTCTTTACCATAAGGGCACACGGGGCCTGTGCCATTGGCCCCTGACCTCACGGGGCCCCCGGAAGGCCGATTCAACGCTTGCCCTCAATAGTTTTTAAGGTAAATCAGGTTAATTCAAACCTGCAGCATTTTATTTAATAACGTAACTACCTACTACCTAAGTTCTATTTCTTAAAACAGTTAGTAACACGTATTTAGTTAGTCGTAGTAGTAGTTAGTTGGTGACAAAAAAAGTGAATGACAAAAAAAATCACCTATCATCTCAGAAAAGTGATTTTTTTTTGGCATTCACTTTTTTTTTACTTTCATAAGGGGCCCCAAATTCGTGTGCCCAAGGGCTCTAGCCTGCACTAAGACGGCCTTGCTGACTGTACACGTCAAACTTTATGGCGGCTCTGAAGTATGCTACTCGCTGCGCAGTAACCCACCCCTCACCCCCGCTGACACATGAATTCGGTACTGCGCAGTGACTCGCCTCATATTCCGAGGCGATATAAAGTTTGAATCGGGCTGTATACGGTGTTAAAATATTAACCCAACAAACTTTAAGGAGTGGTTTAGACCATAGAACTGAATAACTTTTACTATGGGACAGACTTTGAAATTGCCATAAAAAATCTGTTATTCCAAAGTTTATACCTTCCACCGGTCCTTTTTTTATTGTTTCGCGATTTAAAAGTTGGTCCCGTATTAAAAGTTACTCAGTTCGATGGTCTAAGGCACCCCTTAAAGTTTATAGGCTTAATTTTTTAACACCTCATCATTTGTCAAATAACAAAGAAGCTATGCTTGTTATATAGGAGCACCAATTCTTGGTGACTCAGTTGGGTTGTTTACCGATCTTTAAATTTCCTTCAAAAACATTCTAGCTAGAAGGAGCAGTTAGTTTTTCATTTAGAAATTGTGGCCAATGTTTGTATTTGACGTTGGACTTTCCATTCCCTGAACATTTCGTACATTTTATGGGTATTCTTGTATGCGGATCGATCGTTGGTTGATGTAGTATCGAAACATTGGTAAAGATAAACACGCGAGTGACGTCTGTTGTTTGGCAAACCAATTGGTTGGTGTGAATGAACTTATTTGGGGGTGAGACGTTTTTGCGCGACAAATATACAAGTTGATCAAGCTAAATATACATTCATACATATATCCATGCTCTGCAATTGGTTGCATGCTAGTCTTTTGAAGATCAAGGCGAGATTGAAGCGGGCTCTAGTCAAGCGATTGTAATTGATTAATCCTACTAATATTATAAACGCGAAAGTTGGTAAGTATGGATGGATGGATGGATGTTTGTTACTCTTTCACGTAAAAACGGCTGGACCAATTTGGTATCGAGGTAGTTGACACCCTGGATTAACATATAGGCGACTTTTTATCCCTATATTCCCACGGGATCGAGACTTACGCGAGTGAAACCGCGGGGCGCAGCTAGTAACCAATAATACCCACAGCACAACTGGAACACAGGAGCAGTGGTGGCCCAGTGATAATGGCCCCGACTTACGCTTTATAGGTCGTGGGTGCGAACCCAGGGGGCCTACTCCCTGCCAGGGTTACGAGTCTGTCCGAAAGGGATATCGTGGCCCTGGCACACAGGCATTTGAAGGAACACGGTGGGTTTTAGTCAGTAAAAGTCTGACACGCCCTCCCGCTCCGCCCAGAGCGGGAGAAGTTATTTGATAATTTCCCACCAAAAAAAAAAGGGCGCCTACTCCGAAGCGTTAATCCGAAGTAAAAGCCGAATGTTCGGCCGTTTTATAACTTCCATAGTTTCCTTTTTTGACTTTGAATCCTTACCCGACTTAAAGTCACATTTTTGACTTTGGCTTATCTCTTTGACAGTCGTTTTTTTTTTTGCGCCGTAGTCAGCCATAGTTAGCCGTCGTCAAGCAACGGCCGAACATTCGGCCGATACATAGGATTTATGTTCGGAGTAGGCAGGCATGCGCTTTACTTCGTGTAATTTATTTCATCACTACTGCTTTCAAAACGCCTAAGGAAGACATCGTGGGAAACCCGGTAAGCCTTAGACATTAAAAATAAATTAAAAGACAGCGACATCCACCAACCCGCACTGGGTCCGCGTGGTGAGACGATGTAGAGACCTGAGTCCCAACAACGGGCACAATATAGGTTTTATAGATTATTTGCTATGCCTATGGCCTATGTCCAGCAGTGGACGTCTTTCGGCTGAAGTGAGGTTGTTTGCTAAGTATACGACCATACATAGGTCTAGCCAACGTATTAAGCGTCATCATCGTATTTTTCAATTGCCTGCGAGCCGCGATCGCAGGAAGCCACGCCATCACACAGCGACCGGAATTCAGCTAGAGGTCAAACAGCGGTCATCGTAACAGCGAGCGCAACCTACTAGCATCTGGGAGCAGCACAATCAAGCAGCGTCGGCAATACCAGTCGCTATAACGAACGAAAAAGGGTTTGGTAGCAGCAGTTCGTGAGTACGACCAATTCATTTCTTTCAAACCTTTCATCCAGTCACATTAAATACTCAGTGAACTTACTTAATTCCCTTCCATTCCCATTTTCAAGCAAAATCCAAACATTAATGTCATCGATTTCATTAACAAAGGACATACCTTTTTTGATAAGTTGCTATACTTATTATTGTGAACCACCATTAAACCATTTTGTAGGACAGTCCGCTGCTTTACTTCCAGCTGCCATGGGCTTAGACATGGCTTCCACCTTAAATATCACATTTAATTGCTCCCTACCACGTATGGCAAGGAAATAATAATGAAAGGTCCAACTTGACAGATTACCCTATTGATATTTTCTCCATGAGTTTCGCTTCATACAGGCGTTCCCTATGTAAGCAGTGTGAGCAGTGCACGTCTGTGTAGCTCAAATTGGTTCGTTTTGTAGTGTTTTAGATTTAGGTAAATCAGACACCTGCCAGGGTTGCGAGTTTGTCCGAAAGGGATATCGTGGCCCTGGCAAACAGGCAACGGAAGGAACACGGGTGGGTTTTAGTCAGTAAAAGTCTGACACGCCCTCCCGCTCCGCCCTGAGCGGGAGAAGTTATTTGATAATATCCCAAAAAAAAAAGAAAGTTCATTTAGACACATTATTTTTCTTTGTGTCTAATATTCTATTCTCTATTCTAATTATCTATTTTTCATAATTTAGGTGAATGTCATGCATACCTGTTATTTGCATGGTTACTGAAATGCCAATTTTAGATGTTATTTAATTTAAATTGTAAGGGACTGCGCTGTTGATGTGTATTATAAATAAACTAGCTGCTGCCCGCGGCTTCGCCCGCGTGGCTTTTTCTAAACATAATTATAAACCTTCTTCTTTAATCACTATCTATTAAAAAAACCGCATCAAAATCCGTTGCGCAGTTTTAAAGATCTAAGCATACATAGGGACAGACAGGAAGCGGGAAGCGACTTTGTTTTATACTATGTAGTGATAAATAAATAAATACCTACCTACATAATATTTACATACCTGTAATATTATCATTAAATAGCTTTTCGCGTGATTCATGTGCTAAGTGATTCAGACACGCACTAACCCAGCCTTAGAACCTTGTTATAGAAGATAAACACATCATTATGCAGACTACACATTAGTCTGCATAATGATGTGTTTATCTTTTACTAGCACTGATTTGTGCTATGGTATGACGTCTCATAATAACGTGAATGACTCCATTCTATATTGCATTATACCTATACTGCGTTCGCAATATGGTTTCCGAAGCAATGGATTAGCAATCTGGGGGCTTACTCCGAAGTGTTAATCCGAAGTATCGGCCAAACGTTCGGCCGTTTTATAACTCCCATAGTTTCCTTTTTTGACTTTGAATCCTTATCCGACTTAAAATCACACTTTTGACTTTGGCTTATCTCTTTGACAGTCGTTTTTTTTCGCCTTAGTCAACTATAGTTAGCGGTAGTCAAGCAATGGCCGAACATTCGGCCGATAATTCAGATTTATGTTCGGAGTAGACCCCCTGGGCCGGATTAGCCACGTAGCAGGTGTAGCAAATGCTACAGGCCCCGCGCTTGCACGAGCAAAAAAGCAAGTCTCGTTAGTCTTGAAGTCGGACAAAGCAACTCCTATTTCTGTATGAATTGTCGAAAGTACCTCCAAGAGACGGGGTAAAAAAATTCGAGTTCGCTTCACCTCCTCTTGCATTTTAATTTCCCTTAGTTCTTATACTTTTTTTTCTGCGTAAGTCGACAAAGTATCTCCTATTTCAGTATGAATGGCCAAAAGAAAACCTTACCTAACTAAGGTGCTATACTTTTTCAAAACAATTCCTAGTTTCCTAGTCCATAACCCCTCGGTAGAATTTGCTACAGGCCCCGCGCTGGCTTAATCCGGCACTGTAACCAATATCCTTCAAAATAATTCCGATTGTGATTGATAGTGTGTACTCAATTAGGGTGTTGGTCTAGTTTTGATTTGTTGAGCATTCAGGCTTCCGAACTAAGTATTTCTTTCCCCCAACCAATAAGGAAAAGAATCCAATGACCGTATCATCATCATCATTGATTTCAGCCGAAAGACGTCCACTGCTGGACATAGGCCTCCCCCAAGCACCGCCACTTCGACCGGTTCTGTGCTTCGAGCATCCAGCGGATACCTGCGGCCTTCACAAGGTCCACCTTGTAGGAGGCCTTCCAACGCTACGTCTTCCGGTACGCGGTCGCCACTCCAGAACCTTTCGGCCCCATCGGTCATCAGTTCTGCGAGCAATGTGCCCTGCCCACTGCCAATTTCAAGCTTGGCAATTCTTCCGGGTATGTCGGTTACCTTGGTTCGCCTGCGGACCGTATAGTCGTTGGAATCAAAGAGCTCTACAATGACGAGGCTAATATGCTTATGATGTAATTACTGCAGTTTTGACGTCATAAAACACATTGCGATACTGTACTAAGCTAACCATGAGCAAAACTTTTGAATTAAGTGGAGACTGGCAATTAATGAGTGGTGAACTTTCCGTTTGGTTCCGGACGTAAAGAATAGCACCATCCCATTTCTTCCCGTGGGTGTCGTAAAAGGCGACTAAGGGACTTACTAGAGAATGGGCAGCAGCGTTCTCTATGGACTTTAACACCATACTGCGATCGTGTTTGATTGAACATAACTGAACTGGTTAGACTGTATCCCCCTTATTACAAAACAAGGTTTATCTTCAGACCTAGGTTTAAAACATGGAGCCATTATTGAATTTCGAACTTAATTCCGACTATGGTAAAGTTCCTAAACACAAAACTGACAACTTATTACCGAACTAAGTTTTCAGTTTTGTATAAAGAACGGTATTTCAATCACTGTTACGTTCTTATTACAAAAACTGGCTCCATGGTTTAAGCCATGTCAAAATATAAATCTTGTTTTGTTATAAGGCGGTTAAAGTTAGGCTGTAAGTCTCCCGAACGAACAGAATAAAATAAATAATCTAAGTCTGCTGTCGACATTTCAACCTTAGCATGAGGATATAAAGTTGTCCAGCATAGCTATTCACAAACATTTGATACGATTCCGTACCGAATCGAACAACAATCCATGTTATCGAAGGAGTCCTCTAAACGCTGTGCACAAATTCAAAACACGATTTTATTTACAGTTTCATCCAAATAGACCACCGCTATTCTTCCGACAGCTATTTGCAATCGGGGACTTGGCAAATCAAGTAATCGAAAAAAAAAAACAACAATCAAGTAATCGGGAGCCTGTCGTATAGTTGTGGGAGGACATATTTTATGGCGCGGCTTAACATAAAATAGAGGACATGGCAGGGCAAAATGTGGTGACTTCGTACGTCCGAAAGAGAAGAGGACTAAGAAAACTTTTGAAAGATGACTGCTCACGTTCCAGTAATCAAATGGTACAATCGCCAGCACATCAAGTTACCACAAACTGTCAAATTTTCTCATTCGATTTTGAACTCAACCGTGAACATTTTAAGGTTTAAAATCATTTGGAGAAATTTGACAGTTTGGTATAACCTGATGTGCTGGCGACTGTACAGAAACGAACGACCGGACAGTACCCCGAGTGTAAATTTGCAAGTGAGTAAACGTAACTAGCGCGTTTGCGTTAAGATTTTTATTCTCACTCTTATACTCTTAGCATTATGATCTATCGGTCATATTTTAACGCAAACGAAATACTTAGTTACGTTTACTCTCTTGCAAACTTACACTTGGGGTACAGAACTGGGTCCGCGTATCACTGGTCAGTTTCCCTCAGTCGTCAGTTTTTTTAATTCGCCAGTTTCGTTGATTAGTCAGTTTCACTGATTGGTCAGTTTTACCGATTAGACAGTTGCGTTAACTCGACATTTTCCAGTGTTTGCCAGTTTTCGTCGATTAGTCAGTTTTATTCAATTTGTCAGCCAAAGTACAGTCGGTAGAAAACTGAACACGTCTGCTAATTTAAATAAAAGAAATAAATACTAAGATCGATTTGATAATTTTCAGCCATAATTAGGGAATATTATACAAACTCATTTTGTGAAATTGTCAAACTGCTTAAGTAATATATATTTTTACGACATACTGTTATGTATTGTATTCAGATTTCAGTTAAGTAATGTTAGAAGTTAAGTACACATTTTTATTCAATACCTATTGGTTTATCATATGTTATGTTAAAAATATAAACTGAAGTTTGATTTTAATAAGGCTGGCATTCATTACAGCAGATTATATTATCCACATTTGTTTATTCAACATGTAAAAACTTTTCCCTTAAGTGTACCAAACTTTCTTTCTTTCTTTTTCTTTTTTAATCGGTAAAACTGACCAATCAGTGAAACTGACTAATCAACGAAACTGGCGAATTAAGTAAACTGACGACTGAGGGAAACTGACCAGTGATACGCGGACTCACAGAATTGTATGAAAAATACAGAAGAGTTGGATCAAAATCCCAAAAAATTCAAGCCCAGTACTATTTTTTTACATTCGTTTCGATACATAAGCAATTCTGCTACTCAAGTTTCGACATTATGTCTCATACAAACAGTATCGATTGTGCAAACGTACTCGCTCGTGTCCAAAGATAAACAGATAACACCTGTAGCGACCTTCGACACTTGAGATTCGTGTCGGCGACGATAACCCTGCGATTGACGTGAATATTGGCCCCGTGTGTGAGGGCTTCGCTGATGGTGGCCCAGGATTTTTTACTCATGACGATAAGCTTATTAGAAGGCACGACAGCACGGTTGGCACTTGGTCTGATGGAGCGATTGGCTGCAGACACTGCAGCGTTAAGGCGACGATAACCAACTTTTAATGATTTTATACTGACGATCACGTGTAAACGAGTAATGTTAATGATTTGAAAAAAAAAAATATATGTTAAATTAGAGCATTTTCTCCAATAACTTAATATGTGAATATTTTAGATTATGTTTATATTACATAGCGAAATTAATTCATAAAGTTATGTCTAACGAGGATAAAAAACTGAGAATGGCGCAAAATCTACCAAGCTTATTTTTCTGAAACCTTCACCAATTTAAAGATAATTTAATTATTGATCTTTTAGTATACGCGTTTTATTAAAATACCTTTTGTTTCGTGTATAATAAATTATTAAAGCGTCAAATTGGGGACAGCGCTCCGCGCTCCTTGATGGGCGAGTCCTATTACTGGCTGAACGTACGACGCGTTGCGTGAGCTCAGTACATAACACGCAAGCTAACCACTCAAGGTCACTGGCATATATCTGCGTCTTAAGTCTGTTCATTTCTCGCATCATCATCTGCCTGGCGTTTTCCCAACTATCTTGGGGTTGGCTTCCAGTCTAACCGGACGCAGCTGAATACCAGTACTTTACATGGAGCGACTGCCTATCTGACCTCCACAACCCAGTTACTAGATAACACGATACCTTGGTAAGACTTGTTATCAGACTTTGTGGCTTTCCTACGACCCGTAACGCCTGTCAAACACACAGTTTTTCGAGTCTGGGTGTTGTTTATGAGATTTTTGTTTGTAAACGTGTCTATGATAGAGGATAAATAATAAGTAGGTTGCCGAGGCTACCGCAACGGCTAGTATTGGCTAATCCTACATTGGAATAATATGGGCCTGTGGTTATTGAACTGAATATTATAATCAACATGTTTAAAGGCTCGTACAGACTGATGGTGCGATATCGCGGGCGCGACAAGGTTCACACTGTCTGTCTTTGCCTTAAAGCTTAGGAAAGCCTAAAAGGATCGGAAGAAATCCACTGCCACGCTTAGTAAACACGTCTCAATCATCGATCAAGCAAGTCTGTCAGAATACCTACAAATTAAATTGTCCTTGTAAGGTCCTTGTTCATGAACTATCGACGCTAAATCAAGCACTTCCTGTGTCGCATGACATCACAGTTCATATCAGGTTGATAAATTTCGGTGGTCAATTGTCTTAACAACTATTTGTATATCTCATTGCCCCCAGTTGACTTCTGTGTGCAAGATGTCACTCACAGCTGCTGCTGATTCACTCATTTACTTATAACCCGGAACTAACAATATCATGTTGTTTTTTAACCGACAATACATATTAAGGGAACAGCGAAAAAAGGAAGGAGGCTTTTACCATACAGTGGTTTATAAAATATAAAGGCTTAGTGATGATCAAAGGACCAGTTTTCTTTCATAAATAGGCAGTTAAAATATAATATTGCACCATATTGCACACAGTTTTCAACTTTTTAAAGTGACGTAAACTACGATCCAATAATAAAATATAACTGTTTGAAATAAAATCGTGCAAATTATTTTTATGCTACTGGCAATAAGACAACTGAATTAAAGTCCAAATGTTTAACAGTGTTAAACATTTGGACTTGAATTAGTGTTTTCAACTAGCGAAACACCTCGGCTTCGCAAGGGTGGTTTTTACTAATGAAATAAATGAGAATTTTCTTACACACAAACCTTGTCCTGACAAATATGAATAGAACAAAAAATAAAAACCGGTCAAGAGCTAGTCGGACTCGCACACCGAGGGTTCCGTATGAATATATGATGTTGATGATTTCTGAAAACTGTGCTATTTAGAGACATCGTTTTATTTTTCCTGTAATGTTTACTAAGGCTTCTATCATATATAATAATTTCAGATTTTTATCTCTGCAAACTTCGTAGATAAGGGGGAGGGATCGGAATTTTTTTTTACATTTTTCATCGCAAGTCCGAAACTATGCTGCCCAAAAAAAATTTTTTTTTGAGAATGTGCAAACAGCGTTCTTTCATATGATACCCCACATGCCCTAGTAGCTCTACTTCAAATTTTTAAGAGCCCTTTTCAGTCCCTTTTGCAAAAAAGATTAAAAAAAAAATTTTTTTTCTTCCTTGCAAAATAGTTGGGCAAACATCATCTAAAACTATTCTAAATTTCAAGTTGATAGCATTAGTAGTTCTTGAGATATCCAGGTGTGACAGATAGACAGACAGACAGACAGACTTAGTCTCACCATAAGGGTTCCTTTTTACCATTTTGCTACGGAACCCTAAAAACATTATAGACAGGGTGACGTATCAGTTAATAATTTGTGTAACTGATTCGGACTCTTCATCAAGCTCATCAGAGTCCGAATCACAAAGTGAATAAATCATAATCTTATATACTTATAAAATTCTCGTGTCACAATGTTAGTTACCATACTCCTCCGAAACGGCTTGACCGATTTTTATGAAATTTTATATGCATATTCAGTAGGTCTGAGAATCGGCTACTATCTATTTTTTATACCCCTAAGTGTTAATAGGGTGGCTTTCACACGGGATCGAGACTTACGCGGGTGAAACCGCGGGGCGTAGCTAGTATTATATAAATCCTAATTTCAAATAAACATGAGCAACTTGATCATAAGAATATTAATCTTTTATTTTCATTTCGTTTACCTTACCTAAAGAAATAAAAATTTGATAGCTAAGGTAAGTCCTAATATTAATTAGGACTTACCTTAGGCTATCATATTTTTAATTTTGACACGCTGCTTTAGCGTTGTTCCAAAAACACTAAATTAAAAAAAAAAACTTAATTTGACTACCCCTGACCTGTCACTTTGACAATGACTCAATCATCAAATTTCAACTTAATCGGTCCAGTAGATTCGGAGCAAATCGGCTGTGACAGACGGACAGGCATACAGACAGACACGATGACACGAGTGATCCTATATGGGTTCAGTATTTTCCTTTTGAGGTACGGAACCCTAAAAATGAATAGAAAGCGCTTATTTACAATATAGTTGCAGGCCGTTCAACTGGGAATAGATAACTCTGTTCATACGAAATATGTGCCATATTTTGTTACAATGATAGTACCGCTTCCTATGACTAACAACAGCATTAATTTGTTGTCACGATTTCACGAAACAACAAATTCATTGTTTTCTTATTAAATGCTTCTGTTAGCAAACTTATGTGTTTCAAACTCAAAGCATTTATTTCAATTAAACCAATGACAGGCACTTTTGAATCGTCAAGGGTTCGGTCAGTCAGAGAGATGAAGCTAGTTGTCCATTCCAAAGCGTAGTAGGTTCCTATGGAGAAGAACGGTCAAGGAATTCCACGACACTCATTTTATTTTTCGTTTACTTCCCAGATTAATGTGTTTATATTAATCTCAGACCAAATAAAAAACTAAGACATAGCACAGTGAAGCATGGAAAAACTACACCTCCCTTTGTGCATACACGCTCTCACGCACACATTTACAACCAAACTACACCTCACCCTCGCTAAGTGCACACATGTTTACGAAACTGGCCTCACATCATTGTTGACAGCGCTGTCTTGGATTTTAGGGTTCCGTACCCGAAGGGTCCAAACGGAGCCCTATTGCTGTCATTCACGAGTCCGTCTGTCACACAGGTTTTACAGCCAAACGGTTGAAGCTACGCTAAGCTATTTTTTCTTTGAAATTCCCTCATTTTTCCTATTACAATCAACTTGATTCTGCGGTCAAATGGGTTGCACAGAAGGAATACGGGTGGCGGCACGCCGCTGCTACGGGACAGGCCACTCACTCATCATTTCAGCCAAAAGACGTCCACTGCTGGACATAGGCCTCCCCCAAAGAAGGGGATTGCCATAGTTGCCACGCTTGGTAGGCGGGTTGGCGATCGCAGTATGGTGTGTGGTGTAGGCCACTCACCTACTGCTTATGAATATTTCTGCCTTTCGGACGGCTTACATTTTATATTTTGTACAGAACCCTAAATGTGGGAAGTCCGACACGCACTTGGTAGGTTTTTTTATTTGGTCTGAGGTATTAACGTATAGTGTGACGGGTGTCGATGGACATGACGATAACCCTATTTGCACGGAAGCCAAGCCCAGAAATGCAAATAATTTAATAAATCATGATAGACCAGTAGGCCAATTCTCGTAATTTAAAACGTTCAAAATCTAGTCGCAATCTCATCTTGGCGACAAACAAACGTCAAAAAATTGTCAAAATTTAGGGAAATAAGAGGTATTTTTGACAGATTGAGACTGAGATCAGACTGTGAACGTTCTTAAAATTAGTAGAATTGCCCCTCTGTTCTGTGTGTTTTGGTTTTCTTTTGAATTAAGTAAGTACTTTAACTTTGGATATTTGGAAGGAGAAATATAAGCCCTTTTGCCCAGCAGTACTTACTCGTAAAACACATTAAAGGCTAACGAAAAATTCTCCCTAGATTCAATGTGAGTATCTTGGAAAATGTATTATTTTTGTGCCAATCATGTTTGAACTTTTTGCCATCAATATGTTAAGAAGTAAAGTCCTAAGAATATTTAGACACCAAGATCACAATGATCAGTCCATAATAAAACATGTTTTAAATAAGCGAAATGTCTCTTTTATTTGTATGCCAAGGAGTTAGTTCTCCCCAGGACAGGGTAACAACCCATCAGGTCAATAAGCAAGTTCCCTGGTACTTGCTTACTGACCTCTTGTTTAGTTAACGATACCGAGGTTAAGCGTTAACACGCGTGTTAACTCCGCTAACAAATAAATTAACACTTCCTGTAGGACCACAATTAAGATACGTACGAGTCATCAACAATATGATTTCACTCATAAATACGAACCATAAACATCAATATTAATAAAAAAAACGGGGATGTTGCTCTAATAAAAATAATCTCTACCAAGCCAGAGCTGGTAAATAAAATTGTAGGGAGTATTGCAAAACAGTTATTCTAAGCCATGAAGAAAATAAAATTTCAAAAGCATTAGGTGTAGTTTTACAATACTCCAGCAGACCTACATAAACTCATGCCTTTTTCCTATGGGACTAGGCAGAAACTTGTAATTTTTGGTAATATTATTAAAGACTAGTGGTCGCTCAGTAGTCGAAATTCGACCACAATTCATTAAACATTCATTTATTTCTAAAATATGATATATAGAAATATATGCTTTCTGCACTCCTCTGCATATTATTATAATCTTTAACTATTCCAAATTTAATATTCCTCCGTCCGCGTAATTTTCGTATAAAAGTTTACAAAGTTTTTGCTTCCCAACACCAACATGTACCTTCACAAGATTATAAATATGAATTAATAGCTGAACCGACTGATTGTCTTGCCCTCAATAATTCATATAAAATTCCCATAGAAAAAGCACTTTCAGTTTTCCTGAATTATCCTATTTTCCCGGCAACTTTTAAAATTTTTCATTCCATAAAAACCTGGGTGGGGGTTTACTACGAAGACAAATCCGAAGTGTCGGCCGAATGTTCGGCAGTTGCCTGACTACGGCTAACTATGGTTGCCTACGTCGAAAGAAAAAACGAGGGTCAAAGAGAAGTCTTTGTGACTTTGACTTATCTCTTTAACCCTCGTTTTTGTTTCGTGACATGAAGGCGGGTAAGGATTCAAAGTCAAATAAGGAACCTTTGGAAGTCAAGAAACGGCCGAACATTCGGTTGATACTTCGAATTATCGCTTCAGAGTAGACCCCAGGTTCGGACTACTAAGAACATTTTAAAATAAAAAATTGAGCCGTCACGGGACGCCTGGCAGATGTGAAACATCGAAATTGTTTACACACTACTACATAATATGTAGTAGTGTGTAAACAATTTCGATGTTGGCTGATTGGCTCTCATGGACTTAACTACATTTGAAAAAAACTGTCTCATGGATCTATCTGACTTAGATAAAATATTATGATTTTAACGGTTTATTTTCTCAAAAACCATGCGGATTTATACACAACTGATAAAATTGTTTAAAAGCATTTCTTTTTCCGTTTCTTTTGACACCAAAATCTTAAAAAATCTCAGAATTGGATTTATCCGAGTTTGAAGTTAAGCGACACATATAGACTGTATAGTAGCGACGCGTCGCCACGCGGCATGCGTCGCCCCGCTAGCAATCGGTTTCACGTGCGGCTATATAATTATGTTTCACATCAAAATTTTCCAAATTAGTTCGGCCGTTCTGAAGCGACGACGTGCTTACCAACGAACAGCATTTCATTATTTGATGTTCTATGTAACATCTTTCCTATAGCTTTCTGTTCGACTGATTTCGTGAAAAGGGACGGAAGTGTGTGTAAATAGGAAATGACAGCTTGAGCATGGAATATGTACCTACTTTATAATAGCATGAAATTAGTAAGTACTACATATTTAGATTGTAAGTAGAGGTCGAATTTCTACCAGTGGGCGACCAGTAGTAATGAATAATTAAACGAATAAATATTTCAGTATTTAGTTTTTAGGGTTCCGTACCGAAAGGGTAAAAACGAGAACCCTATTACTAAGGCTCCGCCGCGCCGTCTGTCTATCACCAGGCTGTATCTTATGAACCGTGATAGTTAGACAGTTGAAGTTTTCACAGATGATGTATTTCTGTTGCCGCTATACAACAGAATAACATAAATATTAAAGGGGGCTTCCATACAATAAACGTGATTTTTTTGCTCGTTTTTGTTCTATATTGATAACGGCAACAGGTAGACGCAAGAATATTTAGTTATATATTCACTTTAAAAATAAATAATTAAATAAAAATAAAACAAATATTTAAGGGGGGCTCCCATACAACAAACGTGATTTTTTGCCACTTTTATAGATAATGGTACGGAACCCTTCGCACTTGGCCGGTTTTTTTTTTAAATTTGAGGTTAATTTCTGTCGCTCCTCAGTTGCATATTACCAAGGTGAGATGTCAGATGTTACATACACATCATACGCGACTACTGTAAGGCTCGCTCGTTTTATTATAGGTAGGTACTTATTATATGTATAAAGATTACAAGGAAAAGAAGGCATGGTAGGTAGGTAATGAATTATTTTATGCATTAATATAATGTAAAACCACCTGTGTCAACAATGATATTGCATTTTACCTAAGCCAATTTGCCAATTTAAAATAAGAATTGTATGGCATGGTTAGGGTAAAAAACTTATCACTTTGTAGCCAACAATAAGTTGTTGAAAAAACAAGATAAAAATAAAACCTGTGTTGTTCTTGTTACTATGATAGCAGTATCTACACACATAGTACAAAAAAACCGGCCAATTGCGAGTCGGACTGGCGCACGAAGGGTTCCGTACCAGTATCTATAAAAACGGCAAAAATCACGTTTGTTGTATGGGAGCCCCCTTAAATATTTATTTTATTCTGTTTTTTAGTATTTGTTGTTATAGCGGCAACAGAAATACATCATCTGTGAAAATTTTAACTGTCTAACTATCACGGTTCATGAGATACAGCCTGGTGACAGACGGACAGAGACAGACTGACGGACGGCGGCGCGGCGCCGGCGAGGCTTTAGTAATAGGGTCTCCGACCCTTTGGGTACGGAACCCTGAAAAAGGTAAATGATATCATCACCTTACCTCCCTATCATAACATAGCCACCCATATTCCCACACATTTTTATTACCACAGATTCATGTCAGGGCAAAAGAGACAACCACTTTTACCTATGGTTAATTATTCAGCAAACCTAAATAGATGTTATACTTTAGGTAGACAGCTACTCGTATGTGTATTTAACAATATGTATGTCACCAATGTACTTGCATACATTACCTTCCTTTTGGCTATGCCGTAATCCGGTAAAAATGTATATTAGTCCCAAGTAATGAAGCACAGTAATTGATTATATTCATAACTAAGTTGGTCACACGTTGAGAACTCGAGATACGTCATAACAACTACGACCTCTACGTCACGCGTGTAACGACTAATAAGAAGCGAATTGATTAAGGCGACGATAACCGACTTGTAATGATTTTATACTGAAAATCACTTCTAAACGAGTAGTGTTAATGATTTGAAAAAAAGATATGTTAAATTAGAGCATTTTCTCAATAACTTAATACCTATGTGAATATTTTAGATTATGTTTATATTACATAGTGAAATTAATTCGTAAAATTATGTCTAACGCGGATATAAAACTGAGAATGGCGCAAAACCTACCAAGCGTATTTTTCTGAAACCTTCACCAATTTAAAGATAATTTAATTATTGATCTTTTAATATACGCGTTTTATTAAAATACCTTTTTTTGTGTATAATAAATTAATAATGCGTCAAATTGGGGACAGCGCTCCTTGATGGGCGAGTTTTATTACTGGCTGAAAGTACGACGCGTTGCGTGAGCTCAGTACAGAACACGCAAGCTAACCACTGAAGGTCACTGGCATATATCTGCGTCTTAAGTATCTTTAATCATAACCTAAATTCGAAATCTTGAATCTCAAATGGCTTAGCATGATCCTCCGTTATGTCGAAAATACTGCAGCATTCATTTTGAAATAAATATATGGTAAACTTGAGGATTAATGTTAAGTACTATGTTTGACGAAAACACGATTCCATAACATTTTCTTCATAGAAAAATAATCCAAATTTAGCTCCAAACCGAACAATAAACTGCTGGCATTCAAAAAATACTTCAAATTAGATAATGAAAATTTGCATATTAACTGAACTAACTATAAAGCAGGTCTTATGTTATTTATTTTTTTTCAAATTACCATAGTTTCACCCTAAAATGAAATAAACTAAATTATCGGTGCCTTGGAGTCTTCTCCCTGCCACCCTGTCTCGCTTGCTCGCGTGACCGCCAGCTACTTGTGCGAGCGAGATAAATAGTGAGGTGGCGCTGAGATAGTATAGAACCTTAACCTAAATTCGAGTACTAGGTAGACCAAAGGTTAAAAGTACAAAATCAAATAAAAGCCTAACTTACCACATGCGGTGTTTCCTGCGTATAAACGATGACATTGCCGAAAGTCTCAGTCAGCAGCGCCAGATGCAGTGTGAGGACTACGCCCAACATGTTGGGTGCACGTTACATGTGCTGTACGCTCACTGTGCTCAAGTCTCATGCGCTCCTACGCAGGTGGGTGTAGGCCGAAGAGGTGGTTGCATGATTTTGTACCTACAACAAAGAAAGTATAAAATTAAGACCTTTTTCAGACTCTTGTATTTGTTGCTCTAATAAGAGACATTTATTGTGAAAGAGTGAAACCCTCCATGACGTGGACGCAAAAGAAAATGCAGCTCATCCATTTTAATAATAATTATTAAAATGGATGAGCTGCATTTACTATGCGAAAAGACTTTTTCCCCAACCTATGAAATCCTTACAACAAGCCCATACTGTACCGCGTGACATATCAAATGAAAATTTGCTATGTCACGCGGTACCTACAGTATGCAAACCATAATTATTATACAATATTACATCCATATGCCACTATATATAATTTTTAGGGTTCCGTACCTCAAAAGGAAAAAACACTTGTGTCTGTCTGCCTATTTGCTCTGAATTTACTGGACCGATTAAGTTGAAAGGTATACATATGAACTTCTGTGACCTAAACACGTGTTACGTAAATAAATGAATTTTGAATAAGGGGGTCACTTTTGGGGGGAAAATTTGAAATTAAAAAAAGGTTTGCATACTGGTTTGTTGTAAGGATTTCATATATAATTGTTTTATAATTTTAAAATAAATACTTTTAACATTATTTAAGAAAATAGATGAAAATTTACCCATATCTCCGAAACTACTGAGCCTAAAATATTGAAAAAATATAGAAAATAGTTCTTTACTTACTTATAGATTACAGGAAAACCTAGAAGAGGTTTATGATCTTAAAATATCATGTTAAATCACTCAAAATAGTGCGTACAAATTTACATTTGCGGTTGAAATGTATGGAGGATTATATTATTATGTTTTTCATCAAGAATGTTAAGTTTGTTCTTGGGATAAAGTCATCCCAACTAAGGAACCTTTCCTTGTACGTGGTCCAACACGCACTTGGTCAGTTTAGGGTCCCAAAGGGTAAAACGGGAATCCTATTACTAAGGCTCCGCCGTCTGTCTGTCTGTCCGTCTGTCACCAGGTTGTATCTCATGAACCGTGATAATTAGACAGTTGAAATTTTCACAGATGATATATTTCTGTTGCCGCTATAACAACAAATACTAAAAAACAGAATAAAATAAATATTTAACGGGGCTCCCATACAACAAACGTAATTTTTTGGCTCTATATAACGGCAACAGGTAGACGCTTGAAATATTCACAGAATATTTAGTTAAATATTCACTTTAAAAATAAATAATTAAATTAAAATAAAACAAATATTTAAGGGGGGGCTCCCATACAACAAACGTGGTTTACTGCCATTTTTATAGAAAATGGTTCGGAACCCTTCGTGCGCGAGTCCGACTCGCACTTGGCCGGTTTTTTTTATTTAAAAATGCTTATTTTGGTATCAATTGCGCATTCATCCATATAGATAATGAGTCAATCATAGAATAGAATAGGTATTGGAGTGCATAATCATAATGCTAGTGATAGAATTCTAAAATTAACGTATAAGTAATAGGTACAGTAACATGTTTTATACGAGGGTGGGTAGTATTTTAATTAAAAAAAACCGACCAAGTACGTGTACACACGGCTACTGATCAAACTATACATTTCCAGTATAAGCTGATCTCGCATTGTATAGGATTTCCTTACAATAAGAAGTCAGCGTAAACTGGAAATGTATAGCTTGATCAGTAGCCGTAGTACGTGTCGGACCCCGCACAATGAACGGCTCCGTAGTTGCGATCAATTTATCCCTAAAACAAACTTAAAATTGTAGTTGAAAAACATGTTCTCCCAAACATATACGTCACGGTCAATTTTCCAACTGCAAATGTACGTTGGTCGACTATTACTTGTTAAGGCTCGTACATACTGCTGGATATCGCGGGCGTGACGGCAGCGACAAAGAAATTGTGCTAAAAAAGACGCGACGCGCCCGCGATATCGCGCCAATCTGCACAAGCCTTTAACGTCTTGTAAAGCCTACTTAACTGTGATAGTTTTCCTTTTAACTTCGTTCTTTATGTGTATTCATCATCATCATTTCAGCCGAAAGACGTCCACTGCTGGACATAGGCCTCCCCCAAAGGTGGGTTCGCCATAATCGCCACGCTTGGCAGGCGGGTTGGCGATCGGTGGTGTTAAAATGCATAGAGAACGCTGCTGCCCATTCTCTAATAAGTCCCTTAGTCGCCTTTTACGACACCCACTGGAAGAAATAGGGAGCGCTATTCTTTACGTCCGGCACCACACAGACCAGCTGTTGTATATTACTGCCATTCGTTTTTTCGCAAATCTAAATGGAAATGGTTGTTCCATTTAACTGGCAGGGGGGACTTGACTAACAAAAATTTGCACTTTTAAGCTTTTTTTTACGCAAACGGATCCCTGAATCAAAAAATGTCCCACCATGGGATAGACTAGAAACAAAAAAAAAAAATATCCCCACTTACATGCATGCAAGGGAAGTATGTTACAAATTTGACGGCACGGTTGGCACAGTGGTTAAGCGGTTGACTGCTGCAACCGCAGGATCGATTCCCGCACTGAACAAATATTTGTATGACCTGCAAGTAGTTGTTCTGGGTCTGGCTGTTTGTGTATGTGAGTGTAAATGTTCGTAAACGCACCCACAATACAGGAGAAATTCCTAGTGTGGGGCAACGTTTAAAAAAAATATATGTTTTCGTGAAAACTTCCTTGGGCACATTGGGCACTTTTGGGATGGGGAAAAAGCACTGAACTCGCGTGACCGTCACATCCAGATACATATATAAATACAAATGTTTACAAATTTGTGAAGCTAAGCAGTATGCACTTCTGACATGCAGTCATAAGACAGATAGTTTTTATTTTTCAAGTTTTTGTTTTACCACTTTGTTGACGTGATTAATATGATTGGGTAAAAATGCATGGGTATGCCAAATTATAGTACTAAGATTCTCTGAGCTAAGCCGCAAACAGAAAGATAGACGGACATGGCTAAACTATTAGGGGTTCCTTGTTGACTACGGAACCCAAAAAAGGGGAAGTCAGTGGGAAATCATTTATTTCAAATAGAAAGTGAAATATATTTTTTTGTCACAGAAACACGTGCTTACGAAAACATAATAAACTCGAGTAGGTAAACTACACGCAACACATCTACATTTTAATCATGAGCATAAAAACAAATAGTCGGCAGCTGCACGTCAAGAAGGCTTGCACTCAGCATGATGCTGTGCTACGGGGGACCCACAGCATAGCACTGATTTTCAGTGGACACCCGATCTCGCATTATATAGGATTTCCGTACATTGAGAGGTCAGCGTATACTGGAAATGTATAGCTTTGTGTGCAGAAATAGTACTTAGAACATATTGCATATACAACCAATTATAGGAAAAAAACACTTAAATAAAATTTAAAAAATAGGCATATGTGGCTTATCAAGGCACTTGCACTTTAATATTTGCTAGAATTGATTCTAGTTGCCCCTTCCAAAAGGTAGTTTCGTATGGAGAAGAATGGGTAAGAAACTCGGGACAACTGCTTTTGTGCAACAGCCAATAAAGAATAACAAAAATAAACAAAATAATAGATCTGAAGTGTAGCTATTTACTGATAGATACTTGGTTCACAACAAACAACAATAGAAGCTGACAAACCCCTAAGGATTGGTTGTACAGTCGCCAGCACATCAGGTTTAAATACCAAACTGTCAAATTTCTCCAAATGATTTTAAACCTTAAAACGTTGCAGGTTAAGTTCAAAATCGAATGAGAAAATTTGACAGTTTGTGGTAACTTGCGAGTGCTGGTTGTGACTGTACATAATACAAAAAATAAAAACAAAACATACAGTGCTACTTTCTTGCTTTTTTCACAACTATTAAGGTTCTTTAAGATCACAATGTCACACAAGGTGAAAAATAACTCATACCTGTACTGGAATTGCTAGGAACACATGAATAATACTGTAAAATCACTTAAATGATGGATTGGAGTCAATCATACACACTATCTCAGCTTTATCTGTACTTCTTAATTTGGTCACTATGTCAGGGGTGTCTCAGTAACCTAATAAAAATATTTTTATAATGTATCAGGAACTGGTTTGACAAGTTCCTAGCCAACCAGCAACAGTTAACAACACAATGATGCACAAAGGAAATGTTTTGTATACGATAAAAAATCTGTTTCGTAATCAAAACATTAAACTTACACATAACTTATTCATACAGAATAACAATTTTACATAAAATAGCAAAAGACAAATAAAATAATTCAATTATTAGTCGCGACAATAGTGTCGGCCTTGGATCACGTGTTTATCGACAATAATAACTTCCTGAGATGTCCACACACAAAATAGACCACTGCAAATATCATGGAATACACGCATGAAGAGTTAAATTGTTTGTACGACACAACGCTACTTACGATCTATTAAATGATAATATCTCCCCCGATTTAGTCAGAATCCACTACGTTTGACAACAATGCACTTTATTATGAGAATTTAGACAAAACTAAAGGAAAAAATTGTAAATTACGACTAATTCATTACTCCTTTGGTACAGGAAAATTAGCGAAACGTCAAACTAAAGTGCGTTCTAAAATCTTCTTGCTTGTCATAGCAACTGTTGCGGATTTTTTTTAATACCCATCCATAATTCCAAAATCTTATTTTTTGTATATTTAAAAACAATATTTAATTCAAAGGATATTTTATCATAAAAATAATGAAAAATATTTAGAAACTATTATTTCTGTTTGGGCCATGACATGTTAGGAACTTTGGTCCAAGTTTGGAACGCACTGTGAGGTCATCAGCATTCATGTCAAAATTGTCAATTATTTATTACGGTGGTTGCTTCAATGTTTAAAATAACAACAAAAAAATTGAATTGATTTCTTTTTTTTTACCTCTGAGCATTTACAGTATAATACAGTTACCTATTGTTTATTGAGTAATAAACAAACATTGATAGTCCCGTGCCTCGGAAAGCACGTTTAGCCGTTGGGCCCGCCTGTTATTTGTAGATCTTTGACAGTCGTTACGGGTCGTCAGAAGCCCGATACTCCTGACAACCCGTCATAACAAGGGATATCGTATTACCCAGTAACTGGGTTGTGGAGGTCAGATAGGCAGTCGCTCCATGTGAAATAGTGGTATACAGCTGTACTGTATCCGGTTAGACAGGAAGCCAACCCCAACACAGTTGGGAAAAGGCTAGGCAGATGATGATGACAAACATTGATAGTCAATGTAATGACTTTGTACGGGGTATATCTTATATTTTACATAAAAAAAACTATATTTTGTTTGTTTGTTTCTGTTCGTGTATTTATAGGCGTGTTAGCAACCCATATCAACCTTTAAAAGTATTATTATTTAATATTATGAACCAACATGAGATATGATGGACTACTCACACCAAATAATTATACATTATTTTGTGAAAAGATAAGTACCTCATCTATTCACAAAATAATGTATAATTATTTGGTGTGATGTGTGACCAGTAAAAAAAAAACAGTCCAAATAAATTTGGTCGATTATCGTTCTTGGTGTACTTACATGTTGTCGTCCAATCCTAGAAATGGCCTTAATTAACGTGATCTGCCAGTGGCCATTTCACGATACGCCATCATGTCATGACTTGACCGTCTAGCATTCGCGCTCAGCGTTCGACGATTTGTTGCCCAGCGATGCTTGGGCATATCGACCCAGATACGCGTAAAAAACATAACCGTCTTTGCTGCCGCGCAATCGGGTTAATAGTTCATATTCGACCTATTACTTTCTCAATTATTACTTATTTTAGAAATATTAAATAACCAAGTAACTGCGACCAACTTGGATGTATCACTCGGTTGGTCTCAGTTATAACCTAACTTAGCCCAAACGGGCTAAGTTAGTTGCATTTCACGCCACTAGTAGCACCGTGCCACTAGTAGGCGTGAAATGTAACTACTTTGCGATATGCCCAGTGGTCAGCTTGGAATATTGATAAATAGGTAGCTTTCGTCGATCCGCCCGACTTGCGATTAGCCGCATCGTGTTATAACCGGCCAAATCATGAAATGGCACCGTATCGTGAAATGGCCAGGCAGATCACGTTATACATATACGGCCATTACTACGATCGGACCACGTCATTCACTCGATAATATTTATTTCCAGGCGTTTGTGGACACGTGAAAAAAGTAGCAAATTTTATTTCACGAAAGCGCCTGATTATTTTCAGATAGCTTTTTCTATCTGTGCGTTAATTCAAGGCGTTTTTTTTCGAAAAAGAACCAATAACAGAATCAAAAAACCGACTAAGTGCGTGTAGGACCACACACAATGAAGGGCTCCGTAGTTGGGATGAATTTATACCAAAATTAACTTAACATTGTAGTTGAAAAAACCTGTTGCCCTGCCCTAAATCCGGATTTAGGGCAGGGCAACAGGGGCTCAAGCCCTGGGCCTCCACAAAGAAGGGGCCTCCACAATTTGATTTTTTTAGATAAGAAAGAAAATACATCCTGTGTAGGGATGGGTCGTTGACGGTTTTTCCGTTAACGAAACGTCAACGTTGATTTACATTCGTCAACTAGTCGATTAACTAGTTAAATTCGTTAACGAGTTAACTTGCATCGTAAACAGTTAATTCATTGAATTGTTTTTATTCGACGCTGGGACGTTCAACGAGTCTCCTTGCGTATCAAAGAAAAAAAATCCCAAAAGTCTGACAACCAGTCTTACCAAGGGGTATCGTATTGTGGGGGACAGACAGGCGGTCGTTCTATGTAAATACTGGTATTCAGCTGCATCCGGTTAGACTGGAAGCCGACCCCAACAGATGGGAAAAGGCTGGGCAGATTTATTGTGTGTATCAAAGAAAAAAACATTCAGAAGGTGTTAAATTGGTTTTTTTTGTCTGTTCTCAATACATTTTTGTGGCTTACACTTTTTGATTGCCCCAGGGCCTCCATACCACAAAATCCGGCCCTGGATAATCATCACGGTCAATTCTCCAACTGCAAATGTAAGTTGGTCGACTATTACTCTTTAACTTGAAAATTTAGTTGTGAGAGTTCTGTGTACACACGGCTACACATCAAGCTATACAAATCCAGTCAATTAAGTCAATTAAGTCATTTATTTCATAACAATATGGAAACATTGTGTTGAAAATAATATAAAAATAACAAATTGCAATTAAATTAAATTAAAAATAACAATTAATACGGATCAAAATTCATTAAAATACATCAAAAACGTTGAAAATATAAAACAGAACATGGCAATTAAATTACAATAATAACAAAATATAAAAAATTACAGTGAAATCAGATTAAAATTACATAACATAAAACAAAACAAAACAAACAAACAAAATATTTAGAAATGTCAATAAATAAAAACACTAATAGTCAATTGAGAATTAAAATACAATAAGATTTTAAATAATAAATGTCAAATTAAATTATATCAAACACAACTTTACAATAATATTACAATGTCAAATGTCTTCCATGAATTCATTGATACCAAAATAGCCTTTCCTCAATAAATGGGCCCTCAATTTATTTTTAAATAAGTTGACACTGTAAATACTTTTCAATTCTATGGGCAACTTATTGTATAACATTACTGATTGATATCGTGGGCTGTGATGCACAACTTGCAATTTCGGTTGAATGTTGTTGGGCACATCTTTCTTACGTGTACTAGCTCTAGTAATTCTCTGCTCATCGGTCTCAATTTTGTTCAAGTTTTTAACAAAGCTAGTCAGTAAAACCAATATATAGAGGCATGGCACTGTTAAAATATTTAGTCTTATGAAATGCTCTCTACATGATTCCGTCTGTTTCATGCGGAGCATTGTCCTAAGAGCTCTTTTTTGAATGACAAATGCCATTTGAACATTGTACTTGTAACTGTTGCCCCAAAATTCGATGCTGTATCTGAGCTTGGATTCTAGCAAAGCAAAGTACACACTTCTAAGTTGAGGCAACGTTAAAACTTCTCTTGGACACTCAGTTGCAGAAACGATCTTTAAATTTTAAAGACTACATTAAACACTAATGTAGCATTAAATCATTGCACAAAACCATTTTTTATTTTATTTTAATGCTCCATTAAATTTAACTAATGAAATGTCAAACCTAATGAAACCGGCCATTTTAAACACTTTTACGTTGCACGTAACTTCATTAGCGCCCATTAGCAGGTGGTGAACTTTAAGTTTGACATTTCAGATTTTTTAATTTTAATGGGCCGAAAAGCATCCATTAAGAGCAACATTAGTGTTTTCTACGGTACTTGAATGCATTTCTGTAATTGAAAGATGTCTTTAACCAGTCTTTCGTCATTATCTGATTCTTATTTAGTAGATTTACCTCGCCGTCGAATCCCAGACCGAGTGAATTCATTTTTATAACATGATGGAAAAGAGTTTCGTGTAAAGTATAGAATTTCCAAGGAGGCAGTTCTTCAAATTTGTAACCTATTTGATTAAGATTTAGAACCAGTGACGCAAAGAAATAAATCCATTAATGGCCTGACACAGCTTTTAATATGTTTGAGATTTTTCGCCACTGGATCTTTCCAGCAAGTAGGTATTGGGTGATTTAATAAACATAAATAAATCAACAGTTTGTCGGAAACAGGTTGGGTCGGGTTGTTTGTCAGTTTGTTTATACAAAAAGTATCCCGTGAGCTAGCAAAATTAAGCCACCTCTATATTAAAATGCCAGACCGGACGGAACTACGTAGAGTTGCAGAAGGTTTTTATGAAATTGATGGATTTCCACGTGTGGCCGGAGCTCTAGACTGCACACATGTTAAAATTATTAAATTAAGGGGGATGCGCTAAAGTAGCCCGCAAAATTCAAATTTTATTACGTTTTTTGCAATTTGCAGGTCAGTAACACGTATGTTGATCTAATTATGATTCGCGGCCATAACCAATATGGCTTTACAGAATTATAATCATTAGAATATGAATCAGAAGTATAAAAATTGCAAAAAACGTTGGTAAATTTGAATTTCGCGGGCTACCTTAGCGCATCCCCCTTAAACCAGATTATTTAAACTACATTAAACCACAGAGTACACTGAATACACATAAATCAACTACATTTACTTTATTTTATTCTAAAATTGTGGTGTACTTGTACTACGGATAATAACAGAACGCAAATGTTCACTCTTTTCGTTCAATATGGTAATTTGTTCCTGGCAATATTGTTTAAAGTCTTCTTTAACTAAAGTGGCATTAAAAATGTCTAATGCTATCTAAAATTTGTTTGTGCAACTTCATTAAAGTAATGAATTCATTAGCGATAATGTTGCTTTATGTAATGAAGTGTTAATGGTGAGCTTTCTGCAACTGAGTGTCAGAGTTCGGATAGCGTAACATGCCGAGCTAACTGATTTAGTCAAAGCTAATGTCTCAACCTTCCAATTTAATAATGTATCAATGTGTACACCCAGGAACTTGACACTGTCAACTATTTCCACACTGTTTTCACAAGAAACAATGTCCAACTTAATGTCATTCCGTACAGTGGGCTTAAATAAGACACATTTAGTTTTACTTACATTAAGTTTCAGATTATTTGTGCTAAACCAGATTTCGAAAGCTTTCAAAAGAGCATTGATCTTACATTCCAATTCTAGTGTATTGTCTGCCGAAACTATTGCATTTGTATCGTCAGCAAAGATAATTAGTTGTGCGTCATTAAACGTTTATTGATGTACTCAACTAAATCATTCAGGAATATAATAAAAAAGATTGGACCAAGAACGGATCCCTGGGGAACACCACGGCCCACAGTAGCTAGATTAGATCTATAAGTTTTTCTTCTCCATCTATTACGGATTTTATCTCTACATACTGCCGTCGGTTATGCAGATAAGAGCCAAGTAGTTCCAAAACATTCTCTCTTACACCATAATGTTCTAATTTGGCCAGGAGATACCATGGTCCACTGTGTCGAAGGCGGAACTGAGGTCTAGAAAGATACCAGCTACTTTTAGTTTATTATTTAAGTTACAAATAATATTGTCTATTAATGCCTCAATAGCATCGGAGGTTCCTAGTGATGTTTGGTAGCCGAACTGTTGATCATTTATTATACCATACATCTTTAAATGCTTTATAAGCCTATCCTTTATTATTTTTGCGAATATTTTTGATAATACAGGCAAGAGAGAAATAGTTCTGTAGTTTCCAGGTTCCGTCTTTGATCCCTTTTTGAAAACCGGTATCACTCTTGCTATTTTAAGCTGATCAGGAAACAGGCTTTTCTCGATGCACTCGTTATAAAATGATGCTAACGGAGTTGCTAACAAGTCTATATTCTTCTTGATTATTGTTAAGGGAATTTCATCATAACCCGAAGAAGGCTTGTTGATCATTTTATTTACCAAATTGAAAATTTCTCTAGGTGTGACAATATCAAAACTCATTTTATATTCAACACGATACACGACTAACACCTTCAGTTAAGAATACCATTGCCAATTGTTTGTCACAAGCCTCTAAGTGGACCGTGTTGTCAAACCTTTTGGAAAATATTTTTGCCACTTCTAGAGCATTATTAGTAGCTGCGTTTTCAATTTTTAGTGTAATAGTTTCATTATTTATTTCCTTAGTAGCATTGCGCTGTTTATTAACTATTTTCCATATCGTTTTACAAGAATTTGATGCCATGTTTATTTGTTTTCTGACATCATTCCTTTTTGCATAACTCACTACTTTTCTGAAGATACGGATATAGTTGTTCCGATACTCCAAAACCGAACTGTCACAATGTGTTTTATCTGATGTGTTAAGGAAACGTTTCATTTTACTAGCTATCCGTATTCCGCTTGTTATCCATCCAGAACCTCGATTCCTTTTAATATTAACCTTTATTTTACTCTTTTTAAAGACGGTATAATGGATTTCTTTAAATTGTGTCAAGAATGTATTAATTAATGCCTGTGCTCCAGTCTGTCTCAGAGAGCAATTTTCTGTAATTACTTTTATTTTCATCATTATATCTCCTTTTATAAATACATACATAACTTGACATCTTCTTAAACTCAGTTCTTTCCAAAGGCAAAGTGCAGAATATACCAGCATGCCCATCAGCTAAACTATTGTGATCGACATGTGTGTTTTCTATAAGGGAGGCTGGTAAGTTCGTTATAAAGTTATCCAAACATGATTCGGACTTATTTCTTCGAAAAGTAGGATCTTTTATTAGATACCTAAAATTGTAACACAATAATAATGATAAGAAAGAACCATGTCTCAGATCATTTTTTAACACGTCTATGTTAAAATCACCACAAATTAAACATAATTTATTGAGGAAATGCTGTAATAGCTTTTCAAGGCCATTCATGAAGTTGTCAAAATTTTTGTTTGTGGGAGTTCGATAACAACAAATAATATTTAAATTGGTTTCAACGTCTCTAACCCCACATACTTCAAAACAATCAATTTTATAAAGTTGTTTACACACTTGCAGTTCGTCTACGTTATTAGCTCTATTTGTTAATATCATTGAACCTCCCCTTTTCTTATTGAGTCTAGCATTGTAAGACCCCATTCTGTAATTAGTAAAACTGAATTGTTTTGCTAGAGCATCATTTAGAAAATGTTCAGTTACACCTCAGATTATAGAAAAGAAGCAGATAGACCGCGCGGAACACCGAGAGTGCGGCCAACAAAGCAAATACAAATTCAAAAGCGAATACACTCTCGATTCAGTACAGCACGAAGCGTCGCATCGTTAGTACGTCACGGGCTCTAACAGATAATTTCAGAATGATGCCGTCTTGTATTTTTAAACATTGTAAAAACTGTTCCCAAAAACAAAAGAAATAAGATGGGGTATCTTTCATAAGTAAAATATTGATTATTTGTCTATTTGGATTTATTTTACGAGTTTATTGTTAGTGACATCTTGAAACACAAAACCTTAACAAAAATCATTCGGTGTTGCTAGTTTATATTGAAACATTTACCCCTAAGTTAGGAAATAAGTATAGGATACAGGAGTATCGATTTACAAAAATATTTATGTCGATAATAGTGTTTTATTTATCGCCTTTTCTGGTTAGTATGTTTATAAATAAATAAGTATGTATGTGTCTTCATAAGTGTAACTAGTTAATGGATTCTATAATACTTATTACATCAGTCGATTTGCTATATCATGGGTTATATGACGTCACCATAAAGTAAATATAGCTACCAAAAACAATAAAATGTTGGTGTCTCAAAATAAAAATATATCGCAAATGTATCGTTTATATGGGTATTGTTAATTTGACGTATACTGTTAATAAAAATAACTGATTTAGGAAAAAATAAACTTTTTCTTTTTCATGTAATGAAATATTATGGCTAATTTTTTCATTCTCCTGGCAACCGTACACACACATAGAGGTACCTGTTCTTATAGTGCTGTCACGTGGCTGTAACGCACACATGTCTACAAACGGGCCTCACTTTATTGTTCCGCGCGGTCTATCTGCTTCTTTTCTATAATCTGAGAGTTACACATAGGAAGTCAACTTTCCTAGAAATTTCACTAACATATATTGCCAGATCATCCCGTTTATTTGTAATACCAACACCGTTTGTTTGTAACATTTTGGTGAAAAAGACTGAATATTGTTCAAAGTTATTATTATGTTCAAGCTTACCATTAGGTTTTCCTTCACAACTTATATCAGGAACGAAAAAGCTGTTCTTTAATAATGTCAGTAGCCTAAATATGATTCCTCAATGTCAGTAAGAAAATTATTCGTTAAATTTTATTGTCAAGATAGCACTTAAGATTGTCAAAAATATTTTTCATACCATAATTATTCAGAATTCCTCGTCTTTTATAAAACATTGTATAATCATATGTCAAATTTAAATTAGAATCAAATATCATTGCATAATTGTAAGTACAAATGTCTTCATAAAGCAAATGACTAAATGTCTCAGTTTACGCTGATCTCGCACTGTACGGAAATCATATACAATGCGGGACCAGCTTATACTGGAAATGTATAGCTTGATGTGTAGCCGTCTGTACCTAAATACTGCCATAATTTTTTACAGATATCCAGAAACAAACATTTAGCAGGCAGGATCGGCAATCGGCATTGAATTGATGTACTGGCTGTTTTATACACTCACATGACCGCAGTTTTTTTTTTCCTATATTTTTCATATTTATGTAACACTTTTTTAAGTTTTCTCATGTTTAGAGAGAAAGTTGTTTCATATTATCTTCAAAAAATTGGATAAAATGGGAGCGATAGCTTGAGTTGAGTTGTTGAGTTGTTATATAGGGTCTGACTTATTTCCCTTTTTAGGGTTCCGTACCCAAAGGGTAAAACGGGAACCCCCGATTACTAAGGCTCCGCCGTCTGTCTGTCTGCCCGTCTGTCACCAGGCTGTATCTCATGAACCGTGATAGTTAAACAGCTGAAATTTTCACAGATGATGTATTTCTGTTGCCGCTATAACAACAAATACTAAAAAACAGAATAAAATAAATATTTAAGGGGGCTTCCATACAACAAACGTGATTTTTTGCCCTTTTTATAGATAATGGTACGGAACCCTTCGTGCGCGAGGCCGACTCGCACTTGGGCGGTTTTTTTTCGCTGTATTTGCCATAGTTAGGAAACGCCCGAACATTCGTCCGATGCTTCGGATTTATCTTCGGAGTAGACCCTCTGCACACGTAGCATGACCACCGTAGACTAACACAACACCGGGACCACTTAGGTCCATCTTTATTAGGCGCGTTCTTTACGTAGGTAATTAATTTGTGGACGCGGACTAGAAGGCCGATTGCAATCGTTCCGCGGTCTCCGAAACCAAGGCCGCATTCCGAATTAAGACCATAATCGCTGTAATCGATTTTAGCGCGCTCAAACGCGTTCCCTATTACCGTTTAGCGCGATAAAAACGATTACAGCGGTTATGGTCTTAATTCGGAATGCGGCCCAAATACTAACTTACCTTATGATATTACATATTCCGCGACTAATCCAATCATTTTTTGTTTGAAAGTGAAGTGAAAATTTCTTTAGGCATGTTAGGTACTTTTGGGATGGGGAAAAAGCACTGAACTCGTGTGACCGTCACGCTCAGATACATATTACATGTCCCGAAATTAACGCACAACCTCTTAAGGTGTCATTGTATTTACTCATCATTAATTCAATATGAACAACTTTTACTTTATGACCAAACGTGAAATTGCGAACAAAAAATCAGCTGTTCCCTACATTTATGTTCTCATAACTTGTCAAAATGTAGGGAACAGCTAACTTTTTTCCCGATTTCAGATGTGGTCCCATAGTAAAAGTTGTTCATAATGATGAGTAGAGATAAACTACCTACGATAACATGGCGCGCCCCTCGAAAATTCAAAACGTTTGAGTATTTTATGACAGTATTTACAAAGCGCCACCAAGACTCACAACGCATTGTGTGCGTACTGAGAGAGACTGCCGTCAAACAAAAATAAATCCAAGTATTCATTTATTCATAAGGATTTGACTGCATACATTGAAACAGTAATTAGGAGGGGCTCGCCATGTTATCGTAGTTTATCTCTACAATGACCCCTTAAATGGCTGTGTGTTAATTCTGGGACATTTTGTGTATATATATCTCTTTGCTCACGGTAGCCTGTAAGGTCGTATCGACTGCCCTGAGCTCCTTGACCTTTTCTGTCGACTATTTGTGCCCGACAAATAGATGTATTTGTGTGGCGAAACGCCGGGGTGAAACTTCGCTGCCACGAGAAATCACGGCACAGTGGACAGAGCTCCGGCGGGATCTCATGGCAGCATGGAGAGTGCGATTGTCACAACCCAGCGCTGGGCACGCCACAATTGTGGCGATAAGTCCCCTCTTTGAGGAGTGGCTAGAGAGGCGCCACGGCGTCCTCACCTTCCGCCTGACGCAGGTCCTCACCGGACATGGTTGTTTCGGGAGGTTCCTGTTCAGGATAAAGCGGGGGGAAACGCCCGGGTGTCACCACTGTGTGGATTGACCGATGGGTCACCGCCAAAGTCGCCGACACAATCTGTTCGCGCTACTGCCTTGCAGAACGGTCGCCAGAGCTGAATCACCTGTGTGTTTTACTCCATTCGTCTGCAAAAACATCACATTCAGCCATCAGGCCATCAGGGGCCAACCCTGAATGTGATGTGTTTGCAGACGAATGGATTAAAATTAAGCGCTTAAGTCTGATGTTCTGTGAGAAACAGTATGCGAGGGTGTCCACTGTTCCATGTTAGTAAGTACCGTGTTAATTAACTATAAATAAATAAATAAATCTACAGATGTTTACAAGTTTGTGAAGTGCGCTTTCTACTTTTACTCTACTATAGAATAGAAATCACTTGTCTACATTTCTCGGTAGAAAACTGTCAAACTCAAAACTCAAACTCAAAGCATTTATTTCAATTAAACCAATTACAGGCACTTTTGAATTGTCAAAGAGTCGGTCAGTTAGTCAGAAAGTTGAAGCTATTTGCCCATTCCAAAACGTAGATCTCTATGGAGAAGAATAGGCAAGAAACTCCAAGGACACTCTTTTAAATCAAGATATTACAAAATCCTGGGTACATTATTCTTGTCGCTTCTATATGTGAGAACAATGTAAAAATATAAATTATTAAAAAAACAATATAAAATATTACAAATAAGCCCTGGCAGATAGGAGAAGACCAGTCACAACTGACGGCGCCCGTTCACGAGCATGACGCGTGGATCAGCACCATCCAGCTCAACCATTTTGTAGGGAACCTGTCAACCTGTCAACTGTCTACACGGAAACGTCATTTTTGTCTACCTTTCCGTCGACAAAACGCTTTACTACGGTTCTTGTGTTAAACTGCCGTGCAGCCCGACTGCACTCAGTTGCAGAAACGATCTTTAAATTTTAAAGACTACATTAAACACTAATGTAGCATTAAATCATTGCACAAAACCATTTTTTATTTTATTTTAATGCTCCATTAAATTTAACTAATGAAATGTCAAACCTAATGAAACCGGCCATTTTAAACACTTTTACGTTGCACGTAACTTCATTAGCGCCCATTAGCAGGTGGTGAACTTTAAGTATGACATTTCAGCGTTTTTTATTTTAATGGGCCGAAAAGCATCCATTAAAGAGCAACATTAGTGTTTTCTACGGTACTTGAATGCATTTCTGTAATTGAAAGATGTCTTTAACCAGTCTTTCGTCATTATCTGATTCTTATTTAGTAGATTTACCTCGCCGTCGAATCCCAGACCGAGTGAATTTATTTTTAAAACATGATGGAGAAGAGTTTCGTGTAAGGTATAGAATTTCCAAGGAGGCAGTTCTTCAAATTTGTAACCTACTTGATTAAGATTTTGAACCAGTGACGCAAAGAAATAAATCCATTAATGGCCTGACACAGCTTTAATATGTTTGAGATTTTTCGCCACTGGATATTTCCAGCAAGTATTGGGTGATTTATTAAACATAAATAAATCAACAGTCTGTCGGAAACAGGTTGGGTCGGGTTGTTTGTCAGTTTGTTTATACAAAAAGTATCCCGTGAACTAGTAAAATTAAGCCACCTCTATATTAAAATGCCAGACCGGACGGAACTACGTAGAGTTGCAGAAGGTTTTTATGAAATTGATGTATTTCCACGTATGGCAGGAGCTCTAGACTGCACACATGTTAAAATTATTAGAATAAGGGGGATGCGCTAAGGTAGCCCACGAAATTCAAACTTTATTACGTTTTTTGTAATTTGCAGATCAGTAAAGGCTTCTACATGTCGCGCGACGCGACACGGCACAAAGGCCCCGCGTGTCGCGGGACGAGCGGTGCCTTTGTGTCGCGTCGCGTCGCGCGACTAGTCGCCTCGGTATGTAGAAACCTTAACACGTTGTATGTTGATCTAATTATGATTCGCGGCCATAACCAATATGGCTTTACAGAATTATAATCATTAGAATATGAATCAGAAGTATAAAATTTGCAAAAAACGTTGGTAATTTTGAATTTCGCGGGCTACCTTAGCGCATCCACCTTAAACCAGATTATTTAAACTAGATTAAACCACAGAGTACACTGAATACACATAAATCAACTACATTTACTTTATTTTATGCTAAAATTGTGGTGTACTTGTACGTACGGATAATAACAGAACGCAAATGTTCACTCTTTTCGTTCAATATGGTAATTTGTTCCTGGCAATATTGTTTAAAGTCTTCTTTAACTAAAGTGGCATTAAAAATGTCTAATGCCATCTAAAATTTGTTTGTGCAACTTCATTAAAGTAATGAATTTATTAGCGATAATGCTGCTTTATGTAATGAAGTGTTAATGGTGAGCTTTCTGCAACTGAGTGTGAAAGTTGTTTTTCTGGCTGGACTTTATTTTTTGGGTAAAATATGTTCTACACCTGCAGGGTAGGTACACTTAGGCCGCATTCCGAATTAAGACCATAATCGCTGTAATCGATTTTAGCGCGCTTAAACGCGTTCCCTAATACCGTTTAGCGCGCTAAAATCGATTACAGCGATTATGGTCTTAATTCGGAATGCAGCCTTACAGTAGCAATGGGGTTCATTTTGACAGTTCAAAAATATTCATTGCGTTTTTACGTTGTTCAGCAGACAAATGTTTCGAACATATTATTATTATTATATTATGAAGCAATGGATTAGCGATGTCCTTCAAAATCATTCAGATTGTAATTGTGCTGAATGATGTCCTTTAGGTAGGTAACAAGTTTTTTGTTGTTGTTTAGAAATAAGTACCGGTAAAAGCGGGTTACTTTGACCCTAGGGCATAAACTTTGACCCTAGGGCATAACTTTGGCCCAAATCGAGAAAATGTTTGACCACACAACCGATCGTCGTAGGTCCTTCGGTAACTAATAGATGGCGTTAGAGATGCGTACTTGCGGAACTGTTTTACGGACTCGAGTGAACGTCGCTAGTTCGCTACATGTTCGCGCCATTTGAAGTTTTGACAGTAACACCGGCGTATTTTTCTGCTGCAAACTTTGATGTGTAATGCTGTATTTTGGTAAGTTTTCCAATTGGGTTGTAATTTATTTTCTTAGGCGTGTAAGTAGGAGTATGGCAATGATTTTTTAAAGACGATTTATTTATCTTTTGAGACTTAAGAGCGGGGCGACGCATGAACTGCCCATACAAACGTAATACCAAAATCATTTGAAATTTGAGCATATTTCCACCATATTATGCTAATATTCAGATTTGGACAGTATTTATCTAGGTTCCTACATCTTTTTTTTTCGAAAATACTTACCTAATAGTGTGAAGTTTTAGCGAATTGAATTTCACACATTTTTACAGCGTAAATGACATGTTTTCATGTATTTTTTTCTGTATTATAATCAACAATATTTGAAATATGCTTTATGAAGGAACATAGCTTATATTATCAAGTTACAAATTAGCGAAAAAATATCCGAAAAACATTAAGTTTTCATTCATCATTTTTGGTATTACGGAACACATCCAAATTTATCATAAATTTTCAATAGCTAGTGGCTAGTAGTGCCATCGCGTTAAACAAATGTCAATGTGCGCGTGGTCGTACTGCGCACGGTAGCTGTGTGAATCGCTCCGACAGGCACTCACACAAGCGCAACGACTCGGATTGTTTGTTGTCATCATCTATCATGATTACTTTACGTACAGTGAAGTGCACGTGCGTACGTATTTGTTTGCGAAATTGTAGGTATTGTAATAATTTTCTAACACTGTTGACCTATGCTATGAACTTGGATTTTGATTTGACTTGTGATTTGGTATCGAGCATAAGTACCTACATTCTTACGAACTTTGTTTTGTTTACGGACTTGGAATATTATTTACGATCTTGCTTGGGATGTACCTCACAGTAAGTATTACCCAGTGATATATTATTATAAGTTAGGTACCTATCTGCCTACATAGCTACTAATTGTTTTGATACTTTTAAACTCGGCCCAAGAACATAAAGATATTTTTCACACACACATCAAGCTATACGTTTCCAGTTTAAGCTGACTTCTCATTGTAAGGAAATCCTATACAATGCGAGATCAGCTTATACTGGAAATGTATAGCTTGATCTGTAGCCGTGCGTACTAGTAGTACCTAGTTATATTTTGTATAAATTAGGATTTACCTACCTATCTTTAGATAACACCTAACTTTATATCCGGGTAAATTATCAAGTTTATTGATCAAAGTAAACATAACTTTGTTATAAACTGTATTTCACCCTGAAAGGGGTTTTTTGAAAAATCTTTAATCATGTGTTTTGTCCTATTACGTTTAAATTACTTTTCGTACCACTTGCTCAAAAAAGTGACATTCTATGCCACAAAAAGCATTGACATATAAACCTATGGACTCGCCCTACCTACAAAATTTGCGTGCATACCTACAAAAATTGGTTGCTTAAGATGGCCGCCTTTAATAGGGTTGTAACTGCGTGCAACATGCGTAGGTGATATCGACATTTATAAAACATACATGAATTTGTTTTAAGGTATTGGTTTACATTTTTCGATTAGCCTCGTAAATGTAATGCAGGTGAAATGATAAGAATTTTAGAAGTTGTGGGTGTTTTATCTTTCATCATAGCCTGTTCTTACACTGGCTTTCTTTCCCTTTAAACCGAAATACGATACTGGATGCATTGCTGCTTTGTGGCTGAAATAAGAAAGTAAGGCTTTTGTAATTATTCAAATGTTAATACTTAAATATATTTTTTTACTTTTTTTGTTTATTTGGTTAGTAGTCATTGGATACATCCAATTAGGGAATGCAATCTCGTACGAGATTTTCGCCTAGCGAGATCTCGCGAGACTCAAAACCCAGTCTCGCGAGATCTCGCAAATTACGGGATCTCGCGAGATTGGGAGAATCGCAATTAAAAAATATGCAAATGCTTGTTTTAAGAACTAGTAATTGATGTTGATTGTTGTTGTTGTTGAGTGATTGATGTTTTGAGTAATTAAATAGAAACTGCGTTGCTTAGTTATAAAAATAATGTAAGTTTTATTTTAAAAATCAACAGAGTACTTATTATTTTGTCTCTAACTCTAATAACACTTGTTTATGTCTATAATTATTATACCTACTGTAGCTAATCAGTTCAAATTCTTACAATATTGGTAACAAAACAATAATTATCTATAATTAGTCTTTTGTAAATTATTACTTTAGTTTCAATAATTAAGAGTAATAGGAACATTACTTATGGTAAATAAATACAACAAAACAAAAACTTAACTTCACAAGTTCTTAAATAAATGTTGTGTGTGAGATCGTATTAATCAAATAAAAGAAGTTTAAAGTAGAAGTCAGATGAAGTTATCAAGGTACGGATGCCAGGATTCAGTTCGCGCGCAGCCGCGCTATGAAATACACGTCGTCACGCTGCATTTGTCGATCTCGTTATCTCGCGAGATCTCGTACGAAATTTGACGAGATACAATCTCGTAAAATATGGCCGGGATCTCGCGAGATCGGGATCTCGGCGAGACGAGATTGCATTCCCTACATCCAATGACTACTAATCATTCATGAAGTGCGCTGCCATTGTAAGACGATTTGTAAACAAGAATATTACAAATTAAAGGATTATATCCATGACACTTGGCTTGGAAACATGCTGGTCCGGCTCCATAGGACAATCTAGAGTCTAGACAAAACAGTTGCTATTTTAATTGTATAATTTATTATTTTTATGACATTTATTTTAAATTCTGTGATTACCTGATATACACTGATATTGTTATTTTTTAGAAAATCGTATATATTTTTTTACAATTTTTGTAAATATGTGAACACCATGTATCTATCACATAATTAATTTATCTGTCATTGCTTCATTCTTAACTCTTTTTCTTACCTATTGTGGTATAGTAATTTTATTCTAGGTGCATCGTCTTCAAATATAATTATATAAATAATGTACCTATAAAAAATATTGTACAAGATTTTAAAAGAGTAGGTACCGGTGGAGTTTCTTGCCCATTCTTCTCCATCAAAGTCAAAGTGCATGGAGCAGATATGCGACATTTTATGTCTAGGGTTTATATTTTCAGAACCAATAGCTTCTATCCATTTCTTCTTTAAAATTTTTTTTTTAGGAAATCTGTGGATTAAAACATCATTGCAATGTATTTTACACACTAAACAAATATTATCGATACTTCAAATCGCATGCGAGCATCACACATCACTAACCTTACATACCAATATAAATACAGAATGTAAACAATGCAAAGAATTAAAGAAAATAACAAACGTTTTATCTTTTAAGTAATTTATACATGACACAGGTTTCAACAATGATCAAAAACATCATCTTGTAACCGTGTAATAAACAAAATTGTACAATATTCGACTGGATTAGTGAAAACTAGTTACTAACCTGTGAAGAGACAAATTAGGCTGATTTTTGTTTTTTCTCGCACCACACTGTTTTATGCAACACGAGGGCATGGTTTTCCTATTAATAGCAAAACTCAGAACACCAAAATACTTAGTTTCTAGACGTATTTCTCTCGAAAATAATAAAAATATTTTGAGTAAGCAATCATTTGACAGCACATCTACCACAAAACTTGGCAACAAACATGGCGACCGGTCACGCATAAACACATTGAGATGGGAAAACTATGGAGATGCCCCATTCTACTATATGAAGAATAGTTATACAAATATCTATCATATCGACACACACATGTCATAAAGCGTTTTGTTTCTTTTTAACTAGTCAAGAACTGCGTAAGAAAAGAGAGACGTATATATGTTTGTCAAGGACATAATTTGGCAACAATTTTTGTGACGTCAAAATCATGTGTATGCGTGACCGGTCGCCATGTTTATTGCCAAGTTTTGTGGTAGATGTGCTGTCAAACGATTGTTTACTCAAAATATTTTTATTATTTTCGAGAGAAATACGTCTATAAACTAAGTATTTTGGTGTTCTGAGTTTTGCTGTTAATAGGAAAACCATGCCCTCGTGTTGTATAAAACAGTGTGGTGCGAGAAAAAACAAAAATCAGCCTAATTTGTCTCTGCACAGGTTAGTAACTAGTTTTCACTAATCCAGTCGAATATTGTACAATTTTGTTTATTATACTGTTACAAGATGATGTTTTTGATAATTATTGAAACCTGTGTCATGTATAAATTGCTTAAAAGATAAAACGTTTGTTATTTTCTTTATTTCTTTGCATTGTTTACATTCTATATTTATATTGGTAGTAAGGTTAGTGATGTGTGTGTGATGCTCGCATGCGATTCGAAGTATCGATAATATTTGTTTAGTGTGTAAACTACATTGCAATGATGTTTTAATCCACAGATTTCCTAAAAACGAAATTTTAAAGAAGAAATGGATAGAAGTTATTGGTTCTGAAAACATAAACCCTAGACATAAAATGTGGCATATCTGCTCCATGCCAGTGAAAAAATATTATATTTGCCGCTGAACATGGAACATAACACCACCCACAGGCTGTTGCTTGTTAAATCTATAATTAAAGCCTATATTGATTTAAGATTCCGTTATCATGCAAGAAAACATTGTGATAAAATTTCATATAGAAACTATTTGAATAAATTAATTTTGTTCAGAAATGAATAAATTACTTTTATACATAAAAAATTGTTATTATGTCATAAAAGTTGTTCGAAAAGTAGATAGTTAACAAAATATTATTATTTATTTACCACCCCGTTGGTCTAGGTGGTCGCAAGCACGTCTGCTAAGCGTGGGGTCCTAGGATCAATACATACACAACATTAGTTTTTGTTTATACTAAACCCGAAAAGGGGTCATTGTACTCATCATTTTGAAAAAAAAATTCTATGGGACCAAACTTGAAATCGCGAAAAAAAAATCAGCTGTTCCCTACATTTGTGTTCACTTAAATCGACAAAATGTATGGAACAGCTAATTTTTATTTCGTGATTTCAAGGTTGGTCCCATAGATTTTTTTTTTCAAAATGATGAGTAATAATAACCCCTCTTTGGGTTTAGTATAAACAAAAACTAATTTATATAATTATAAGGGAAGACGATGCACCTAGAATAAAATTACTATACCACAATAGGTAAGAATGAAGCAATGACAGATAAATTAATTATGTGATAGATACATGGTGTTCACATATTTACAAAAATTTAAAAAAATATATACGATTTTCTTAAAAAATTACAATATCAGTGTGAGTTAAGGTAATCACAGAATTTAAAATAAATGTCATAAAAATAATAAATTATACAATTAAAATAGCAACCTGTTTGATTTTGTCTAGACCCTAGATTGTCCTATGGAGCTGGACCAGCATGTTTCCAAGCATTCTTATCTTATTTTATTTATTTAATTATACCGCCACATAGCGGTGACCGCCATGTGGCGGTCACCGCTATGTGGCGGCCACCGCTATTTGGCGGCCACCAAACGCGCGCGCGCGCGCCGACGGTGTTCGCTAAGCTTGGCGAAGTTCTTAGCTAGGCTTGCCGACGTTGTTCGCTAAGCTTGCCGAAATTGTTCGCTAAGCTTGGCGACGTTCTTCGCTAAGCTTGCCAACGTTCTTAGCTTATTTTGCCGACGATGTTCGCTAAGCTTGGGGACGTTCTTCGCTAAGCTTGCCGACGTTCTTCGCTAAGCTTGCCGACGTTGTTCGCTAAGCTTGACGACGTTCTTCGCTAAGCTTGGCGACGTTCTTCGCTAAGCTTGCCGACGTTGTTCGCTAGCTTGCCGAAATTGTTCGCTAAGCTTGGCGACGTTGTTCGCTAAGCTTGACGACGTTCTTCGCTAAGCTTGGCGACGTTCTTCGCTAAGCTTGCCGACGTTCTTACCTTATTTTGCTGACGATGTTCGCTAAGCTTGGGGACGTTATTCGCTAAGCTTGCCGACGTTCTTCGCTACGCTTGCCGACGTTGTTCGCTAAGCTTGCCGAAATTGTTCGCTAAACTTGGCGACGTTCTTCGTTAAGTTTGACGACGTTTTTCGCTAAGCTTGGCGACGTTCTTCGCTAAGCTTGCCGACGTTGTTCGCTAGCTTGCCGAAATTGTTCCTATGGAGCTGGACCAGCATGTTTCCAAGCATTCTTATCTTATTTTATTTATTTAATTATCTTGGATATAATCCTCTAATTTGTAATATGCTTGTTTACAAATCGTCTTACAATGGCAGCTCACTTCATGAATTAGTCATAAGATGTATCCAATGACTACTAATAAAAAAAATAAATAAAGTAAAAAAAAATATTTATTAACCTTTCGATAATTACAAAAGCCTAACTTTCATATTTCAGCCGCAAAGCAGCAATGCATCTACTATCGTGTTTCGGTTTAAAGGGAAAGAGAGCCAGTGTAAGAACAGGCTATGATGAAACATAAAACACCCACAACTTCTAAAATTCTTATCATTTCACCTGCATTACGTACATTTACGAGGCTAATCGAAAAATGTAAACCAATACCTTAATTTTTTTGCAAATGGTACGAAAAGTAGAGTACTTTCCTCGGTGATAAAGCTGTCTTAGTCTTGGGTGAACTTAAATCCCTCGCTACACTCGCGATTTCAATCGTCATCGCGACAGAAGACACTGCTTTATCCCCTTGGTTAATAATCTACTATTATAGTTTATCAAAACACGCAGTAAAATCCTTCCCTAAAAACGTGTGGCGTCCACCACTATGTGGCGTCCACCGCTATGTGGCGGTCACCAGTATGTGGCGGCCACCTCTATTTGGCGGCCACCGCTATGTGGTGGCTTACACTATTTGGCAGCCACCGCTATGTGGCGCCCACCGCTGTTTGGCGGCCACCGCTATGTGGCTTCCACCGCTATGTGGCGGTCACCACTATGTGCCGGTCACCGCTATGTAGCGGCCTCCGCTATTTGGCGGCCACCGCTATGTGCCGGTCACCGCTATGTGCCGGTCACCGCTATGTGCCGGTCACCGCTATGTAGCGGCCACCGCAATGTACTGCCCACCGCTATGTAGCAGCCACTGCAATGTAGCGGCCACCGCAATGTAGTGGCTACCGCTATTTAGCGGCCTCCGCTATGAGGCGGCACCGCTATTTGGCGGTATCTGCTATTTGGCGGTCTCCACTATTTGGCGGCCACCGCTATGAGGCGGGCTCCGCTATTTGGCGGCCACCGCTATGTGCCAGTCACCGCTATGTAGCGGCCTGCGCTATTTGGCGGCCACCGCTATGTGCCGGTCACCGCTATAAAGCGGCCGCCACTATTTGGCGGCCACCACCATGTGGCGGCCTCCGCTGTTTGGCGGCCATCGCTATGTGGCGTCCACCGCATTGTAGCGGTCACCACTATGTTCCGGGCACCGCTATGTAGCGGCCACCGCAATGTAGCGGCCACCGCTATGTAGCGGCCACCGCAATGTAGCCGCCACCGCAATGTAGCGGCCACCGCTATTTAGCGGCCTCCGCTATGTGCCGGTCACCGCTATGTAGCGGCGTCCGCTATTTGGCGGCCACCGCTATGTGCCGGTCACTGCTATGTGCCGGTCACCGCTATGTAGCGGCCTCCGCTATGTGGCGGCCACCGCTATGAGGCGGCCACCGCTATTTGGCGGTATCCGCTATTTGGCGGTCACCGCCATGTGGCGGTCACCGCCATGTGGCGGTCACCGCTATGTGGCGGCCACCGCTATTTGGCGGCCACCAAACGCGCGCGCGCGCGCCGACGGTGTTCGCTAAGCTTGGCGAAGTTCTTAGCTAGGCTTGCCGACGTTGTTCGCTAAGCTTGCCGAAATTGTTCGCTAAGCTTGGCGACGTTCTTCGCTAAGCTTGCCAACGTTCTTAGCTTATTTTGCCGACGATGTTCGCTAAGCTTGGGGACGTTCTTCGCTAAGCTTGCCGACGTTCTTCGCTAAGCTTGCCGACGTTGTTCGCTAAGCTTGACGACGTTCTTCGCTAAGCTTGGCGACGTTCTTCGCTAAGCTTGCCGACGTTGTTCGCTAGCTTGCCGAAATTGTTCGCTAAGCTTGGCGACGTTGTTCGCTAAGCTTGACGACGTTCTTCGCTAAGCTTGGCGACGTTCTTCGCTAAGCTTGCCGACGTTCTTACCTTATTTTGCTGACGATGTTCGCTAAGCTTGGGGACGTTATTCGCTAAGCTTGCCGACGTTCTTCGCTACGCTTGCCGACGTTGTTCGCTAAGCTTGCCGAAATTGTTCGCTAAACTTGGCGACGTTCTTCGTTAAGTTTGACGACGTTTTTCGCTAAGCTTGGCGACGTTCTTCGCTAAGCTTGCCGACGTTGTTCGCTAGCTTGCCGAAATTGTTCGCTAAGCTTGGTGACGTTGTTCGCTAAGCTTGACGACGTTCTTCTCTAAGCTTGGCGACGTTCTTCGCTAAGCTTGGCGACAATCTTCGCTAAGCTTGGCGACAATCTTCGCTAAGCTTGGCGACGTTCTTCGCTAAGCTTGCCGACGTTGTTTGCTAAGCTTGCCGAAATTGTTCGCTAAGCTTGGCGACGTTGTTCGCTAAGCTTGGCGACGTTCTTCGCTAAGCTTGGCGACGTTCTTCGCTAAGCTTGGCGTCAATCTTCGCTAAGCTTGGCGACGTTCTTCGCTAAGCTTGGCGTCAATCTTTGCTAAGCTTGGCGACGTTCTTCGCTAAGATTGCCGACGTTGTTTGCTACGCTTGCCGACGTTGTTCGCTAAGCTTGCCGAAATTGTTCGCTAAGCTTGGCGACGTTGTTCGCTAAGCTTAGCGACGTTCTTCGCTAAGCTTGCCGAAGTTGTTCGCTAGCTTGCCGAAATTGTTCGCTAAGCTTGGCGACGTTGTTCGCTAAGCTTGCCGACTTTCTTCGCTAATTTTGCCAACGTTCTTCGCTAAGCGTGACGAAGTGTATATGTAATAAAGCGGCCACAGCTACGTGGCGGCCACCGCAATGTAGCGGCCACCGCTATGTAGTGGCCACCGCTATTTAGCGGCCTCCGCTATTTAGCAGCCTCCGCTATGTAGCGGCCACAGCTATGTAGCTGCCACCGCTTTGAGGCGGCCACCACTATTTGGCGCTATCTGCTATTTAGCGGTCTCCGCTATTTGGCGGCCACCGCTATGAGGCGGCCACCGCTATTTATCGGGCTCCGCTATATGGCGGCCACCGCTATGTGCCAGTCACCGCTCTGCCGTCCTTTAACTAGAAGGCCGTTAGGCCCAAAAAGTTGTTTTCGAGAAATTGGCAAAAAACGCGGGAATCGTTGTTATCGAATTATTGTTAGGCACATTTATTGTTATTTCTTTCTGTTTGTCTTAAAGAAACCTTTGTGTCCAGAAAATATTATTAATTGCTTTTAAAATTCATTTTTCTCATTTTGTTAAGCATGTTACCTAGTTATTGCATCTTATTACTGTACTAAAAGGCCGTTAACCATACCGTAGCGGCTTTTTAGTGAAGTAATTTATTAAAATTTTTAGCCTTCATAATTTTTGTTTAATTTGTTTAGAAATACTTATCTAAAAAGTTGTTAAGTGACATAACTGCTTTATAGCCATGAAATTCACTTATATTTAAATTTCAATAACTTTCTTAATGAGCGGTTACGGGGCTTTAGATACTTTTAAGCTAATTGTTACCAATGTAAAAGGGAACTTTTGTAAAATCTTAACTACTTTACTTAACTAAAAGGTGGCTAAACATATTTCGCTTGTGGTTAACTTCCTTATAGTTTAGCATTCATGTGAGAAAGTAAAGACATGTTCATTTAAAAATCAAAAGTATAATTCAAAATTTAAAAGATAAATAAAACTACTACTACCTGAATATAATTTTAATAGGCAATAATCAACTAATAACTAATTAAGATCTTACAGATCATGAGTTCACTATTTGGAGTCGACTTAATCTATGTTCTTTATTCAATTAATTTAAATCACAAAGACACCTTTTCAAGTGTACAAATTAAATGTATCAAATCTTAATCTTACTAATAATATAAACTAGCTTTTTCTCATCGCTTCGCCCGCATTCAGGTTGTGAATGATCCTACGGCAAATTACTACCTGTATGCCAAATTTCATCCAAATCCGTTCAGCCGTTAAGGCGTGAAAAGGTAACACAGATAGTCACTTTCGTGTTAAGTATAGTAATTTTTAGATATTTTACTAAACATGGATTTGAAAGTCTGTAAGTTTGATGTTTATGAGTTAGGATGTTTGATCATAAATCACGCCTCAACGGCTGATCGGATTTAATTGAAATTTGGCAGACTTGTAGCCTATGACCTGGAATATACTTTGAATACTTATTGTCCCGTTAGTTCATTCCCGTAGGTTAATTGTTCGAAATCATATCGTTTTCCGATCTCCACGCGGACAGATCCACGAGTAAAAGCTTGTAGTTAAAAGTGTCTAAATTAAACAGGTATAAAATTATGAAAAATATATCATGAGGTGTAAAAAGGCTAATTTGTATTACTTATTGATTATTTTGCTACCGGTCTTTTGATGATGTTCGTTATCATACGTAAATTTTGCCATAATAACGTTTTATGCTTGGGTATTATTGATAATGCTTTTCATTATTTTTCAATCCCTTTAGAATGCGCACGAAATGTAATTGACGGTTGAGAATTCTTTAGAAACTTTACCTTTAAAAAGTTCAAAGTTATAATCTTCATTAAAATTATTTTCTTACTGAAGATCGAAGCTCGATCTCATGAAACACACCTCAGCCGTGTTTTTGACATATGCTCTTGAATTCGCGTTTTGAATGCATATATTTTTTGGATAGTTTCTTTTCTATTTTGCCATTATTAGCCGAGGCCACAGCGTCTTCGAAATCAGTGTTGTCGTAGATTTAACTTTTTTTTCATTGAAATTTCAACTTGCTGGTGGAATTGGTCGCAACTCATTAGGTCCTGGTTCAAAATAGTATAATATTATACTATACGTTCTGTGATAATAACGTCATTATTGACAATGTCTGCTACAATAAAATGGAAAATAGCCAGCCAGTTCTTATTTTGAGCCGTGCAATTGTCCATCCAAAATATCCAAATATCATGTATTGTTTTGACATCACGGAAACGTAAGAAAAAGTTATAATACGCACTCAGTATTATTATTTATTTATTAACTACCCTATGTCTTTTTGCTTTCTACCAGCGATACCGTCGTACCAAATAGCCGCAATTGGTTTGGAGTCCTTGTGCTGTGGTCCGTGTCTCACAAAAGTATGGGGAGAATTCGGACGTCATAGAATAAGTCTTTAACGTAGAGACCTGTAGAGACTGACAATAAAGGAGTGGGTTTTATTTGCCAATTTTTTGATTTATCGTAGTATCCGGGGTGTGAACTTTTTATAAAACCTGTACGACCAGTCTTGAGCGTATTTTTATTTTGATAATTTAACTGCTGGTCAAGGTTTTCAAGATTCGCTATGAACATTATAGATATTTTTGATCAAAGGATTGCGAAATGCCTAAAATAAACTAATTATGTAAGTAAAATTTTCATACAATATTAAATATTGTATGAAATCTCGAAATCTATCCTCACATGATGTAGGTATCTTTCTACATATCCGTGAATTATGAATAGGTACTTTCCTCTCCTTCGCCAGGTAAGAGGCGTCGAACCTGGTATGAAAATTGTGCCCGAAAAATGGTAATAGGCTTGCCACATATCTACATGGGAATCTTAACAACAAAGGAGAAACGTGGAAACATAGACTCCAGTAAACGGAGAATACTTCTGCTTACTTCTTCAAGGATTGTAGGCGTAAGGTTATGTATGTGTAACTATCTATATAATCCCCAGCAGTAGGAATTTATTGAATAAAATCGTAACAAAATCTCCCGCGAATAGGTATAGCTAATATTTAATTTTAATTATAGAATCGTCGCCAAAAATCTTCAGTTTCGAAGAAACAAAATGAAAAAGAACTTAGCGAACAAACACGACGCGAATGGTGTCATTGTTTTGTACTATTTGGAGATTATTTAAATTAATAATAATGTTTACAATTTGGTACTACAATAATTATGTTATGTTGTAAACTTACCTTGTCAATTTACCCCCAGAAAGAACGCAGTGCGAGAGTCGGCAAACTGCCTTTTAGCTAAGTAATGAGGCTTAGCTGCGTTGTAGCTAAGCATAATTTAATTATTTTTCATCGTTTTCTTCAAACAGAAATAGTGTGAGAAATTTCCAGAATTAAATGCTTGACTAAAAAAGAGTTAAGGGCGGGTAACTCCAAACAAGTTAAGTTTTTTCTGGAAAATGTTCTTTAAATGTTTAACTATAAAGAAGTTATAATCCTTTTGCGTCTCTATAGTCAAGAATAATCAGATAACGTACTTTTAGTTAAGTAAAATACAAAAAAATAATTAATACATCGGGCAGTTAAGGCATTTTAACGTACATTAAGCGAAGAAATGTGGGTTAGACGCTTTCAAGTGATGGAATCATCAAAAATGATGTTACTTAACGGCCTACAAAATGTTAATATCTCTGGAACTGTTCATGTTGTAAAAATGTTTCTTAGACAGAAAGATAGAGAATTTTGAACTCTATCACTTTCTATTCAAAAGTAAAAAATGACCATTTGAGGGTTAACGGCTTTCTAGTTAAAGGACGGCAGCGCTATGTAACGGCCTCCGCTATTTGGTGGCCACCGCTATGTGCCGGTCACCGCTATGTGCCGGTCACCGCTATGTGCCGGTCACCGCTATGTAGCGGCCACCGCTATGTAGCTGCCACCGCTATGTGGCGGCCACAGGGCGTCTTCGTCATTTGCCGCTAAATTCCTCAATTTAGCGGCGAATTTCGAGTCTTTCCCTAAAACTTAATTACCACCTTTTGCCCCTTAAGGTTTACATCATAGCTACTAATTGTTTTGATACTTTAAAACCCGGCCCAAGAACATAAAGATATTTTTTTCTTGGGCTGTTTTGTACACACGGCTACACATCAAGCTATACGTTTCCAGTTTACGCTGACTTCTCATTGTAAGGAAATCCTATACAATACGAGATCAGCTTATACTGGAAATGTATAGCTTGATCTGTAGCCGTGCGTACTGGTAGGTACCTAGTTATATTTTGTATAAATTAGGATATACCTACCTATCTTTAGATAACATTAGACCTAACTAAATTTAAATGTGTTGAGGAGGAGTAAAAAGGTATAACCTTTTTACTACACACGGCCGAAACAAGCGGCTAACTGCGGTTTGGTGGTATGCCTCTAAAGCGGGAAAGACGCCCGACCTTTTCTTTTGCTCTTATCTAGTTTGTACCTTACGCAATTGACATAAAGTTCATTATGCTTTGACCCAATTTTTAAATAAGTACCAGGGCTTCTAAGTACGTCCACCTTTAACTAGCGCCAAAAACTAAGGCTCAACATACTTTGAAGTATTTTCTTCCTGCGTCGAGATAAGGGCTACAATCGCGTATGCAAAATTGATACTTCCATACCTACGTAAAAATACTTGCATAGGAAATTGTTCCGTGCGGTCTTACCGATAATGATCATGATCGCATTTGCGAAAAAGTAATGCAATCATTGAAAATATGATCGAGTAGGTAGTAGGTACTCGGTAGGTAGTTTGTAAACATCGCTGTCGCTCAGTGGAAAGCACAACCGACCGAGAGCGATGTATCATATTTCCTTATTGCTTCGAGAAGGCGCGTGCCGTGTCTTCTTTCCTAGGACATTGATCCGTAACGTAATGTAAATAAGGATCAAAATCACGTAGCGTCGACGGAGCGAGTAGCCGACCTCATCTAGTTTTTTTTTTTATATTATTGACGTGTAAAAGTGTTTGTACAAACCGACTTACTTACAGAAATAAAATCATTTATCATGTCACTGTTCCGTTTCTTTACTCATATGACCGACCGGGCTTAGGTAATATTATCACAAGGACACTGCTGAGACTTACTGGAATTACTGGTACTGTGATGTTTATTCTGCGCACCCAGTAGGGTGACCATACGACCGGATTTGTCTGGACAAGTGCGGCTTTATGGTTTCGGCCCGGTTTTTGCACAGATTTTTTTGTGATATTCCGTTATTACACAAAACATAATACTGGGATTATGGACATAGGACTGGGGGGGAGGGGACAACACCGATATAACTAAAATGAAAAGTTCAAAGTCTTTCTAGTTTATTTAATAATTCTGGGATTTTTATCTGGACTTTGGTGACCCTGGGAAGGTAGCTCCGATAATATCTGGCTAAGTTTTTTAAAACGACAGAAGCTATTCAGATATAGGTAGCTTGTGTCGACAAGAACTGGTAAATCGACTTCATTATAAACTGCATAAATATTTACAGTCTTATAAATCAATGTTTAGTGTGGATCTTTGACACTATGTATTCTGATTACCATAATTGTATTTTTTGTCATTCGTTCAGTCGTTATTATATGGTCACCCTAAACGACTATATCACGTTGCGAGTTATAGATGAATAAATCCAAATGCAAATCGTTTATTGCGAACTAAGTGTACAATGTTTGTGCCGGACGGGCGTGATCGTCGGACGCGGTGTAGATGTAGGGAGGGTGTAATGCCTATCCAGGGTGTTATCCCGGTGTGTGTGTAGGCCTCCCAGTCCAGACGGCGCTGACGTCCTGCACCTATAGTTCCAGATATCTTCGAGCAGCCTGCTATCTTCAAAACGTTTATTTCTCAACACCTGATACTGTTTTTAACTGTACACCTGCTGTGTTTTCAACTGTACCATTGCCAAAGGAGAAGGGTCCTGGAACCCTTGGGGTATATTACCTGATTAAAACACCATAGTTTGGTTGCACCCTCAGGAAGCGAATTAGGGACACACTGAAGTTATTTAAAAATGTAAAATATTCCTTGCCGATGACTACGAATTAAATTTTTATCACGTTTGATTAAGTACGAGCCTACTTTACCGTAACGAGGGCCGCTAATTACTTCCTGATTCAACGTTAATTTATTCATATTTTCATTATGTACATGTTACTTGATTACATAATATCACCTAATATAAACACATATATAAGGCATGTTATACATCGTTGGAATCCCTGTAAAATTCCCCATGACCTGAGGTATCTGCATCTACTATATCCATTCCCACTGAAGGAATTTTTCAGTGGGAACATGAAAAAATATTAGCATTATTAATTTAAATTGGTTTTCTAATCGTTTTTCTCGGAAACTATTACCGATTTCTATTTTGATTACAGATACCTCAGGCCAGTACATAGACCTACAACAATCTAATATTTAAAACGATACATGTGTATTTTTCAGGGCGTGACGCGTCCTGAAAAGTCACCTGTTAAACTCAAAAAATTACACATCACAAAATTAATGAGTTACGACATTCAAGCTCAATTAACTGGGTCTATTTATTGGATTAGATACCTGAAAGTTAGGTCCAGGGCTAGGTCTTGACCTAGGCTACCTGGATACACCAAAAAAACTATAACATATAACTATATAGCCCAGCTAATTGAGGTCGAAATGGTCGTACTTACGGTTTCACATACTAAACTCGCTAAGCTATGTTCCTTACATAACACTATGGCTATTTTCTATTTGAATTTAAGTTAATATTCAAGTTTCCCTATATAGCTACATATGTGACGTTTCGTCGCAAACCCAAACAATATAACTATTTCTATGTGAATCTAAGTTAATATGAAATTAGATACATCTATATAGATACATATGTGACGTTTCGTCGCAAACCCAAACTATCTAACTATTTCTATGTGAATTTAAGTTAATATGCAAATTCCCTATATACAACTATATATGTGACGCTTCGTCGCGAACAATGTTGGTGCATGGACGTGTTGGTGTTATGTTATCTATAACTATGATGTTAGAACATAACTAAATAAATGTTTATTCAAAATCCTCATTTTTTATTATTCTTAGCTCAGAACTACGTTAGTATCTGTATTTACGGATATCGTCGATTTATAAATTATTGGAATAGTTGTCCAAAGGGTAAAACGGGAAGCCTGTTAATAAGGCTCCGCTGTCCGTCCGTCTGTCTTTCTGTCTGTCAGTCCGTCCAGGCTGTCTCATGGATCGTGATAGTTAGACAGTTGAAATTTTCACAGATTGTGTATTTCTGTTGCCACTATAAAACAACAAATACTGAAAAACAGGATAAAATAAATATTTAAGGGGGCTCCCATACAACAAACATGTTTTTTTGGCGTTTTTATAGATAATGGTACGGAACCCTTCGTGCGCGAGTCTGACTCGCACTTGGCCGGTTTTTTACTAATACTTTGTGTAACACTTTTATTATTTGACTTGAGTTGTTTCATTGTTTAGTAATATTTGAAGTTCAGTAAAAGGAATATAGAAATAAGACGGAAGAAACCTTAGTTTCGTTAGGGTTCCGTACCCAAAGGGTAAAACGGGAACCGTATTACTAAGACTCCGCTGTCCGTTCGTCTGTTTGTCTGTCCGTCGGTCACCAGGCTGTATCTCATAAACCGTAATAGTTATACAGTTGAAATTTTCACAGATGATGTATTTCTGTTGCCGCTATAATAACAATAATACAAAAAAATTGAATAAAATAAATATTTAATTGGGCTCCCATACAACAAACGTGATTTTTTTGCCATTTTTATAGATAATGGTACGGAACCCTTCGTGCACGAGTCCAACTCGCACTTGGCTGTTTTTTTAAATTTGTGACTATCTTATAGGAAATAAATTGAAATAACATAAGCAGGTTTAAAATAAATATCCCAATAATTTATATTTACGCGACGTGCGTGTGATGTGTGATCCCTTGGACGATATAATATAGGTAAAGGTACCTTACCTTATGTATGACTAGGGAATGCTATCTCGTACGAGATTTCCGCCTAGCGAGATCTCGCGAGACTCAAAACCCAGTCTCGCGAGATCTCGCAAATTTATATAAATAGAAACTGCGTTGCTTAGTTATAAAAATAATGTAAGTTTTATTTTAAAAATCAACAGAGTACTTATTATTTTGTCTCTAACTCTAATAACCGTTGTTTATGTCTATAATTATTATACCTACTGTAGCTAATCAGTTCAAATTCTTACAATATTGGTAACAAAACAATAATTATCTATATTTAGTCTTTTGTAAATTATTACTTTAGTTTCAATAATTAAGAGTAATAGGAACATTACTTATGGTAAATAAATACAACAAAACAAAAACTTAACTTCACAAGTTCTTAAATAAATGTTGTGTGTGAGATCGTATTAATCAAATAAAAGAAGTTTAAAGTAGAAGTCAGATGAAGTTATCAAGGTACGGATGCCAGGATTCAGTTCGCGCGCAGCCGCGCTATGAAATACACGTCGTCACGCTGCATTTGTCGATCTCGTTATCTCGCGAGATCTCGTACGAAATTTGACGAGATTTGTTGCACTCAGTTGCAGAAAGCTCACCATTAACACTTCATTACATAAAGCAACATTATCGCTAATGAATTCATTACTTTAATGAAGTTGCACAAACAAATTTTAGATAGCATTAGACATTTTTAATGCCACTTTAGTTAAAGAAGACTTTAAACAATATTGCCAGGAACAAATTACCATATTGAACGAAAAGAGTGAACATTTGCGTTCTGTTATTATCCGTACGTACAAGTACACCACAATTTTAGAATAAAATAAAGTAAATGTAGTTGATTTATGTGTATTCAGTGTACTCTGTGGTTTAATGTAGTTTAAATAATCTGGTTTAAGGGGGATGCGCTAAGGTAGCCCGCGAAATTCAAATTTACCAACGTTTTTTGCAATTTTTATACTTCTGATTCATATTCTAATGATTATAATTCTGTAAAGCCATATTGGTTATGGCCGCGAATCATAATTAGATCAACATACGTGTTACTGACCTGCAAATTGCAAAAAAACGTAATAAAATTTGAATTTTGCGGGCTACTTTAGCGCACCCCCCTTAATCTAATAATTTTAACATGTGTGCAGTCTAGAGCTCCGGCCACACGTGGAAATCCATCAATTTCATAAAAACCTTCTGCAACTCTACGTAGTTCCGTCCGGTCTGGCATTTTAATATAGAGGTGGCTTAATTTTGCTAGCTCACGGGATACTTTTTGTATAAACAAACTGACAAACAACCCGACCCAACCTGTTTCCGACAAACTGTTGATTTATTTATGTTTATTAAATCACCCAATACCTACTTGCTGGAAAGATCCAGTGGCGAAAAATCTCAAACATATTAAAAGCTGTGTCAGGCCATTAATGGATTTATTTCTTTGCGTCACTGGTTCTAAATCTTAATCAAATAGGTTACAAATTTGAAGAACTGCCTCCTTGGAAATTCTATACTTTACACGAAACTCTTTTCCATCATGTTTTAAAAATGAATTCACTCGGTCTGGGATTCGACGGCGAGGTAAATCTACTAAATAAGAATCAGATAATGACGAAATACTGTTTAAAGACATCTTTCAATTACAGAAATGCATTCAAGTACCGTAGAAAACACTAATGTTGCTCTTAATGGATGCTTTTCGGCCCATTAAAATTAAAAAATCTGAAATGTCAAACTTAAAGTTCACCACCTGCTAATGGGCGCTAATGAAGTTACGTGCAACGTAAAAGTGTTTAAAATGGCCGGTTTCATTAGGTTTGACATTTCATTAGTTAAATTTAATGGAGCATTAAAATAAAATAAAAAATGGTTTTGTGCAATGATTTAATGCTACATTAGTGTTTAATGTAGTCTTTAAAATTTAAAGATCGTTTCTGCAACTGAGTGACAATCTCGTAAAATATGGCCGGGATCTCGGCGAGACGAGATTGCATTCCCAATGTATGACGTATCTACTAGATTTTCACTACAAGGCCTAGATATCCTAATATGTTGAGATATCGGCATTCTAAAGAAATTTCCAAAAAACGCATTATTAGTCTGTACATTTACTAACGATTCCCCGAAGTAGTCAACAAAAATAAAGCAAATAATGAACATACCTAATTACTAATAAGTAAATATAAATGCCTCCGAGTCGTTATGAATGAACGATAAAGGCTTCTACATACCGGGGCGACTTGTCGCGGGACGCGACGCGACACAAAGGCACCGCTCGTCCCGCGACACGCGGGGCCTTTGTGCCGTGTCGCGTCGCGCGACATGTCGCGCTGGTATGTAGAAGCCTTAAGTACCTACAGCTAATAATAGCTATCTATCCACTCATACACACGCACAAGACTGCACACCGCACCGCGTCCGCCGCTCACATACTCAGAGAGTCAAACAGAGATAGCAATATTCCGAACGAATTTTGCGCTCACCGCGACTTGCAGTTGCGGGCGATGGTAGTCGGCCTCTTAAATTACAGATCTAGAATATCGGTATACTTTGGCCGCCTTTTCGGGTAAAGGCTTCTACATACCGGGGCGACTTGTCGCGCGACGCGACACGACACAAAGGCACCGGTCGTCCCGCGACACGCGGGGCCTTTGTGCCGTGTAGCGTCGCGCGACAAGTCGGGCTGGTATGTAGAAGCCTTAACTTTGGCCCTTGGTGCAAAGAAACCTTGCGAAGTTTATTAGTGAAGAACTTTACTTTTTTGATCAATTTGTTATAGAACTATAATATAGAGCATCGAGATATAAGTACTAACGTACTAGAGAAGCTACGTCAAATAACTGAATTGTCCTATTTGAATCTTTAGTTCGCTGCAGTAGTTCGCTGCAGCGCTATTCGTCTAAACCGTAACTAATTTACCACAGCGCTAGAAAGCGCGCGAAAGAGCTAGAGAGCGACTGAGTGAGGTGCGGCGACGACGCGCGACGGTGCGGCGCAATCGCCGCAGTTGAACGAGACAAAGTAGGAATTTACGGTGTCTTCTCTAGTACGTTAAAATCTCGATGATATAGAGCGACATTCCTGATGCCATCCGTGTACAAACGACAGCCTGGCAGTTGTCGATAGGACGACTACACCACAAGACTACACCCATGCAGATTTAAAAAAAATGTCTGGATCATCAATCAAAAGTGCTGACACAAAGAGCAGCTGCAGAGTTGTTTAACATTCCTGGCAGCACTTTGAAAAACAAATTAACCCGTTTAAGATAATATGTTTGTAAGTTTTGAAAGTTTGTTACCTACCTAACATTTTTTTAGATATTTTCTTAAAGTAAATATTTTTGAAATATATAATGTTGATTTTACATCGTATTTTAATTTATATCAACTTTTTTCTTGGATATTCAATCTTACTGCCGATGATGGTTCTTTGGCTACTGATAGCTGCAAGTGCGATTTTTTGGCGATATATGTAGTTCATAGGGTTAAACTAACCCTTTCCTAAGAACAACTTTGGCCCAAACTTTAGGTTAAAAAAAAAACTAATTACGCTTATCATATTTCTTAAATACATTACGGATCTTGTTGATTACATCCCCGAGCTTCTATAAAACAATAAGGACACTAGAAAGATAATACCAATAAAAACTACAGATCAAATTCTAAAATTATTTGAATAAAGTAGCTAAACTAACCCGCAATTACGGAATTTGTATTATTTACTACGAGGAAAACCATTAGATATACTTTATTTGCCCATTCCATACGTAAGTATTATTCAAGTTTTGTCCTGTTTAGGGAGGACCTATCTTTGATCCCCACTACGAGTACAGTCCGCGAGGCCTAAGCTGAGCTTTGCATTTGTGTGAGTGATTACCAAAAAGTAGAGTATAAACCGATAAAAAAACCCGGTATAAACCGGTTTAAACCAAGCAAAGGACGCGTCTAGGCCGACGTCACACCTACACTATATATAAGTTTACTCACACAAATGCAAAGCTTAGCTTAGGTCACGCGGACTGTACCTACCTATGTAATTCGTCGACCAATATCTACGCACCTACACATTTTTTCATTGACCACTCACTACACGGGTTGTTTCAAAAATGAACATTTTATCATCATCATTCATAGAGACATAAGGCCTCCCCCAAGCACCGCCACTTCGACTGGTTCTGTGCTGCCCGCATCCTGCAGATTCCTGCGGCCTTCACAAGGTCATCGGTCCACCTCGTGGGAGGCCTTCCAACGCTACGTCTTCCGGTGTGCGGTCGCCACTCCAGAACCTTTCAGCTCCCTCGGCCATCTGTTCTGCCAATGCCACTTATGATTGGCAAGTCTTCGGGCTATGTCGGTTACCTTGGTTTTCCTGCGGATCTCCTCATTTCTGATTCGATCACGTAGGGAAACACTATTCATAGACTTTTAGCCCTTAATAAGGCCCATTGTGAGCGACAAACATTTACAAAAATATAAATAAAAGTCACCTCCCGTAAAAACTTATTTTGTATTTATATGCTTCATAGAAAATAATAATAAGGAAATTATAAAATGTGTTCTCACAAAGTACTAAAAAACAATAAGGCCTATCTTTTGGTATAACTTTTTCATGGTTTAACGATGTAATCTCTTCAAAGTAAGTACACGTTTTAAACAGCGATATTTATGATTTTTTTTTATCGAGCCAATTAATTTAATTCATGTTTCTATCTTCACACAGTGCTTGATAATATGTTCAATTTTCTTAAAATATTTTCAGTTTGCGCAAAATTAATATTTTGCTAGATTTACAGAGGTTTAAAAAAGTTAAAAAGTACTGCAACCTCGCCTTAAGTATGGATAAACATAAACAAATCAATGCAAATAGCCGTAGGTAACTATTTACTGCGGGTAGCACATGACAACCGTGAGATGTTATTATAATTATTAATAAAAAATAAAAAAATTGCAGACCACAATGACATGGTCCATAAAAAACACAATAAAATAGTTACATTCTACAAAAAAAAATTACATACAAACATAAAATTACGCCTTACATTGTTCCTCCTAACTAATTAGACACCTAATTAAGCGATCCGTCGTTTAGAAAAACAAAGCGTTAAAATTAGGTTCTTTTCTGCGACATGTTAATTGCAAGCTAAGCGGATCTGCGCAAGAATAGATTCAATATCACGGTTTTAATTGGAAGCATGAAATGACAATTAATTAGGCTTTAAGTACCGACTAGGAGACATTTAATATTATCACCATTACAAGATCATTCAGTGGGAGTAAAGGGATATACAGGCTGACTTGTAATTTGACGTATTACTTTAGAAGCATGAGGGACAGGGTGTAAAGTTCACTCATCCTCTATTGACATCATAACTTAGCTAATTAAAACAGAGTCGTTTTATAAATGACAAACTTTTATAATGTTACTTCTTGTAATGTTTGGTATTCCTTTTTTTTTTTTTTTTTTTTTTTTCAAGAAAATACTTTTTTACCAAATTGACATCAACCCGCAAGTAAATCATCGAATATTTTAATTTTTGTTCAAGAAGTTGTTTTAAATTGAGATCAGAGATGAATAAAACGCCGCCAAAACCTACTCACCAAGATACACCCTCTCGCTCCGAGTCTGATATCCAGAAACTATGCGAAGAAGAAGGCTTATCTTTGGATTTAAGCCCCGAATACATCACTCAGAGAGGCAATAAGCGCCGTCGGCCGATAAAAGATGGTAGCTATATGGATCGCTTTGAGGACCGATTTCTGGGTTTGAAGAATGATATCAAATCTGATCTCAAAGATTTGATAAATGAATTAATTAGTTCACAGAATTCCCGCATGGACAAATTTGAGGAACATATTTTGGAAATCAAATCACATTACACAAACATTGAGGCAACCAATCATGAAATTGAGAAATCAATGACAGCCGTAACAAATCAATTAATATCTTTGGAAACTAAAATAGCTAACTTAGAAATTGAACGAAGCACTATGGCCAGAAAGCTTATTACACTTGAAGAAAAACTCGACAACATAGAACGTAACTGTATTAAGACCTGCATCGAGGTACGTAATGTTCCTAAACGCCAGAAAGAAACTAAAAGCTCTCTCTACACCTTAGTTCAAAATCTGTCCAAAGAATTGGAAGCCAACATACAATTCTCAGATATCCGAGGCGTTTCAAGACTACCATCTAAAAGGGAAAGCAAAACATCGAACATCACCGTTGAATTTTCAAACACATTACAGAAAAGTAACTTTCTTCTGGCTGCCAAACAGTTTAATACAAACCACCCTACGGATAAAGTAAATTCTACCCACTTAGGATTCGATGGACCTAAGGCGCCTATCTATATCGCTGAGCAGCTTACCCCGTTTACTAAAAAACTATTCTACATAGCTAGGAACTACGCCAAATTAAATGGATTTGCATTTTGTTGGACATCAAATGGACGTGTCATGTTAAAGAAAACCGTCGATGGTCAGTACATTATTATGAACATCAATTATTGCAAATGTCGCAAACCTCTAATGCATGACTAATTAGTTTAGTAAGATCAAATTGTTATTTGTTTTTTGAGATATTATCAAGTTTAACATTGCTTTCTAAAATTAGTAGCTTATATAGTTTGTTTCACTTATTTTGTATAACTGATAACTCGTGCTGCACACTTACATTCCCACACTACACTCAATTTACACGACAGCCCATACTCTTCACTACACCCTCACATTTCATACAACATGCTTCTTACGTGATTTATTTGAACCTTTTTTCCAGTTTTTATAGGCAACATACAACCCTTCATCATACCATACAAAATGCTTGACAACGCTAATGTCCTTATGGACACTGTTGATGATTTTTCTGTATCGGATTTACACACTTGCACCCCGGAGCAGGCTAAAATGTTTATTAAACATCCAAAACATTACTTAAAAATCCTTACACAGAACATTAGATCGATCAATTGTAATTTTCTTAGTCTACAGACACTGCTACGGCGCCTCACGATGGATTGTGACATTTTAGTTCTAACGGAGTGCTGGTTATTATGCTCGAGTAACAGCAACATCCCTAACATCAATAACTTCATTACGTACAGCACTAACAAGAATTTAAATCAAAGTGATGGTGTTGTGGTCTATGTCAGGTCCAACCTTACTGTCACCTGCGAGGAACTCTGTTTTGGTGGTTCCGCCACCGGCTTATCGATCAGGGTGGGTTCTGACATTGTCATTCTATGCATTTACCGGTCGCCGTCGACAAGCAACATTGACAATTTTCTATCCTCTCTCAACGACTTATTTCCCACATTTTCCAGTTTCAAAACTGTAGCTTTAACTGGTGACATCAATATCGATATAAAACCGATGTCACTTGACACTCGTTCCCATGACTACCTGAACACTCTAGCTTTTCACGGTTTTCTGCCTACCCATACTCTTCCGACCAGAGGAAACAATTGCCTGGACCATATATTATTAAAAACCACAAGGGCGTCTATCTCACTAGTCTTCGATACGACTCTTACTGATCATTGTTCTTCCTTGCTATGCATTTCCAGCAAAAAACCACATGGTAATATTGTTAGATCCATCACCAAAATCGACTTTGACGCCATGGATAAAACTATGGCGTCACTAGACTTTACACCCATCTACTCTATGTTAGACTCCAATGTTGCTACTGATACTTTGGTTGGTCTCATGACTAAGGCAATTTCAGAAAACTCTACTACCAAAAAGGTACCATCTAACAAGAAGATCCTCAAACCTTGGATCACTCCGGGCTTGCTGCGGTGTATGAGACATAGAGATCTACTACACAAAAGATTAAAACGATCGCCTAATAATAGCACGCTTGAAATTTCCTACAAGCGATACAGAAACTTCTGCAATAAAATATTAAGAAAAGTCAAAAGACAATTCGACACCCAGGAGCTTGATAAAGCTGGAAATAACTCAAGGGTTCTTTGGGAAGCTATAAAACGAATCACAAACACAAAAAAACAACAACATGCATCTACACAACTACTTTCACACTCTGACACTCCCTTTCAGTCCTGCAATCATCTTAACATGTTCTTTGCTGAAATAGGTAAAAAACTTGCTGATAATATAATCAACGACCACATTTCACCTACTTTGCCTTGCTCCCATATTAACTTTTCTTCATCATCATTTGTACTGGATCACACAGATATTGATGAGGTTAAATCTGTAATTCAATCCCTCAGATCCTCTGCAGCCACTGGATGGGATGGTATCTCTCCTGCGGTCCTTAAGAGATACTGTAATATTCTAGCGCCAGTTTTAAACCATATATTTAACCTCTGTTTTGAGACTGCTATATTTCCGTCGGCTTTAAAAAAGGCAATTATACACCCTGTGTTTAAGGGTGGCGATGGAAAGTCTTTCAATAACTATCGCCCTATAGCAGTACTACCCGCTCTTTCTAAGGTTCTTGAGCGCCTGATCAACAAGAGATTGGTTGATTTTTTCGAAAAAAATAATTTGTTTTCTTCCCAGCAATTTGGATTCCGAAAGAACAAGTCAACCTGTGATGCAGTTCATGAAGTAACGAATTTCATAGTTGAGAAGATAAACAGTCGCAAAAAGGTGCTAACAGTGTTTCTTGATCTCGCTAAGGCCTTCGATACCGTTCCCATTTCTACCCTTTTACTCAAACTAGAGAGAGCAGGCGTCAGAGGACTTCAGCTTGATCTTTTTAAAAGTTATCTGACAAATAGACTGCAAATGGTGAAAATTGGAGACCACGTTAGTGACGAGCTACCGATTTGTTACGGTGTACCGCAGGGTAGTATACTCGGTCCTACGCTTTTCCTCATCTTTCTAAATGACCTCTGCAATCTCAACATCACAAATGCAAAAATCGTGTCTTTTGCTGATGATACAGCTCTTACCTGTTACGCTAACTCTTGGTCAGAACTTCAGGTTATCGCATAGGATGGTTTAAATTCTGCCTTTAACTGGCTTCGATCCCACGCTCTAACTCTTAACACATCCAAAACGAAATTAATGACGTTCTCTATCTCATCGACATCACAACCTAGTATTCCCATCTGTATAAAGGCTCACTCTTGTGATAGTACAAATCTACACACATGTCAATGTTTACCCATTGCCACAGTTAATAATATAAGGTACTTAGGTATTATGTTAGACCAATACCTGAATTATAAAACTCATATTAGCTTGGTAACAGGCAGGGTTAGAAAACTAATATATATTTTTAAAACCCTTCGACACGTCGCCAAGCAGTCTGTAATTCGCAATGTTTATTACGCCTTATGTCAGTCAATAATCACTTACTGTATTAGCTGCTGGGGTGGCGCCACAAAAACTGCCCTAAAACCGTTGGAAGTGTCCCACAGAGCTATACTGAAAATTGCAACATTTCGACCTATTTTGTTTTCAACCTCAGAACTGTACAAAAATTGTAGGGTCCTCAACATAAGGCAACACTTCATTCTCCAAAGCATTCTTCTCCAACATTCAAAAACCCCTCTTATTAGTATTACCAAACGACGGAAAGATTTGATTTGTACTGTTCCACAAACTCAGTTCAAATTCACAAAGAGATTTTTCTACTATCTTGGCCCTTGTTTGTACAATAAAATTAACGCATCTATTTACATTTATGACTTACCACACAGCAAATGCAAATTCGCCCTCCGTGCATTCCTCCTGAATAAAACCTACGACGAGACTGAAAACTACTTAGTGACACTTAAATGAAAGTAACCCTATTTCAGTGCTATTATTGATCGAAGCTATTTCATTTTATTGAATTGCAGATTTGCACACCCACACGCTCACACCCACAAATTCATATCCAAACACACGCATGCACTCGACTCGCCACACCAGCACTCATTCAATTTAATTTTTTTTTTCTTTATTTTTTAATTTAGTTTTATTCTATTTTAATTTTAAGATGTTTTGTTTTTCTTTTTTAAATATAAGTACATGATTATTGTGATACTCAAATAGGGAGTTGAAACTGTCTCTCCTAAATACAGATTACTCAGTAATCTAGCTAGGAGAGCAGCGATTCACCCAACGATTATATGTACCTACACCATCTTACAATAATGCACACTTTTTAATTAAGTCTCTCATGTACATCAAAATCTTTATTTACCTCAATAAATTATTAAATATTATTAAAAATATTAATGTAAATAAAAAAACAATAAACATGGCTTTTTAGGGTTCCGCAGTTAAGGAACCCTTATTGTTTCGCCATGTCCGTCTGTCTGTCCCCGACTTAGCTCAAGAGACACGTAGTACAAGAAAGCTGTAATTTGGCATGGGTATGTTTAATCACGCCGACAGTGGTAAAATAAAATGTGTAGAAATATTGTTTTTTCTCGTTTATCCCATGGTGTAGGTATCGTTAGATAGGCCGTCCAAAAATATTGTGAGTTTGTGAAAATAAATTTTCACTACTCTTGTTCAAAAAGTCCGTCATTTTAGTGTACCAGAGAGCGGGGCTAAAATAGCATAATTATCTTCCTCTAGGGTCTAGGGGAAAAGTTATTTTTTTTAATTTTTGTCTGTTACCAACGAGCGTACAAAAACTAAAAGTCATTATTCTTAAAGTGAATCCGAAGAATCTATAGCTGTTGTGAGTGGTCCGACACGCACTTGGCCGGTTTTTTTTATCGTAATGACTGTCGATGAAACCACCCCTACCTATCTAATCTACCTATAAAATTGTAAAGACTTTTAAGCAACTTAAGATTAAAATTACCGAAGATCTGTGGGGCATGTCTACTAAAGTTTGTTAATCCATTATTGAGACAATTGCACCATATCTAGCTTTAATATTTAATTTCTGTGTAGATCAAGGGATATTCCCAGATTTAATAAAGTATAGTAAAGTTATTCCATTTTTTAAATCCGGTGACAGCAAAGTCACTAATAATTATAGACCCGTATCGGTTTTGCCTGTTTTCAGCAAGGTTTTTGAAAAAGTAATGTTAAATCAAATGCTCAATCACTTCAATCGTAATGACATCTTACCCGATCAACAGTATGGTTTCACCAAAGGACGTTGTACAACTGACGCCGGTGTCACGAAACACATTTTTAACGCATGGGAAGATGGGAAGAGGCACAAGACATCTTTTGTGACCTATCCAAGGCATTTGATTGCGTGAATCACGAAACACTGCTCTTGAAATTTGAGCATTACGGACTGGGTAAACTTGCACTTAACTTAGTAAAATCATATTTGAATGCTATACTGCAGGAAGTTCAAATAAATGGTGTGAATTCATTGGGTTTATTAGTCAAAATGGGGGTACCGCAGGGCTCAATATTGGTAGTATATATAAATGATTTACCTCATTTACTAAAAAACCGACCACAAATGGTGTTATTTGCTGATGACACATCACTGATTTTTAAAGTAAGCAGACACGCACAGGAGCTTGACGACGTAAATAACGCTATGCTTATGGTCCATAATTGATTTACTGTAAATAATTTGGTATTAAATGAGAAGAAAACTAAATACATAAGATTCGCGTTAAGGCTTCTACATACCGGGGCGACTTGTCGCGCGACGCGACGCGACACAAAGGCACCGCTCGTCCCGCGGCACGCGGGGCCTTTGTGCCGTGTCGCGTCGCGCGACAAGTCGCGCTGGTATGTAGAAGCCTTTACCGAATGTTAGAAGTAGTGAATGTCACGAACATCGACACGACGAATTGACCGTTTCCTTCGACGTGCGCCAAATGAGCTAACAGTCTGCGTCTGAGCCACTGAGCTATAGAAGAGCTAGTGAGTAACAAAGAGTTCAAACTTCCAAAGAGCTATTGAGCGAGCCGAGCCGTCTCCTTCGACACGCGTGCCACGTGAGTCAAGTGAGCTAACAGTCGGCGTCCGAGTCACTGAGCTAATAGAAGAGCTAATGAGCTAGAAGAGAGATATATATATGATATACTTAGCTCTTTAAAGTGAAAGAGCTAATCGCTCTTTTTATTTTCAGTGAGCTATTTCGCCCATGTGACCTATGGCCGAGTGATCTTAGAGAATTAGTGTTGTACCATGTTCATAGTGTTGTGCTTAGCAAGTAATTGTGAGATAATTATTTAGTATCACTCGACTATTTACTGTACGCTAACGCTACAGTAGTCGCGGGCAAAAGCTAGTGCATTACGTTACGCGGACGACATGGTGTTGCTGAGTGCTTCTGTGTGTGGCCTTTCAAAACTGTTGGGCATCTGTGAACAGTACGCTCACAGCCATGGCTTGATATATAATATAATGTCAAAAAAAGTGAATGCATGGTCTTTCAGGCCAGAGGAAAATGTCCGACAGCGATACCTGCCATAAAATTATGTGGAACACCACTGAAGAGTGTGGAACATTTTAAATATCTTGGACATATCATGTCCTCTGATCTGAAAGACGATGCAGACATAGAGCGAAAAGGCAGGGCGTTGTCTGTAAGGAGGAATATGATGGCCCGCATGTTTGCTTGTTGTACCACTGAAGTGAAAACGACATTGTTCAGAGCATATTGTACATCTTTCTACACGAGCAGCCTGTGGGTCTCATACACGCGCAGACAGTACAACGCCTTGCGTGTCCAATATAATAATGCATACAGGGTGCTGATGAGGCTGCCCCGATTCTGCAGCGCGTCAGGGATGTTCGCCGAGTCGCATGTAGACTGTTTGCAAGTTGCATGTAACGGTGTACATCCCTGGTGCGCAGGGTTCGGGCTAGCTCCAGCGGCATCGTGTAGGCATTCGCGCAGAGGTTCGATTGCCAGTACCTGAACCATTGCTGTATGGTTCACATACTGAGTTATCGAAGTCTGTAATTGTCTTGTGTATTGTCTTTATAATTGTGTCTATTTTTTATTTTTATTTTGTAATTTTTTGTGCATAATTATGATCCTTTTGTTGGTCGAAATAAACATTTTTATTATTATTATTACACTCATAAACCATCCAGGATAGTAGTGAAAACTGCATCAAAATACGTTGCGTTTAGAAGAACAACGCGGTCACAGAGACACGAAAAGACTATAATTTATAATATGTATACTTAGATAAAGATTATTATCATTGACTCACCCGCTTGTGTACAAGAACTCGTCGGCTAGTACGAGCCCCGCGAGGTCACTCACGAAAACTGACGGAATCTCTATCCCAACTGCGTTTTTTGCCGACAATCACTCAGTTGCAGAAAGCTCACCATTAACCCTTCATTACATAAAGCAGCATTATCGCTAATGAATTCATTACTTTAATGAAGTTGCACAAACAAATTTTAGATGGCATTAGACATTTTTAATGTCACTTTAGTTAAAGAAGACTTTAAACAATATTGCCAGGAACAAATTACCATATTGAACGAAAAGAGTGAACATTTGCGTTCTGATATTATCCGTACGTACAAGTACACCACAATTTTAGCATAAAATATAGTAAATGTAGTTGATTTATGTGTATTCAGTGTACTCTGTGGTTTAGTCTAGTTTAAATAATCTGGTTTAAGGTGTATACGCTAAGGTAGCCCGCGAAATTCAAATTTACTAACGTTTTTTGCAAATTTTATACTTCTGATTCATATTCTAATGATTATAATTCTGTAAAGCCATATTGGTTATGGTCGCGAATCATAATTAGATCAACATACAATGTGTTACTGACCTGCAAATTACAAAAAAGGTAATAAGATTTGAATTTCGTGGGCTACCTTAGCGCATCCCCCTTATTATGTTATATTAATTTTAACATGTATGCAGTCTAGAGCTCCTGCCACACGTGGATATCCATCAATTTCTACGTAGTTCCGTCCGGTCTGGCATTTTAATATAGAGGTGGCTTAATTTTGCTAGTTCACGGGATACTTTTTGGATAAACAAACTGACAAATAACCCGACCCAACCTGTTTCCGACAAACTGTTGATTTATTTATGTTTATTAAATCACCCAATACTTTCTGGAAAGATCCAGTGGCGAAAAATCTCAAAAATATTAAAAGCTGTGTAAGGTCATTAATGGATTTATTTCTTTGCGTCACTGGTTCTAAATCTTAATCAAGTAGGTTACAAATTTGAAGAAATGCCTCATTGGAAATTCTATACCTTACACGAAACTCTTCTCCATCATGTTTTAAAAATAAATTCACTCGGTCTGGGATTCGACGGCGAGGTACCTAAATCTATTAAATAAGAATCAGATAATGACGAAAGACTGGTTAAAGACATCTTTCAATTACAGAAATGCATTCAAGTACTGTACAAAACACTAATGTTGCTCTTTAATGGATGCTTTTCGGCCCATTAAAATTAAAAAATCTGAAATGTCAAACTTAAAGTTCACCACCTGCTAATGGGCGCTAATGAAGTTACGTGCAACGTAAAAGTGTTTAAAATGGCCGGTTTCATTAGGTTTGACATTTCATTAGTTAAATTTAATGGAGCATTAAAATAAAATAAAAAATGGTTTTGTGCAATGATTTAATGCTACATTAGTGTTTAATGTAGTCTTTAAAATTTAAAGATCGTTTCTGCAACTGAGTGTATAGTCTCTGGAAAAAAATATGATAAACGAACATCAAAATAATGCTACAGGATTACCACATCAATGTGCAGGTGGTGAAATAAGGAACTAATTTTGATGTATTGAATTTGACAGCTCGGTGTGAAATGGCCATGCCCAGCAACGCCACCATCAAACGTATAATTAAATTGGTATCCGGTATGTTACTTGCATTTATTTCGTGTGTTTCATAGCGTATTCGGAACTATTTGTATCAATTCTCACAATCATCGAACTTTGACGTACGGCACGGCAACTACACTCGATTGCAAAAAAAAACAGGAACCTTACAGTCATTGGCTTTTCTACGGCTAATAATTTAATAGTTTTAGTATGGGTGTATGTGTAGTAGCATAAATGACTAAAAATTTCTTATTATCAATGAGAATATAATTTTTTCTCTCAACTACGTAGTATTCTTCTACTATTCATTAATCACTACAAAACCGATCACAAAGCACGTATTTTTTGCTTCGAACCAAAACAGTGCAGAAATGTTGTATGATATCTCATTGTGAGATAATTATTTTTATTTAGATATTAAAACCACAGAGGTTTAATGTCTCCCATTAAGTATATAATAAAAATGAATTGCCGTTCGTTTGTCTCGCTGAAACTAGAAGGGCTGGACGGATTTGGCTAATTTTGGTTTTGAAATATTTGTGGAAGTTCTGGGACAGGGAAGGTCTAAAAGGCGAGAAAAATCGAATTCCGTGAGCCATTTTCAATTAATAATATCTCGGTACGATAGCTGGAAGTTCCGCCCGCCCAAAACATAAAGGACCCTCCACCATAAGGGGTGATTTCTTAAAAACACACGTCGGCATAGCGTTCCTCTGGTCTTCGTAACACTCGCCGACGTCGGTCCTCACCATTCAGACAAATTCGAGCCTCATCGGAGAAGAGTACGCTACTCCAGTTACCTAGTGTTCAAGATAGGCAATTTCTAGTGAACCTCAATCGACCAATCCGGTGCTTACGTAGAAACTTGGGGTCCGCATTGGTCGTCTACCGTATATCAGCCGCTAAAAGCCTCCTCCTCACTGTCCATAGGCTAACTTGTGCTCCTCGTACCTCTTCAAGGTTTCTTTTGAGGTCTATGTAACTGCACTTGCGGTTCCTCACTCAGTCACTAAAAAGCGGTCGTCTCGTGGTTGTGTGCAACGTTTTCTCCCAGAACCTTGCCTTCTCTGAACGGAACCTGTCTCTTGGTATCGAGTCCAGGTTCTTTGGACGGGAACGACTCACGTTTAACCGCTGTGAGACGTAACATTGGCTACACCCCTCTTCCAGCAGCGCTATAATTTTACTAGCTCTTATTGATTTAACAGTTGATGTACACACATATATACAGACAAGAAAAAAGGAACAGAAAAATACGTAAAAAGGTGAGGCGTATTTCTAAAGAAATCTCTTCCAGCATACCTGCGACAAGGAAAGTAGACGAAGAGATGTAGACAACGTGTGTAAGAGTAGAAGAGAAAACATAATACGTAAAATCAAAATAAAAACTTACTAATATTATTACTATACTAATCACTAATTTAAAAATAAACACACAATAAGAGAATATACTTACATAAATACTTCTAAAATAAATATCACTAAAATATTTATAAGTATAAAATAATAAATACATAATATGCAACTATGACGAAGTGGAAAGATAGTGTTCTTTGACTCTTCTTTTAAAAACTGCAACGGTCTTATTGCCTTTTCTGCCATTACAATCAACACAATGATATCTGTTTTATGTCACAATAAGGCAGGACTATGCGACAAACATAAATTGTTCTACTAAAAATAACGAGAAGTTAGTTTTAGTTGCCTGATAAAATTTTAACCGCAAACCCGCGAAAATTACTTAAGTAAAAAGTCACAAACTGAAAAAAGGATTATTATTATTATTATTATTTTTTTTCCTTCTGGCTTCGCACGGTTTGTGCATTTAGCCAATGTCACGTTTTAGTTCTTGTATAGTATTGATGAAATGAATTTTAAATGCATGATGATGATATCCCCGCCCACTCCCCTTGAGTTTCAGTAAAGATGTGGCACTTTACTGAGACCTCACGCGGACTTCTTGAGAGAACTTGAAGCGAAGTTGCACTGTTTTGTTTCATTTGCCTACACTAATGCACGTTCACAAACACTTAATGGTTAAAATCTACCAATAATACACATTAATATTCAGCTAAACACAAATTTTGGAAAATTAAACAAACTGCTGAACATGACGCTTCACTTTCCCGCCAAGAAGTCATTATTATTATTTTAAACAAATGTTTCGAATTTGGAATCAACTTTTTTCATACCCAGATTCTTTATTATGTGCCAGTAACATAGTTTGGCTATTAAAACCTCTTTAGAACTAAATGATTACCAATAATGTAGAAAAATTAAAACCCCCGTTTTTTTTTGCATAGGAGTTTATACTCGTATATCCTTACATAATTATAATAAAATCGTAGCGAAGTCAAAACTACAAAGTAAAAAAAAAAAAAATATTTTTGAAAAAAAAAAAAAAAAAATTTGCTACGAGTTCAAATGCCGTTCATTGAAGAACTAAAATTCTGAACTTTTGACTGACATGTCAGACCGCATGTAAACATAATTTTGCCTCCTCTGAGTTAGATAACTCACCGAGATCGCTGGAGTTGACATTGTGCACGATGGCACAGTCGTAGCCGGCCACCTGAGCATTGCGCACCTTCACCTTGAAGCTGCAGTTGTATCTGACGAAGATAAAAAACAAATGAAATAAATTTAGTTCACAATATAGGTGAGTTGTCCCCACAGGAAGGTGGTAGAGGCTGGTCTTGAGATTCAAGCCAGTTATTATGTACGCAAGATCGTAAAAGTATGGAGAGATGTTTGGGAAAAAAGACACTCACTTCGGTTCGCTAAGCCAGAGGATATCAGTTTTTTTTTTACAAAGGCACCATTTTCTTTAGCTAAGCAATCCAAGCGAGTCTATGTTATCCGTACCGTTAACATTAAAGAGCTCTATTTTATCACATTATGTAATAAGTCAAACTTTAAAGAGCCCTATTTTATCACATTATGTAATTAGCACTTAAGATACCTGAGGTCACAGATTTAGAGTAGGCTAGATACCGCATTTTCATTAGATAGTATGATAACCGAGCGTGTCGTCTTTTTTATACCTACGATGACTTCACCCCAGCCATAATTTATTGATGTGCCCAACGTAAACATAATCGTTTCAATCGCTAAGCGCGTCTGTGAGCAAGACTTCGAAAGGAGTGAACGTGTGTTTTTATCATTTGACATGCAATAGGAAGTCGCAATAATTCCCGAAGTTTGTGCTGTGCACAAACCTCACAATAATTGAAAACTAAACGGATTAAACTAATTGGAACTATTAAAATCATATTTAAGTGACCGCAATCAGTATACAGAAATAACTAGAGTCAATTTAAATACGAAACGGCAAAAAACATACCTATCAAACTGTAGGAAACTTTACTATGGGGTACCACAAGGCAGTGTGCATGGGTGGCCCCATGCACACTGCCTTGTGGTACCATTTTTCTTATACAACAATGTCCCAGATTTAACGCACAACCTCTTAAGGGGGCATTGTACGCATCATTATGAATTAGAACAACTATTACTATGGGACCAAACCTGTAATCGCAAACAAAACAGCTCTTCCCTACATTTATGTTCGAATAACTCGTCAAAATGTAGAGAACAGCTGATTTTTTTTACAATAAACAATGTAAATTAGTACGATGACCCCTTAAGAGGTTGTGCGTTAATTCTGGGACATTTTGTATACATTAATGACCAGCCACGGCAAATAAAGCATCCAATGATCCTCTTCGCTGCTGACAGTACAGCAATCATGAAATGTTCCAATAATCAGACATGAAGAAGATTAGAGAAGAAGAGAACGAGAGTTAGTGCCGCCGCACACGGGCCACACGCGACAGCTACTAATGCCGCCACGAGAAGCTAGAATGTGTGAAGGTGAGGCGGCCACCGGCGTCAACCGTGTGCGGCGAGTCCATATAAAATGTATGAAAATTACAGGAAATATGCCAGGGGCGGCGGCGGCGTTTTGTGGTTGTGGCCGGTGGCCCGTGTGCGGGAGCCCTAAAGAAGTGCGCGCGCACATTTTTTGTTTTTTTGGATTTTTATTGATGTTTTTCTATTGTAACTATATAACTTTTTTACACCAACTTAATAAAGTAGAGGTCTCAACGAACAAAAAGGCGCCCTGAAAATTTAAAAAATCTAAATTAGGTTCGTCAACTTTTTTAATTGAAAATCTGGCCTTTTTCAATTAAATTCGTAGAAAAAATTAAAAATATTGAATGGCTTAAAACAAATTGCAGCTTATTTAAAACATAAAAATGCACATTTTCACCAAATTTCATCAAAATCGGAGAATTTTTGTGAATGATAAATAACAAAATACTTAAACGGTTTTAGCGACTATCCATTTTTTAAGGTTATGTACGTAAAAAGTAGTTCCAATAAAAGTTGTAGATTTTTTAAGTTCCTACAACTTTTACATTTAACTTTTTTCGATAGGAGGTCGACTTTTCCCGGAAATCGTGAAAACCGCGTTTCACCCCTAAAAACGCATATTTTCGCACCCCCACCGCGCTTTCCGGTCATCTGTTGCGGTTCAATCTATTTTCCCCATAGAAGTATTACTATTTATCCTACATTTTCCCGCCATCCATAAACTGCTAAGATTTTTTTTTTTTTTTAATTGTCGCCACTGGTCTATGTTGCACGCCTTCACGCACTTAAGGCGACGATAACCGACTTTTAATGATATTCGACCGATCATGACTTACGCCTGCGTAGTCTTCGCTCACGCAAAGTCGTATCACATCCATAAGATGCAGACGCTTCAAAACCGATTTCTCCGCAGAATTACGAAGGCTCCTTGGTTCGTTCGGAACGAACAACTTCACGTAGACCTTAAGATGCCTACCATCAAACAGTTTATGAAGCGCCTTGCAAAGCGCTTTTTCGAATCCGCGGAACGTCATCGCAACCCCTTGGTTGTGCAGGCCGCTAGTTACAGGCCTTCTGCCATTAGTCAGACTCGCCGACCGAGGCACACTCTCTTAGATCCGGATGACCCCGTCACTCTCCTTCAGGAAAGCAATAGGGCCACGAGTACAGTGCACAAAATACACAAACCGACCTTCCGTCCTCGCCGCCGAGGTACCACGCGAACTTCCCGAGTAAATGGTAATAAAAGTCCTCCCCCCCGTCCCTTGAATGTCGATGCGCCAGCCGCCCGGTTAGAGGCTGAGAGCGCCGTAGCAATAAATATAATATCCCCTGATAATAATCATGATCAAAATGTTGATCCAGCCCGTCCCCAAATTGTTACTAATTTTGTGATCCCCCAACGACGCCCTGAGCCGAGGTCCGTACCCCACAGGGGGTGCCCTTAGTGCGCTGTCGTTGAGTTTTAATATATATAATGTGCGCCCTGGCTGGAGGCTTTAAGATTAAAAACCTTAGGGCAGCCACAGGAATATCCGGTTAAGTAGCAACGACCTCTCTAGGTCTGCTACGAGCTACGAGATGCCATTCATAAAAAAAAAAAAAAAAAACTTTTAATGATTTTATACTGAAGATCACGTCTAAGCGAGTACTGTTAATGATTTGAAAAAAATATATGTTACATTAGAGCATTTTCTCAATAAGTTAATTTGTGAATATTTTAGATTATGTTTATATTACATAGTGAAATTAATTTGTAAAGTTATGTCTAACGTGGCTAAAAAACTGAGAATGGCGCCAAATCTACCAAGCGTATTTTTCTGAAACCTTCACCAATTTAAAGATAATTTAATTATTGATCTTTAAGTATACGCGTTTTATTAAAATACCTTTTGTTTTGTGTATAATAAATTAATAATGCGTCAAATTGGGGACAGCCTTCCTTGATGGGCGAGTCCTATTACTGGCTGAACGTACGACGCGTTGCGTGAGCTCAGTACAGAACACGCAAGCTAACCACTCAAGGTCACTGACATATATCTCCGTCTTAAGACGTATCGTCGCGATCAGAACTCTTCATTACTTTACCAGAGACAGTATGCAAATCTAATTAAACAGGTTTATTTTGGTTAAAAGCTCCTTGATAACTTCCTCAAAGTAGATGCCAACGTACCATAAATATTGGTTCATCAAGTTAAACTCACCTCGACTGAGGAAACTATATAAGATGTGGAATAAAATTGCAACTATGAATTTCAAACCACCAGTGTGGTTGAGTCAAATCGAGGAAATCATGAGGTTTTGACTAAGAATACAGGTAAGTATTGAAGACCAAGGTATATTTGGTAGAACAAATGTAATGCAATAATTTACCTGGCAAGAAGCACAATCCATTTCCCAGTGAAATTGTCAACAGTGGGCGGCTTCGGAATGGGGGAGCAGCCATCGCGGGGCTCGCCTGCCACGAGGAAGCCATGCAGCCCCTCGGGAGGCAGTTCATTGCCGAAGCTGGCCGGCGTGTCACGGAACTCCTCCATTATCTAAGGAAAAGAAAGAGCAAATGGTTTATTTTTCGGCATGTTGTTTGTTTTTTAAAAACGTTGCCCCACACTAGGAATTTTTCCTGTATCGTGGGTGCGTTTACAAACATTTAAACTCACATACACAAACAGCCAGACCCGGAACAACTACTTGTAGGTCATACAAATATTTGTTCCGTGCGGGAATCGAACCCACGACGCGTAGCGCAGCAGTCAATCGCTTAACCACTGCGCCAACCGTGGCGTCGTATGTGTGCGTACCATGTATTTAATGGAACCCCAAATACTTCCCATTTTGAGTTCTTAAAACTATTAAAGTACACTCTATTATAATAAACGTGACCCTCATAATTACCTTTTTGGTGTCATAAAAATACAAGTAACTGAGAGTGCGACCAAAGACAACTAAGATAATTCAATTATTAGTTGCGCTGCGACAAGTTCAGTTGCCAAACGGGAGAAAAAAAAAGTGTCGGCCTTGGATCACGTGTTTATCGACAACAAGAACACTACAAATATCATGGAATACACGCATGAAGAGTAAAATTTTATTGTTTGTGCAACACAACGTTACTTACGATCAATTAAATGATATTATCTCCCCGATTTAGTCAGAATCCACTACGTTTGACTACAATGCACTATACTAAGAGAATTTAGACAAAGATAGAAGGAAAAAATTGTAAATAATTACGACTTATTTTACGAATTACGATAAATTCATTCCTTTTTTTAAATATTTTAATGGCCTGGTTGCTGGGACCTTTTAGCCAAGTCTTTATTTAGTTGCTTTGTTTAAATATTGATGAAATTAATTTTATTCAATGCATGTTGATGATATCCCCGCCCGCTCCCCATGAGTTTCAGTAAAAATGAGGCACTTTACTGAGACCTCACGCGGACTTCTTGAGAGAACTTGAAGTGATGTTGCACTGTTTTATTTCATTTGCCTATTGCACGTTCACGAACACTTAATGGTTAATATACACCATTATTACAAATTAATATTCGGCTAAACACAAATTTTAGAAAATAAAACAAAACTGCTAAACATGTCACTTCACTTTCCCGCCAAGCATTCCTCAATTCATTCCTTCTGAACACAGATGATTGAGAACACAGGAAAATTAGCGAAACGTCAAAGTCAAAATATAGTGCGTTTTTTAATCTTCTTGCTTGTCAATCTTGTCGTAACTAGTTGTTTCTTTTTATGGATCTTTTGTGCGGAAAAAAAATATTATACCCATTCAATATTTCCAAAATCTTATTTTTGTAGTATATTTTATAGCTCAGCATTTACACTGTAATACAGTTACCTATTGTTTATTGAGTAATAAACAAACACTGATAGTCAAATAAATAATGTAATGACTTTGTATGAGATATTTTACGTAAAACACTATCTTTTGTTTGTTTGTTTCTGTTTTTGTGTAATAATGTTACGTTTTAATATATGCGTGTTATCAACGCATAGCAACCTATATAATATTATTATTATAATGAACCAACACGAGTTCTCAAAAAAGTAAAGAGACTCTGGATGCAATAGACTCGTAAGTTAATAACGTGGTAAATAAGCTGAACAATAAATATAAAGTTGCTGGCTTATTCCTAGACTTAAGTTCTGCATTTGATACTGTAGAACATTGCTTTCTAATGGATAAGTTGGAGCATCACGATAAACGAGAAAATGTTTTACAACTTTTTAGTTCCTATTTGACCAATAGGAAACAGTACGTCAAGATTAAATCACTTCACGAAGGTGTGGAAGAATTCATAAATCGAAATCATTTACTGTGACTATAGGTGTTCCGCAGGGTTCGGTGTTGGGCCCCATTTTCTTTATAATATTTCGACACAAATGTATTTTTGTTATGAAATAAATAACTTAAACTTGAACTTATCTATTCACAAAATAATGTAAGTATATTTAGTGTGACCAGTAAACAAAAAAAAATAACAATCACAAATTATGATCATATAAAAAACATTAGCTAGTTTGGTCATGTTTGTCAATGAAATGTGATATTAACGTTCTTGGTGTACATGTTGTCCGATCGTAGAAATGGCTATATCGTGATCTGTCACTGGCCATTTCACGATCCGCCATGTCATGATTTGACCATCTAGCATCCGCCTTTCCGTTCCACACTCAGCGTTCGACGATTTGTTGCCCAGCGATGCTTGGGGATATCGACCCAGATACTACTCGAATAATTCCTATTTTAGTGTCTTAAAAATACTAAATAGCCAAGTAACTGCGACGAACTTGGATGTATCACTCGGTTGGTCACAGTTCTAACCTAGCCCATTTGGTCGGGGTGGCACTAGCGGCGTGAAATGCAACTACTTTGCGATATGCCCAGTGTTCAGCTGGGAATATCGATAAATAGGTAGCTTTCGTCGATCCGTCCGACTTTCGATTAGGCGCATCGTGATATAACCGGCCAAATCATGAAATGGCACCGTATCGTGAAATGGCCAGGCAGATCATGATACGGCCATTTCAACGAACGAAGCACGACATACACAATACGAGTACACATGACGACATATTTCCAGTCGTTTGTGAACACGTGTAAAAAGTAGCTCATTTTATTTCGCGAAAGCGCCTGATTATTTTCAAATAGCTTTTTGTATCCGTGCATTAGTTCAAGGCGTTTTTTTTTTTTTGAATAATATATTTTACTTCGATGGTGCTAGCTATACTTAGCTGAAACTCTAAGTCACAAATGATAAACTAGCACCGTGCTAGTTTATCATTTGTGACTTAGAGTTACAGCTAAGTATAGCTTTATGTAAGCGGGCACGCCCATCAAAACCTGGAGGATTTAGGTACCATTCTCATGCAATCGGAGGCATCTTCTTACTTAACAATAACGAAATAATGCCTAGCCTAGACCTCACTACGTTTTGTTGAACCCTAGCCACTTTAGTAAGTACCTACAATTAAAATTATTAAAATTCATGTATTTTTAAAATGTGTATATAAGAATAGTGCATAAGGCTTTTGTAAAGATGCAGCTATATCTTTTAACACTTTTACTGCTAAGTACACAGAATGCATACTAATTAGCATGTCATATAATGTGTTATGTAAATTTATAACAACAAATCAGTACAGTACAACACAGAAGTCATTTAGAGCGTTGTATTATTTATAGCGACGACTCGTGGAGCGGGTTGTGGGCACACGATCGAATTATCTTTCGACCTACGAGTATATGCTGGGTGCTTGGCATTAAAAGTGTAGCGAGAACCGTTTGTTTATAATCCATTGGTAGGTATTATTTCCGTTAGATTATAAACTGTCGAAAAATTGTTAACTGTGTGAAATGGGTCAGGTTTGGTTACAACCGTGACCAACCGCGCGCGAGCCGAGCGAGCGCTACTTCCAAGTTGCTCGCAGCTAGGCAGGCTATTTAGTATTCGCGCAAGGTGCGTAACGTCGCAAGCAAGACCAGCACCCTAATTGCGAAATACAGTTTGAATCACAATCTGACTGATTTTGATTCAAAGTGTGTTGAACAAATTTTTCGAACATATAAAATGGAACAATGGATATTGCTTCGTATGTTCGAAAAATTTGTCTGCTCAACAACATAAAACGCAATTAATGTTGTTGAACTCTCAAATTGAAACCGATTTCTACTGATAGTGTGTTACGCAATTAGCCCGCCGCTGGACTCTTTCATCAAAGATTGGTCAGTCAATGGCTGCTTTGGCCAGAAAAAGGTGGAAGGAGAGTAGGGAGGCCTTTGCCCAGCACTAGGACAAATAACGGCTATTATCACACTAAGAAAGATTGTGTGTGTGTGTGTTTGTTACTACTTCACGCTCAAACGGCTGGACCAATTTTGATAAAATTTTGTATGGAGGTAGTTCACATCCTGGATTAACATAGAAGTTACTTTTTCCGATTTTCTTACGGGATCGAGACGTACGCAGGTGAAACCGTGGGGTGCAGCTAGTAATAAGTAAATAAAAAAGAGATCATTGTATGTCACATTATCAAGACTTATTTCCTCAACGTCATTTTTACAAAGACTATTATTAAATATAGTTGAGGAGATTGTATTCCAAGCAGCTTTACATTTATTTTATTCTTATCCTTTTGTATATGCCTTGTGTTAACAAGTTTAAGTACTCTCTGTCCACATCGCATAAAGATTATTAAAGATACGCATATAGAGTTTGTATTTTTCTCATTTTGTGTTTTATTTACATAATTATGTTACTATTTTTTAATTTTCGATATTAAAACACGTTTACTTTTGCTAGAGTTTTTGATGCCCTTTGTTATCCAGTTTTGTGTCGCTGGTTTATTATTAACTTTAACCTTTAGTACCGGAAAACACTGATCGTTGATTATTTAAATATAGTCTCATAAAAAATATTGAAGGCTTCTATTAGAATATCTGAATTAAATGTTCCTGGATCTGGTTTAGAGAAAAATGATAATTAGTGACGGTTCTGTGAAATTTTCAGAAATACATAAAAATTGGGTTTTCTCGAATCCCATGAATTTTCGCCAGGCCTTTATGGGGTGCTTAATTGTTGCAAATTGGTCACACTATCATGTCCTGGAAATGATAGTTAGTAAGTAATAGTTTTAGTTTTCCATTAATCACAACACAACACACATGTATCATGTCACAACATTTTATTTTATTTTGTATGAGCTTTTTCATATTTTATTTATTCTTTAATTAATTCAATTTAATTAATACCTTTAATTTATTCTCTTAATTAATTCAAAACGGACACACACTTCTCTATGTGCTTATTATTCTCAAATCAAATCAAATCAAATAATTCTTTATTTACATAATAGGATAAGTACAGAATTTGTTTGAAGCCTCTGACTCCTGAACTAGGTGTACCTGTATGTCAGGAGTCAGATTCTAGCGTATGGTTACCCCTAGGCTTGTGTTGTGATCTGACATTATGCTGAGCTGAGGCCCTTTTGGCATTATAATAATTGTTTTTTGTTTTTATAGATAAAAGGTGTATTTTTTGCTGTAATGCCAATATACATTTTCCTTTCTTCATAATACGTCAAATTACAAGTCAGCCTGTATACAACATTAGTTTTTGTAAAAATGTATGGAACAGCTGATTTTTATTTCGCGATTTCAAGGTTGGTCCCATAGAAAAAATCGTTCAAAATGATGAGTAGATACAATGACCCCTTTTCGGGTTTAGTATAAACAAAAATTAATGTTTTATATACAGGCTGACTTGTAATTTGACGTATTAGAAAAATAAACCACTAAAAAATACACCTTATTATAACCACCAAAAGGGCCTCAGCTCAGCATAATGTCAGATGACAACACAAGATCCCTTTCATTCATCATAATTTTAGCCGAAAGAGGTCCACTGCTGGACAAAGGCCTCCCTCCTGCATAGAGAACGCTGCTGCCCATTCTATAATGAGTCCCTTAGTCGCCTTTTACGACACCCACGGGAAGAAATAGGGGAGTGCTATTCTGTACGTCCGGCACCACACAGACGTATATCCCTTTATTTCCACTGAATGATCTTGTATGGGTGATAATATTTAATGTCTCCTGGTCAGTAGGTACTTGGAGTCTAATTAATTGTCATTTCATGCTTCCAATTTTAACCGTGATAATGATTCTATTCTTGTGCAGATCCGCTTAGCTTGCAATTAACAAGTCGCGGAAAACAACTTAATTTTTAACGCTTTGTTTTTTTAAACGACGGATCGCTTAATTAGGTCTCACGGTTGTCATGACTTAATTAGACACGAAGGTGCTACCCACAACAAATAGTTAGGTACGGCTATTTACATTGATTTGTTTATTTGTTCATCTATAAATAACTTTTTACGGGAGGTATAATTATGTTTTTACCCGACTGCGGCGAAGCCAAAAAAGGAGGGTTATGTGTTTGACCTGTATGTATGTCTGTCCCTATGTTCCCTCGTAACTAGTAAACGGCTGAACCGATTTCGATGAGTGATATGTCGTTAGATTCGCCTTTATTGCGCGAGTCTCATAGGGTATATTAAAATTATTAAAAATCAAAATGGTCGATTTGTGGCGCCAAACGGTTTGTTTTCGAAAAAAAAATATCTCCCAAGCCTATCGAGTGGGGTATCAAAATGAAGGGTTTTAAAAGGTGATTACAAAAATATATACTTATTATATGTTTAAAAGTAATTTAAATGATAAATGATAAAAAAAAATACCCGAGCTTTTGGAGTGAGTGACTAAGAGGTCGTTATCACCCGATTATAAGTGAGTATAAAACCTAGTTTACCGTCTTATAATCCTAAGTAAACCGAATAAAATAAAAAAACAAAAAACCCAACTGCAAAAACATGAACTGAAAAGATGGAAACAAGATGAAAAGAAAACGAGTACTCGTATCCTCTAAGTACCAAAAATAAATAATTGCAGTCGGAGGCAATTTTAAGGCTTCTACATACCGGGGCGACTTGTCGCGCTGGTATGTAGAAGCCTTAAGGCGTTCGTAACATCTTGGATGTCTCCGTTTTTGCAGTCGGGTTTTTTGTTTTGTTAATTAACTTTTCTTTTATAAATGTTTGTCGCTCACAATGGGCCTTATTAGGAGGCTAAAAGTCACACAAAGGGTCAAAATCAAAATCAAAAGTCATTTATTCAAACTAGGCAGAATTAGCACTTTTCGAACGTCAAAAATTAAATAAGACAGTCCCCCAAAAACGCCCACCATTCACCATTTCCTAGTGCTTTAGTTGGGAAGAAGTGGCGCAACAAACTCCCCAGCAGCACAGCTGTCTGTTCAATTAAAAAAAAAAAAAACTTAATTCTATACAATAGAATGTAAAAATAATATGCAGTACGCAACACAAAACATTATATTAAATTATTTGTTATTAATCGAAAAAAATACTTATGCCACAGATCCCCCTTGAAAGTGCTGCCGGAGGGGGCAAAACTGTAATCTAAAAAAACCAACATCTAGAAATCCCCACTGAGGTCCTTAAAATTTAAGGATTCCAGAATGGCAACCACAATTTATACAAATGTGATATTGAAATCGCGACAATGAACGCCATTCGAACTGTATTTCCAAACGTTACAGTATACGGGGGCTATTTTCACTACTTACGACTACGAGTGATTTGGAAGAAAAAACGTGTAAGTATTAACTTTGACAAAATCTAAGATCCAGAAAGACAAGTGGCACTATCCACTGGTCTACCTCTCTTACCAGAATACCAAATTACAAATGGGTGGTTTTATGTAACAAAATATTTCGCCAATATATGTTACAACAATGGCTAAATGATGCGAACTTCATCAAAACCTGGGGCGTGTTTGGCGAACGTCACAAGACTACCAACCTATTAGAAGCATGGCATTAACTTTTATTTTTTTAAATAACTTTAAAAGTGTTTATTTTAAAATTATTAAAAGTATATAATTATCTGAAATCCTTACAACAAGCCCTTTAATTTGATATGTCACACCGTTTGCAAAACATTAATTTTTATTTTTCTATATTGCCCCCACAAAAGTGACCCCCATATTCAAAATTCATTTATTTACGTTACACATCCATGTTTGCGTCCTCTTAAATTCACATGTGTACCAAGTTTCTACATTTAATCGATTCAGTAGATTTGGAGCAAATTGGATGTGACAGGCAAACAGATAGACATACGAATAATCATAAAAGGGTTCCGTTTTTTTCATTTTGAGGTACGGAACCCTTTACGGAACGCATTAGCACGCGCGTCCGCTACTCACAGGCACAGCACAGACAAATTGAAGGCCTCTATGTGATTTAACTTTTCGACTTGGCTAGTTTATTCAAACTCGTTGAACAAGTTTTAACTGATTAAAGAAATACCTACTTTCACCAAATTATTATAACATCATTGAGTCTTATTAGTCTGATACGTTCTGTAAAGGCTACTACATACCGGCGCGACTTGTCGCGCGACGCGACGCGGCACAAAGGCCCCGCGTGTCGCGGGACGAGCGGTGCCTTTGTGTCGCGTCGCGTCGCTACAATTCGCCCCAATATGTAGAAGCTTTAAGGCGTAGTCTTCACAGGCGGGCGTAGCGTTGTTTAAACGGGCGTAGCGTTGTCTACACTGGCGTAGCAATGCAATGCTACAGTCGTAGCGTAGCGTCCACAGTCATAGCGTAGTAATACAGGCACGCGTACCGTCTATAATCGTAGCGTGGCGTCTACTGTCGTAGCTTAGCGTTTACAGACGTAGTGTTGTCCTGGCGTAACATAGCGGCTACGTACGTAGTAGTTAATTACACAGGCGTAGCGTAATCTACACACGTAGCGTTGTCTACACTGGCGTAGCGCATAGTCTACAGACGTAACTGAGTAGCGTACTCTACACGGCGTGGTACTTAATCTTCAGAGCCTTAAGGCTTCTACATACCGGGGCGACGTGTCGCGCGACGCGACGCGACACAAAGGCACCGCCCGTCCCGCGACACGCGGGGCCTTTGTGCCGTGTCGCTTCGCGCGACAAGTCGCGCTGGTATGTAGAAGCCTTTACTCGTAGTGTCATAGTCTCCTCAGAGCGCAGCGTAGTTGTAATATACTTTTTGCGTGGTTTTCTTTATTGATTTATGTCAGCTTATTTATTTATTGCCTAATTGCGAGCAAAGACAAACAAATGTTTATTTGTTTATTTACAAGATAAAGCCGCACTTGAAGTGAATGCCTGGTAAACTTGCTACACTACACACATTCAAGCTTCATTTTAAGTCAAAACATGCAGTGAAAGTAAGCAAAGCAGCACGGACTTTGATCCTACGCCTTTAATCGTTGCATGCTTACGCCAACGTGTTAGTGTGTCCGCCACTATAATGAATATTTTAATTCTCAATCATTATTGCAACAAAGCCGGCACGGAAATGCGAAAATGTACGAAGAAGGTGAATTGTAGTAAAATTTTCACGCGCCCTTGACTCTTGATTCGTCGATAAAACGTGCCAGCTTTAACCTCATTGGCTAGCGTGTGCCGACAATGCGGCATTGCGCTGAACGTGAAACAGAACTTTCTTCTGAAATAAAAAAGACGTGTTTACCCGCACAGCTGTGTCAGGTAGGTAGTCCGTCTCGCATACAAACTAGTCGAATGTAAGCTCTAAAAACACGCGGTAGAGTAGACATTTCTCTGGCCTGCGATGTAATTACTACTGCAGTCATTCATGTGTTGTGCCATCTCACATCTGGCACTTCTGGCAGTACACATTCGTAATACCATGGAGCGGTCGCGCCAAACGGTTTAAAAAAAATATTACGAACACGTTTGTTTATTTTTTTTTTACTCAAGTGACAGTTGAAGTGGCAAAGGATTTTAGTTAATGAAATTACTAATGCAGTAAATGTAACTCAAAATAACTGTGATATTCTAAAATTAAAACAGTGCAGTGCTATCATCGTAATGGTAAGTTGGCACATGTTCCAATTTTGTTTGCGTGTTTTTTCAGCTCTATCAATGGGGAAGCAGGCTCGGGAATTATGTGTTTCAGCCATGTTTCAGTTCTGTGAAGGAAGGAAATATTCGTAGGTAAGCGTATCGCAAAGAGAATTAAACCTAGAGGATATACAGGGTGTTTGGTGCATCGTGTGCCAAATTGAAATGGTCGACTGAAGGGGTCATCCGCTAGCCTTTCAGACCCCTTAACACCCCTCATGCTCTATGGATTTTTTTTTATCGACTTTTTATTGTTTTCCAAAAAAAAGACCCAAAATTTACATTCAAATACAGATTTAAAAAAAAATATAAGGCGTAGACTCTGAATTTTAATTTTATTTCGATGTGTATTGTTTAAGAATACTTTTAAATACAAAATTAGTGATATTAGTCACCTAGTTTTTTTTTTAATTCACTCGCAAAGGTAAAACTTAAATTAAAGCTGTACATGTTACAGCTATTTATAAGGCTACAAAAAAAAAACCAAAAGCGACCGGGATCTTCCAACTCCCTCATTAATTCTCCAGTCTATCCTCTTTCTGATGATGTGCCACATGCCATAAAAGTATTTTAACAACTTTGTGAATTCGCTAGAATTGTGAATCGAGTCACCTAAGGCTAATATTCAAAATTATGATTTAAAAAAAAATCTTTTAAATGATACCTGTCAAACCTATAAATCTGCTATCTCATTCTTATGGTTAGGTAAATTCGTGTCTCATATCTGTATCTTTCGTGGGATTTACTTGAAATAAAAAAACAAAATTGCATTTTTAACATTTCATTGTTACAAATCTTGCTCAAATTGTTGGCCTCTGTTGCGAATGCAGGCCCGACACCTGTTTCGTATTTCAACAGTTGTTGTACGAAGTCGTATTTCCTCCTTAATAGTATTGAATGCCGCTTCTATGCGTTGGACTAATACCTCCCTAGTTGGAACCTCCGTGGCATATACCAACTCTTTGGCACGTCCCCAGACATAAAAGTCTAACGGAGTTAGATCTGGGGAACGTGGCGGCCATGGAATAGGGCCATCGCGTCCAATCAATGCATTGGGGAACACATTGTCGAGATATTCCCTCACAGTCAATCGCCAATGCGCGGGACAGCCGTCATTTTGAAATACAATGGGCACACGTTCATTAAATACGGGCACATCGGTCACTAATTCGGGCAGGTCATTTTGTAGGAATTCCAGGTAGTCTTCGCCATTGAGATTATCGGGCAGGTAATGAGGTCCAATTACCTGATTCCCAATCACTCCTGCCCAAACGTTTACACTAAACCTTCTTTGAGAAGATTTCTGTCTTTTAACACGTGGGTTTTGCGTTTTCGTTGTCCAGTGGTGCAAATTGTGTAAATTGAGGATCCCATCCTTGGTAAATTTGGATTCATCCGTCCACAGTATTCTTTTTAAAAAATCAGGATCATCCACATCCGTGTGTAAAAGAAACCGACAAAAAGCCACTCGTCTCTCAAAGTCGCCACCCTCAAGACCTGCAACAAACAAAAAACTCTTTTAAATTTCTCTTGGGCAATAAGTAATTGCACAAGAAAGGACCCGCTGTTCGTGCTAATAGATTCACTACCTGGAAGTGATGCCATACCATACCCATTACCTGCTAAACAAAGGCAAGGTCAAACAAAGCTTGCACGGGTTTAAAGTTAGTTTAAAATTACGTACCTTGCACCGGAGTGTAGTGGAATGGATGCTTTTTGTTTTGACGAAGTGCTTTCCACACTTTCCATATTAAAATATCAAGATGTGATGCCACATTTCTAATGCTTCTTGTAGGGTCTTCCTCAAAAAGTGCCAGTATTCTCTCGTCTACTTCAACATTATGTCGCACAATATGGCCCCTTGGTTCATTAAAAGTAACACTGCCAGTCTCGCGTATGCGTCGGTATGTGTCTTGGAAGACTCTGCGGCCAGGTAATCGTCTACCAGGAAAGCGTTCCTGGTAATGTCGTTGCGCTGCACGAGCGACGCCATTAGCGGCTCCGTAAGCCATCATGATGCCCGCATATTCTTCATTAGAGAATGTCGCCATTGCAATAACAAAAAACTCAAAGTTTAACAATAACAACAAAAATTAAACAAATGTAACAAGAACCAGCAAAACTTAACGATAACAAAGTAATAAAAGAATCGCGGAGTATGGTGAACTAGCACACACGCTAGGTAGCAGAGGCAGTCATGTCTCGACTAAAAAAATGGCGGGTCGGGCGGCGCGATTTGTTCAAACCGATTTAAGGTATGCAAGAAAGAGATAGAAGATAGATTTTACTGTGAAAGAGTGAGAAAACAAATTTTACCTCTTTCTCAAGTAACAGTTCCGCAATAAATATTTTTTCATTAGAATTTGGAATGTAGTTTTATGTGACTTGATTCACAATTCTAGCGAATTCACAAAGTTGTTAAAATACTTTTATGGCATGTGGCACATCATTAGAAAGAGGATAGACTGGAGAATTAATGAGGGAGTTGGAAGATCCCGGTCGCTTTTGGTTTTTTTTTTGTAGCCTTATAAATAGCTGTAACATGTACAGCTTTAATTTAAGTTTTACCTTTGCGAGTGAATTAAAAAAAAAACTAGGTGACTAATATCACTAATTTTGTATTTAAAAGTATTCTTAAACAATACACATCGAAATAAAATTAAAATTCAGAGTCTACGCCTTATATTTTTTTTTAAATCTGTATTTGAATGTAAATTTTGGGTCTTTTTTTTGGAAAACAATAAAAAGTCGATAAAAAAAAATCCATAGAGCATGAGGGGTGTTAAGGGGTCTGAAAGGCTAGCGGATGACCCCTTCAGTCGACCATTTTAATTTGGCACACGATGCACCAAACACCCTGTATAGTCATTGGCGTATCGGTATTTTTTGTTAAACATTCGTGAACACGCATTGAACATTAGCGACTGTTATTTCTTTAATTACCTATGTATATTGCCTAGTGATTCGTATGTGCTATGTGTATTGATATGATTGATAGTTGTAACAGTTTTGCATGCTTTACTTTTAAATATATGATTAGGTAGGTACCTATTTATACAAAACTACCAAAATGGATAAGTATACAAGGTGTATCTATTCATACACGAAATCTCTTAAGGGGTCATTGTACTCATCATTATGAACAACTTTTACTATGGGACCAAACCTGGAATCGCGAAAACAAAATCAGCGGTTCCCTACATTTATGTTCTCTTATCTCGTCAAAATGTAGGGAACAGCTGATTTTGTTTTCGCGATTTCAGGTTTGTTCAAACAGTAAAAGTTTATTTATTTATTTATTTAAATATAGGTACTCCAACGACAAGTTGTTCATAATGATAAGTACAATGACCCCATAAGTGATTTCGTGTATGATTAGATACACCATAAATACCCTACCAACCATTTTTTCTAACAATATCCACAATTAGATTCTAATTTTAAGATGACCTTAGAGATAAAGATTACGTTGTCTAAAACAGTATTCATTTATACGACAACATATTTTGCCATATATTTCTTATTATTCACCAAGTGGATAGGTAGGTATTTCAATAATGCCAGACGTGCAAACTTTTCCGGTTTTTTTTTCAATTTAAATTAATTAAACTTTATACGAGTAGTGTGTGTTTCATCTCGTACAACGCTACGAGATATTCTAAAAATATGTACCTACTTACCATTACTTAGTTCATTAGAACACTAACCTTAGTTATTTATAAAACTCTATACCTCTACTACCTATGTACCTACGCACTATTTACACCGATTTAATTTGTCTGATTCATCAAGTCGTTGACTCGCCAAACATAAAACAATGCATGCTGTTTTAAATCAAGTCAACAAATACATTAACGCTCTCATAAATAATGTGGCGCATCCGCGCATGGTAATCGTATAACAAATCACATTGCTCGTCCACATTATCTACTCATAATTCTCAGTAATCTGTCAATGTATTAGGTTGGGGAAAAAGTCTTTTCGCATTTTATTATATATGAACTTGTAATAAAATCTCTTTGGGTATACTATTTGTATCTGGCTGACTTTGGTTTCATTGAAAGTTTAAATTTTAAAGAACATAATTCCAAATTCAAATTAGGAAAATGTGTGATTTTCATTTGTTTTTCGTACTGTCAAGATGAGTGAATCTAATGAAGAAATTCGTTACATTTTAAAATTTTACTACAAAAAAGGTAAAAATGCAACGCAAGCCGCGAAAAAAATTCGCGATGTTTATGGACCTAGTGCAGTGTCTGTGGGAGTAGCACAAATTTGGTTTCAATCCGGAAATTTTGATGTCAAAGATGCACGTCGCTCTGGTCACTCTATTACGGATAAAATAGATGCCATTTTTGAATGCAAGATCGGCATATCAGTAGTTACGGCGTAGCTGAAGAGCTGGGAATTAAGAAATAAGAAACATTTATTTGCATAAAATATAGGTATTACCAGTTGTAACAGTTGGTGGTATATGTACAGTCCATATTTTGCCTGTTTAGGGCATGTTTAGGGCAATTGACCACAAAACAGTTTTGGCACATTTGAAAAAAACTGGGTACACAATAAAGTTCGATATTTGGGTACCTCACGAGCTCACTGAAAGAAACCTAATGAACCGTGTACTCATTTGTGATTCTTTATTACGACGTAATGAAACCGAACCATTTTTGAAGAAGCTGATAACTGGTGACGAAAAGTGGATCACGTATGACAAGAACGTGCGAAAAAGGTCGTGGTCAAAGGCCGGTCAGGCTTCACAGACTGTGGCGAAACCTGGGTTAACTCGCAACAAGGTGATGCTGTGTGTGTGGTGGGATTGGAAGGGCATTATTCATTATGAGCTGTTACCACCAGGCAGGACCATCGATACTGAACTCTACTGCGAACAACTGATGAGATTAAAGCAAGAAGTTGAGAGAAAGCGGCCGGAATTAATCAACAGAAGGGGTGTGGTTTTTCATCATGATAACACTGAACCTCACACATCTTTAGCCACTCAGCAAAAATTAAGAGAGTTTGGCTGGGAGGTGTTAATGCATCCGCCGTATAGTCCTGAGTTGACTCCTGACCTAGCACCTTCAGATTTCCACCTGTTTCGGTCTCTTCAGAATTCTTTAGGCAGTGTCAGGTTAACACCACGAGAGGACTGCCAAAACCAATTCTCGCGGTATTTTGATCAGAAGTCCCAAAATTTCTATAGCAATGGGATCATGTACAACCTACCTACAGAGGCAAAAAGTTATCGAACAAAATGGTACCTGCATACTTTAGTTAAATGTAAAAAACTATATTAAAAAAAGTTTTGAATTTTCTTAAAAAATGCGAAGAAACTTTTTCCCCAACCTATTATATCAGAAATCCGTAGAAAAAAAAAAGTATTTATTCAAAACACTCGCTGGCCGTTCACATACAGAGGCCAGGCAAGAAAAAAAAATGAGCCGTCCCGTCACGGGACGACTGGCAGACTTGAAAATCGCACTATACACATATTTACACGCTACTACAAATATAGACTGTATAGTGGTGAGGCCGCCGATCGCCACGTGGCGTGCGTCGCCCCGCCAGCAATCGGTTTTACGTGCGCATACAGATGTTTCACATCAAAAAATAATTTATATTTTTGCCGATTATCTGGGGGTCTAAAATGAACGCTTTGGCAGAATCATACCTAATATTATGATCTGCGTACAATTCATATACCGCAATCATCAGTTTGACAGTTTTGTATGGAGTTTCGTAAAATGGTCTTTAGTTATTATTCTAAGAATGGTCTACAAATTATGAATTGCTTTAATGAAGTCTAATGTCAAGTAGTTGCTGTCAAACAGATGAATTGCGGGATGTATGAATTGTACGCATATCATAAATTCTGCCAAAGCGTCCATTTTAGGCCCCCTTTTTTTTGTGTGGGAAATTATCAAATAACTTCTCCCGCTCTGGGCTGAGCGGGAGGGCGTGTCAGACTTTTACTGACTAAAACCCACCCGTATTCCTTCATTTGCCTGTGTGCCAGGGCCACGATATCTCTTTCGGACAAACTCGCAACCCTGGCAGGCATTGGCCCTAGCGGACCCCGTCAGTTGGTGCTGACAACTCTTTGAGGCGCGCGTGGAATACGACGCGCCGTCGACCCAGTGAGCTACATTTTAGGCCCCCTGACATAGTACATAAACCGCAATTTAAAAGTTTGACGCCTATAAATAAGTATTAAAATTTTGTAATCCTTGATTTGTTACTTCTACATACCAGCGCGACTTGTCGCGCGACGCGACACGGCTCGCACGGCACAAAGGCCCCGCGCGTCGCGGGACTAGCGGTGCCTTTGTGTCGCGTCGCGTCGCGCGACAAGTCGCCCCGGTATGTAGAAGCCTTTATGTACTAAATTTTAATACATATAAATAAAGGCGTCCCACTTTTAAATTGCGGTCTATGATATAATAATAATATAACTAGCTATACGTAAGTAAAGTTAGGTTCATGTCAGATAATAAATTTTCCTTGTTAGGCGACGATATATTTAAGTAGGTACATGCAAAGGAAATAAAGACTCAAGTCCACCATTGTTACGAGTTTTACTTAGGTACATACAAAAGAAAAGAAAAACCCAAAATATGGGTTTTAATATACTTATATGACTACTTAGTTTAACTGCGTGAGTACGAAAATTCAAGTGAACATGTTTAACCTACCAAATATAAAATGAATTATTTATAATCTGAGTATTTATTATTCAAATTGTTTTTTTGTGCTCGCCACTGCAAAAATAATTGCTGGCTTCATGTAGGTATCACATTTATTATGTCGGTCATGTTAAAATACAATAATTTAACTGGTAAGGTTACTGCGGGTAAATAAATATTGTAGGTACCTACTGTGATTGATTTCTAACAATATTTTAGCCTTGTTGCTTGTTGGCTACAAATTTCGTTTCCACCCGCGGGAATCCGAAGGCTCAACTGGAACTGGAAATGATACTGAAAGGGAGCAAGGTGAATGACCTTATCTTTCAGTTGCCTTGAGCGCATCCTTCAGGAACGGCCTCACTTTCAGGAGATAGAAATACATAATGCAAAAGTACCCGACAAATAGTTATTGCACTCTCCCTGTAGAAAAACTTTGAATTGTGAATAACCTGACCATATTAAAAAAAAACCTGCCAAGTGTGTGTCGGACCCGCACAATGAAGGGTTCCGTAGTTGGGATGAATTTATCCCAAAAACAATCTTAACATTGTAGTTGAAAAACATGCTCTCCCTTACATCGATATACGTTACGGTCAATTCTCCAACCGCAAATTTAAGTTGGTCGACTATTAAGGCTTCTACATACCAGCGCGACTTGTCGCGCGACACGACACGGCACAAAGGCTCCGCGTGTCGCGGGACCAGCGGTGCCTTTGTGTCGTGTCGCGTCGCGCGACAAGTCGCCCCGGTATGTAGAAGCCTTTACTCGTTAACTTGTAAAGCCTACTTACCTGTGATAGTTTTCCTTTTAATTTCGTTATATATACTACTGCCATGAATTTTTTCACATGTTCAAAACCAACCATTTAGCTGGCATGCAAAATGCATGAAAAATGGTTATCACAGACCCACATTTTAAACGGCCTATCCAACGATACCCCACACCATGGGATAGACGTGAAAAAAATATCATCCCCATTTTACGTGCAAGGGAGGTACCCTAAAAATGTCTTTCATGGTTTTATTTTACAACTTTCTCGGCGTGATTAATATCATATAAAATAAAAATAAAATAAAAAAGCCTCTTTATTTCATGCAAACTTTGTTACAGTGCAATTATTTTTTATATAATATTTCGATTTTCATTGAACTATTTTAAACTAATTTCATGCATTAGGTTATGGGACATAATTTGAACATAATTTATTATTAAATACAGAATTAATCATAAGTTTCAAACGCCTCATTTGACATAGTGACATAGATAAATAAATAATATATATTTTTTTTTTTTTTCGTCGTTACCAAAGTAAGTAAAAATATTATTGATAGTTATAATTTAGTCATATAATAATAATCAATAAATAATTCCAGATAAATTGTAAGTAATAATAAATGATTTGATATTTTTAAATAAGTAAATAAATAACACTTAAATTAAGTTGCATGAACCCCTCTGTGGGTGTAAAGGCCTCCTCCAGAGCCTTCCATTCGTCTCTATTTGATGCGGTGAAAGTCCAATTATTACCGGCGACCGCCTCTAACTCGTCTTTCCATCGTGCCTTTGGTCTACCTCTGCGCCTGTAACCGGTGGGCCCTCTCCACGCTGTGACTGTTTTAGTCCATCTAAAGTCCTTGTATCTGGAAACATGTCGAGCCCATTTCCACTTTAGGTTTTTAGCGAAGGAAACAGCGTCGATTACTTTTGTTTTTTTCCTTATAGCAGAATGTTTAATTTTATCTCGTAGTTTAATTTTTAGCGTACTTCTTTCCAGCGCTCTTTGACAAGAGGTTAGTTTTCTCGTGGCTACAGAGTCGGAAATCCATGTTTGGCAACCGTACGTGAGGCAGGGTAGAAGGCAGGAATCTATAATTTTCCTTTTCCATTGAATATGGATGTTTGATTTCATTGCTTCTTTGTATGACCAGTATTTTTTCCATGTAGTCGCGATTAGCCTGTCTATTTCTTCAATGTTGTTGTTTTTGCGGAACGATACAAGTTTGTCCAGGTAAATATAATCGTCTACGTAGTCCATCGGAGAGTCGTTGAGTGATATGGGATAGACGTGAAAAAAATATCATCCCCATTTTACGTGCAAGGGAGGTACCCTAAAAAATGTCTTTCATGGTTTTATTTTACAACTTTCTCGGCGTGATTAATATCATATACCCATGCCAAATTACAGCTTTCTAGTACTAAGCGTCTCTAAGCTAAGCCGGGGACAGACGGACGGACGGACAGACGGACAGACAGACGGACAGACAGACAGACGGACATGGTGAAACTATGAGGGTTCCTTGTTGAATACGGGGAGCCCTAAAAACAGTATATCTATGAACCTAGGTCAGGTTCATAGATTTGAGTGTCCTAATGCAAAGGATATGAGGGGAATAAATTGCAAATGAGCTTCTATCCACTTTTTTAATTTTTTTCGTGACGCCGCAAAAACTTTTGCGCTTTTGTTATTTAAAATTTATCAGAGGCGGTTTTGCACCTAATTCCATATTTCTCATGTAATTTTATGTAGGATAGAGGCGATTGTGCACATACCTTTTAAATAAAATCAAAGAGAAATAGAAGAGGGTTGCCAACAAAAACAAATAATTCAGAGCATAAAAGTGGATAGAAGCACATTTGCATCATCATATCGCCTCATATATATCTAGCTATGTATATTTATTGTATATGTTAATTGGTACACCACTGACTACCTGCAGTATTGTCTCTCCTGCTCCCTTTAATCCATCCAAAGGTTGTCTGTAAAAGATCGCTTTTAGCGATAAGACCGCCCATTGTGTCACCCTATGTAAAATTTAAACATTTTTATCTGTAACTTTTATGGTGTACATAATAAAGAGTATTCTATTCTATTCTATTCTAGCTATGTAGTACAAAGCTTGTTAAAGAAAATAAACTATTTGTATTGGCTAAGGTAGTAAAGGCTTAAAGGCTTAGAATTCTAAGCTTAAAGGCTTCTACAAACCAGCGCGACTCGCGACGCTACACAAAGGCACCGCTCGTCGAGCGACACGCGGGGCCTTTGTGTCGCGTCGCGTGTCGCGCCAGTATGTAGAAGCCTTAAATCTTTTCCAACAATACTTATACAACATTAGTTTTTGTTTAAACTAAACCTCTTAAGGGGTCATTGTATTCATCATTATGAACAACTTTTACTATGGGCCCAAGTTGAAATCGCGAAATAAAAAAACCCTGTTCCCTACATTTTGACGAGTTCAGCGAACTTAAATGTAGGGAACAGCTGATTTCTTTTTCGCGATTTCAAGGTTGGTCCCATAGTAAAAGTTGTTCATAATGATGAGTACAATGACCCCTTTTGAGGTTTAGTATAAACAAAAACTGATGTTGTATACCTACAGACAGACAACAATATATATACCTACAGATTGTTTATGATTTTTAATATTTTCAGCTTTGCCCAACTATTTACTTAGGTATGAAAGCTCATTGTCACGTGATGGGTCGTCGAATCGCGAGTTGATGGATCATCAACCAGAAAACGATGACTGAATTTCAATAACGAAAAACAGCGCGAAGTACGGTTTACTTGGTGAGGACCGCGAGTTTTCAGGGTATGTGTCATGTTCAGTGAAGGTCCAGTGTTAGTACAAACATTGATCCGTCTACCAAGCTCAGTAATTATGAAAATAATTGCTCTACACCCGCCCTTAGCGGTAGAGTTAACAGCACTATTCTAAAACGATAACTATGAAGCTAACTAGGTACTCAAGTACAAAGATCTAATAATCTAATCTGATCGATACTCGTACTAAAGATCTCTACTCAAATACCTACATAATTATTATCAAAAACAGATCGTATACCAGCATAGCTATTCACATTCGACAGGCTTCCGAGTCGAAAATAACACATTTTTGGGAACCTGATTTGCCTGATCCCTGAACTCCCTGACCGCAAATAGCCGTGGGAAAATTACTGGTCGTATTTGGTGTAAAGCTTACACGGTTTACAGTAAACCGTGTAAACACCAACAAAGTTTACATAACATTTTAACGGTTTACACTGTAAACCGTCAAAATTTTCGGGTTTCGGATTTCTGGGCAGCGGTTAGAAGACTCCTTCGGTAAAACTGATTGATATTCGATTCGGCACGGAAACGTATCGAATGGTTGTAAATGTTGTTGTGTGGTTGTGCAGTAGGTACAATCAACCGTACATGAGTGGTAACAATTGCACTACGAAAATCATCCTTATTGCTACGGAATAAAGGCGCTGTCAATGTTGTGACATTATTTGCACTGATTTGCGGTTGAATGTAGGTACCTATGTACTACCTTCTCGACGATGAAAGAGCTCAAAAAATCATAAAAAAACAACCTAAAAGTATTTTATCATCCTCTGTTTACTTACATAACCTCGCTCGGCATGTCGGTAAAAGGTGCGTGCTGAGTTTGCACTTATCAGTTCTATTATTTTGTTATCAGATCGCTTGTCGGTCTACCTTCAAGGTCATTTGTATTAGTAACTCTAGGGGGCTATGCTTTCTATTAATAAATAACTTTGACTAGAATTTCCCGGACTATTCCGCAATCTATTCGTTAGATGAATTTAACGTTATTTTTTGGATCATCATCATCATTTCAGCCGAAAGACGTCCACTGCTGGACATAGGCCTCCCCAACTTCGACCGGTTCTGTGCAGCGTGGTTCGCCAGCGGATCTCTTCATTTCTAATTTTTGAGATTTTTTGGAAGAATGAGTCTTTTCCTGAGAAATGTTGACTAAATAACTCATTAATTATAGTAATAAAATAATATTTAGACGATAAATTATAATTTACAAGAAATACATAAATAAAAAATTGCATTTAATACTACACGTTAAATATATAATTAGACGGCACGGTTGGCGCAGTTAGTTAAGCGATTGACTGCTGCGCTGCGTGTCGCGGGTTCGATTCCCGCACGGAACAAATATTTGTATGACCTACAAGTAGTTGTTCCGGGTCTGGCTGTTTGTGTATGTGAATTTAAATGTTTGTAAACGCACCCACAATACAGGAGAAATTCCTAGTGTGGGGCAACGTTTTAATAAAAAAAAAAAAAAAAAACTAGCTTTCATTCCACAGACCGTACAGGAAAATTACTTTTTTAGCAGATACAAGGCCTGTCTTTCTAAAGATGTCGTTTAGCCGATTTAGAGATTACCTACCTAGCTCGCATTAGAAGACATTGAAGGCTGAGGTTTTTTTTTTGTATGGCGTCTCGTAGTTGACCTTGAGAGGCCGTGACTACTTAACCGAGCTTTCCTGTGGACTGCCTTAAGGTATGAGCTTAAAGCCTCCAGCCAGGGCGTAAATATATATTATAAACTAAACGACTGCGCGCTAAGGACACCCCCAGTGGGGTACGGACCACGACTTAGGGCGTCGTTGGGGGGAACAGCAAGTTTCCCCAACTTGCTGTTCCCCCCAACGACGCCCTAAGTCGTGGTCCGTACCCCACTGGGGGTGTCCTTAGCGCGCAGTCAGGCTGGATCAAAGTTTAAATCATGATTATTATCAGGGGTTACTATTAATGCTACGGCGCACTCAGTCTCGGCGCGGGCGGGTGGCGATTCGACGTGCAAGGGACGGGGGGGACAATTTAGTCGGGGGCTTCGCGTGTTACCTCGGCGGCGAGGCCGGAATTACGGTCTGTGTAATTTGTGCACTGGACTGGTGGCCCTATTGCTTTCCTGGAGGAGACTAATCTGGGTCTGTGAGAGTATGCCTTGGTCGGCGAGTCTGACTAATAGTGGAAGGCCTATAACTAGCGGCCAGCACAACCAGAGAGTTGCGATGACTATCCGCGGAAGGCGGGGGAGGATGACACACTGATTTATATTGTAATGCAAATCTTGAATCCGAAGTAGAGCCGATTCATAACTTCGTTACAGACAACGCAAAGCAAATCCAAATCATTTCATGGAAATATTATATTTGGACGTACCCTTTATCCATAAATTATACAAAAAATAATATGTACATATTATATAAATAATAACTTATATATTTTTTTTATTAATAATATTATTATAATAATTAATAATTTTATTATAATTCATAATTATAATTAATATTAATCATTATAATTAATATTGATCATTATAATTAATATTTATCATTCTAATTAATATTAATCATTATAATTAATAATTTATATTCATTATTATAATTTATAATATTATTAATGATTTTTTTATTTATTGAAAATAACAAAATTAATTATATCCTTACTATTCACAAACTAAAATAAGGGGTCGAAAAATTCATCCACATCGCTGTAGGAAATATTGAGTTTTCACGCTATTCATCTTTCAGGAGATAATGCAGGTGTATGTGTACCAATTTCAGCGATTATAAGTACTAAAGTATTGAATAAATACTGGTTACAATAATCTGTACTGTATTTAAGTACTTAACGTGAAGTTAATAAATGTCTTATCTAAACCCATATTTCTTTACGATTATCGGATGATATTCAAATAGCGTAGTAAAACAGGGTTTAGGTTGCAAAAATAAACGTCATAGTTATTTAAGTATACAGGGTCGTAGCGAAACTCTGCTGACGTGATCGGTATCGAAATATAAACGTAATCAAACAAAAAATAAATAAATTCGATTTTTTTTGGATCATCAACCGCAAGTTGTGTAGTCACTTAAAATATCTGATTTTCTTTGTGTAAACTTCAGAGACGTGATGGGTATGACATCTAAACACGATTTAGCAAAAAAAAAAACATTTTTTTCAACAAATACTTCAAGTAACAACACCACCAGCAGTCTATGACCCAAAAAAACATCAAATCTTTTTTTTTTTGTCGTGTACTTACCGAATTCGCAATTAATTTAAATGTAAGTAACTATTTATTGATAACCTGAAACATACAAGTATACAACACAGTAGGTATTCATCAACTCTTGTACAAACGGATGTAGTTCTACATAACTACATCAGTGTTTACAAGAGTTGCAATTATTTTCTGATTTTAATCAGAAAAAAAATTGCTTTTACTGATTTTAATCAGAAAAAAAATTGGCTTCTACAGACCGGCGCGACACGCGACGCGACACAAAGGCCCCGCGTGTCGCGCACCGAGCGGTGCCTTTGTGTCGCGTCGCGATTCGCGCCGGTCTGTAGAAGCCTTTAAGCTTAGAATTCTAAGCCTTTAAGCCTGTTCTTTTTATATTAGGTAAGTATTGAATAGTTTCAACTATGTAGTCTAAACAAGCATGTGACATGTAGGTAAACATTTATCATCGCAGACCATTTATTTAAATTGTGACATTGACATAGTTACAATGTATGCATAACTAAATACATATTTCAGACCCCTTACTTGTAATGCTGAGATAAGCTCTGACCAATATAACTGGCTATTAATTCTGGTGTATGACCGTCACTATTTTCCTTATTAATTTACGACGGCGGCGGTTATTTTATTTTACGGGCGAACGAAAATAAAATAACATTATTATCGATATTTAATTTTTTGCTTTTATCCGCGCGTGGAAGTCTTAAGATACAAAATATAATGTACTAAAATAACAGCCAATTTTTTTAAAACTACTTTATAAAAAATAAAACGAGTGTGCATAGACCACACAACTGAAGTAAAACAGAAATCACCGTTCGCTAGCAAAAGAAGTTTTACTTCAAAAAAGCTGCGGTCTTGTGAGTGTATAAACAGCCAGTGTGAATAAAAAAAAAATACCTATTAAGCGGGACGGCCGGCAGTGATGCGGTGTGTTCCATGTTTAAAATTTAAAAACTTCGGTTCCTCTCTTTCCGTAAGGGCTTCTACAGACCGGTGCGACTCGCGACGCGACATAAAGTCACCGCGTGTCGCGCGACCAGCGGTGCCTTTGTGTCGCGTCGCGAGTCGCGCCGGTCTGTAGAAGCCTTAACGCTCTCGTCACGCATTCACCAGCTTACTCCCCAAGTCTTAAAATATTTTATGACATCGCATCGCATCGCATCGCCCGCCTGCGCTATTACTTCGTTTTCGCTTAGCGTTCTTTTAGGCTTTTCTTCTTTTTGCTCGACTCATATGGGCCGTAGCGTGATGTCAAATAGCCTATAACCTCCCTCAAGAATTGGGCTATCATATGCATTCATCAGGTAGTAAGAGTGATCCCTCTAATTATAGGCCTATATCTGCGCTACCAGCATTGAGCAAAATATACGAAAAAGTAATGCTAGACCAAATGTTGTCACACTTTAATTGAAATGGGATTTTACATAGTCGCCAGTTTGGTTTCACGAAAGGTAGGTCGACGACAGACGCAGGAGTAAAACTCATCAGTCACATTTTGGAATCCTGGGAGAAATCCCAGGATGCCATTGGCATTTTCTGTGACCTTTCAAAATCGTTTGACTGCGTTGACCACAATACGCTGATCTATAAATTACACCACTACGGAGTTCGTGGACTAGCTGCTGATCTTGTTCTTTCCTATCTATCAAACAGGCAGCAAAAAGTAAACGTTAACGAGGTGACGTCCTCGGGATCTCTAGTAAAGAGGGGCGTGCGTCAAGGTTCAATTCTTGGTCCTTTCCTATTTCTAGTTTATATAAATGATCTTCCTTACATGATGGCTAACTTATCGGATATAATTCTATTTGCTGATGACACTTCTCTTATTTTTAAAATAGATAGTAAAGATTCGGATGTCTTACACGTCAACGATAGTCTAGCTGTTCTTTCGAAATGGTTCGCAGCTAATAATCTTTTACCTAATGCGAACAAAACAAAATGTCTTAAGTTCTCATTACCAAACGTACCCCAAGTGGGTCTAAATTTAAAACTTGATGGCAAGAAACTAGATGCTATTACGGAAACTGTATTTCTAGGAATTACTCTAGATTCCAAATTGCAACGGGGTGCCCACATTAGAGCTCTTTCGGGTAGATTAAGTTCAGCTGCATATGCAGTAATAAAAATAAGGCATTTGATAGATATAGCCACAGCTAGGTTAGTATACTTTTCTTATTTCCAGAGTATTATGTCTTATGGCGTTTTGCTGTGGGGATCGGCAGCCGACGTAGATTCAATTTTCATTTTACAAAAGAGGGCATTCCGCGCGGTCTATAGAATGGGTCCTCGTGAGTCCCTTAGAAACAAACTCAAAGAAACTGATGTACTAACTCTGCCTTCTCTTTATATCTTAGAAAGTATTTTATATGTTCGCAAAAACTTAGGCCTTTTTACAATAAGAAGCGATTTCCATAATATAAATACACGTAGTAAACATGAAATTGTGATACCCTTTAGATTAACTAAAACAAGCAAGTCATTTCTTATAAATAGTATCCGCTTTTATAACAAGTTGTTACAGAACTTAGCGATGGAAAATTAAAAACCCATATCAAACGTGTCCTTATCAAAAAAGCATATTATAAGATTAAAGACTACGTTGAAGACAAGGAAGTTTGGCATTAATTCCTTCTGCACATGTGGCTTCCCTGGTACCTCATTAACGGCAAAAATATGTAAATGTCTATTAACTGCTCCCAATATACTTCCACTTTACGTAAGGCGAAAAATATCAGATCTTGTGTTTCTTTTCAAGATTGCTAATGGAAAAACTGGTGTTACCGAGTTGTTACACAAAATCGGACTGCGAGTGCCGTCTGTGTTCTTGCGTAGACCTCATTTATTGCACTCCCCAGTGGTAGCCACTACGTACAGACGGAACACGTACATGATGAGAGCGAGTCGCATGTACAATGCAACCTGTCAGGAAGCTGACATCGACATTTTCAATACTAGTGTTCTCAGTTGAGGAGAATCTTGTCTAATAGCTTCTTCGAGCGGAAATAGTATTTTTTTTTTCTGTTTTGTGTTTTATAAAGTCTACTATCAATTTTCTTTGTTCCAATGATCATAGACAATAAGTGGAAACTTGTAATTGGCCATATTCTTGTATGAACTATTACTAAATGTATCTATTTAGCTGTAAGTTTTCCTAAAAATAAAATAAATAAATAAAATCATTCCGATTCCGATTCAAACTGTGTTACGCAATTAGGGTTCTGGGGCATCATCTACATCCAAGTTCAACCTAACTTTTTAACTAAACTTGCAGAATTGTTTTTAGTTTTGCCTTTACTTTTAACTTTGTAAAATGACTTTGTAAAATAGGGATGTTAAATTGTAGATTAAATATACCTAATGTATAATGAATACCTATAATTATGTAATGAACTAATGACTGTAGAAAATGAGTCCTAGAGTAGAGAGCGCGTATTACGCGTAGTGTGCGACGCCCCCCAGCTAGATGGACCGACGACCATAAGAAGATGGCTAGGAGTCTGGAACAGATTGGATGCGGAAGGCGAAGGACAGGGTGTTGTGGCGCAGCCTGGGAGAGGCTGAGAGAGTTCAGCAGTGGACTGAAATAGGCTGAGTTGATTGATTTGTTTATATGTAAAAAATACCTTTGTCTTAATTGTCCTGAGAATGAGATCGGCTTACAGTCCTAATTAAAACGTTTTTCCCAGTGGCTCGGCAGTATAAGCAGTTCAATTAAACTTAATCAACACAAGGGCCAGATGATAATTTATACCATTTTGTTAAGTCATTGACCTCACGGTTTTTTCTCGGAACTCACTATAATATTGTAGTCACTCGTTTGATCGATACCACTGCAGTATTGAAGGTCAATCGTACCTACTACAAGACTGAGCTATCCATTGCCTCAGAGAGTAACGAAGAGTATAGGCATGCTATTTGGTATTTTGTGGTTGAATGGTCTCATTAGTGATGAAAAGCAATGCCGTGCTATCCAGGAGTAAACACCTTTGGTGACGTTTGGTTAAAGCCTTCTACAGACCAGCGCGACTCGCGACGCGACACATAGGCACCGCTCGTCGCGCGACACGCGGGGCCTTTCTGTCGCGCCAGTATGTAGAAGCCTTAAGGGTAACCGAAGGTGGCTTTGGGGTGTTCTACATTAGTTTCACATACTAGTGGCACAGTAGACACAAGCGCCGGGAGCGGGGTGCAAGGTGCACTACTTGCACCTCCCTAGCTACAAAATATAATATAGATGTTATAACATTCAGAACAGAGCTTGAAACCGGTTAATTTTTATTTCCGAAGATACAAATTATTTTTGTTACAATTGATATTAGCTTCAATGATTGCTTCATCACATTAAGTTCAGCATTGATTGTGTAACAAAGTGTTAAATAATTAACGAAATATGTTCGAAAACCTTTATTATAACGGTTAAGGTTACATTGAAAATTAACCGGTTTCCGAGCCGTGATTCAGAACTATAAAAAAACTGTCAGTTGTAGGACTGCACGTCAGAAGTGAAAACTAAGTAACTTCATAACTTGTGAATTGTATCGAAGCGTTCGGTGACGATGACGCGGGTTCCATAATTTTTGTTCACCCAAAAAGTGCTCAACGCGCCTAATGAAGTTTTCATTTCAAAATATCCGAAAACGCCTAATAAAATAATATCGAGGCGAGATCCTAAAATATTCCACTCAGTTCCAAAGCTTCTGTGCATTAGTACCTAAATAAAGTACCGAACTCCTATTTCCAAAAATCTAATCGACCCTAGGGGAGGTGCTAACATTATCGAGTAGGCTTCGGTTCTTTAATTATTAGGCTTTCCTGCATAAGTCGACAAAGTTACTCCAGGGTATGAATGGACAAACGTTAACTTATCATATCCGAGATGAACTGCAAAAATGAACAAGCTTCGTGGAGCTGAAGATGCACCCCTTGAAAATAAACTTGCCGGGCGCCCATGAGTAGATTGGTAACATTGGACGACTAGACGTTATGCGTGTAGACTAGCGTCTAACTGCATCACTGGTGCTCTCTGTCGGACACGATGCTAGGTGAGACAGCGTTCTTTTCGGCCGCGCCCACCAGTGAGTTCGAGCCTGCGACTAGTTGGCTCTTAAGATTCAACCCAATCCATTCCAATTAGGAACAAATGGGTCGAAACTATACTCACTCATACATGGAAAAGCGTGAGTTCAACGCGAAATCTAAGCATGCTTCCGGTAACAGTTTATCATTTAGTCGCATGAAGACAAGTGGTGAGTTTTTATACGTGTAATGCAAGTTTGGTTGACTCTAACACCTGTTGGATCGCAGCTTTTGTTTTTCACATTAATGATGAAGATGACCAGTACCTCAACTAGGCTCAGTTAGGTACTGGTCATCTTTATACTGCGCTAGTGGTGGGTCGGTGCTGCCAAGTATGGCAGTGGAAAAAAAAAATTAACATAAATGAACAGTAGTTCATTTACGGCGTCTATTGTCTAATTGAAATGGCCCAAAATTCAGTTTTACTCAGTTTTCCCGCGTTGTTTTATTCGGCAAGGATAGGTACTCAAACAGCAGCTATGTCGAACTGCCTAGCAGCACAGGCTTGAGTGAAGTTCTTCATTTAGGTAACCGGGTACAGTTTCCGAACTAAAAGTTGAATGTGTCAAATGCCAAATGACAAATCAATGTCAAATGCCAAATGTCAAATCAATGTCAGAATCGAATTCCAAATCAAGCTAAAGACCAGTAAAGACCAAATAAAAAATCTGTTAATTGACCACCTTGATGGACGGCTTTTTTGTGGAAGAACATAAATGTCAGAAATGTATCCGCAAATGTTCGATTTCTTACGCTTCGATTGTTGGGCGAATTAAGGCTTCTACAGACCAGCGTGACTCGCGACGCGACACAAAGGCACCGCACGTCGCGCGACACGCGGGGCCTTAGTGTCGAGTCGCGTGTCGCGCCAGTAATGGCGAACCAAAGATTCAACACACGCTTCACGTTTTGCTGAAGACGGGGGCTATTATCAGCAGGTTTGACTAGAAGCTTAGGGTTATGAGGAAAATGCATAATTATACAGAAAGATTGAGATGACCATCGATTTAAGTAAGTTTCAATAGTACTTTTTCATCAGAGGCTTCGTACAGTGTTCCATGCAGAAATAATCTGAAGAAACATCGACAGCATCATCTATCTCCCAAAAATCAAAACAAAAAACATGCAGGGTAGTCTTTGGGGACAGCCGATAGAAGTGAAAACAGTATACTTATAGCTCATGGAAAGCGTTCGGTGACGATGATGCGAGTTTCATGATTTTTGGTCACCTAAAAAGTGCTTAACGCGCCTAAAGAGGTTTTCACTTCAAAAACTCGCGAGGTGTCATGGGATATGCACCCTAATTGCGTAACACACCATCAATCACAATCTGAATGATTTTGACGTATATTGCTAATCCGTTACTTCTTATGTTCGAAAAATTTGTCTGCTCAACAACGTAAATAACGCAATGAATGTTTTTGAACTGTCAAAATGAAACCGATTGCTACTGATAGTGTGTTACGCAATTAGCCCGCTCTGGTTGGAAAGAAGTTCCTCACGCTTTTGCACACTTGGCGAATGAGAGCTAGACCGAAAATGTGTAACAATTTGACCGTCACGACACTTTTATTACTTAACAAAAGTATTGGAGGACAACCGTAAAGCCGTGTACGCACGAGCGAACAATTATATTATGGTGAACACGAACATTTGGTTCGTACGTGTCCAGGACATAAATGAACAAAGCGAATAGCAACTCCATACACCGTCCACACAGCGCAACGAAATTGTATCGCCACGGATATTTATGACGAACACAGTGTTTGATGTTCGATAGTGGTACGCACATGCGAACAAAGTGTTCGATGTTCCTTGTTCGCTCGTGCGTACACGCCTTAACGTTCGTTAAGGAACTTCGTTCCAAAAATTAAAGAAATCCGTCAAGTTTGAGATCATTATAACCGTTAACGACGAGGAAAATAAACAACATTACCTACCGTCTAACGGAGTGATGTGTTCAAAATCACAAGATTTTCCGCAGATTGAGGACAAGTCTTAACACGATTGTAATGTAAATATTTATTCATAACACTAACGAGTTGTTGATTTTTTATGATAGTTAGGTTCATAAACAACCTGCGAGCGATAGTCCACCTGATGGGATGTATTTAACTGTTTCTTACTATATCTGTATAAATAAATATATTGGTCTCTGTAGTCTCATGAAACATGAGGCTTCAGGGGCTAGGGTGAATCTTTGGGTTCATTCGAGCAATCGAGTCTGGGACAACCACGCTGGGGTCGGTGCATTTCAGTCATTCATTCATTCTGATGATCACTGCTTGTTGCAAGCTTGCAACCCATTGCATCGATGATACGTTGTTGTTACCTTAGGGCCTGTGCACACCACGTTTTTTAAACGCGCCGTTGACGCGCGTTTTAGAAACGTGTTTTTTTTATTTTTTTTATGTATGGCTTCTCGTAGGTGGCCTTGAGAGGCCGTGACTACTTAACCGGATTAGCCTGTGTCTGCCTTAAGGTGTGAGCTTAAAGCCTCCAGCCAGGGCGTAAAATATATATTATATTAAAACTAAACGACTGCGCACTAAGGGCACTCCCTGTGGGGTACGGACCTCGGCTTAGGGCGTCGTTGGGGGATCACAAATTGGGGACGGGCTGCATCAAAGTTTATTAGAAACGTGCGTCGACGGCGCGCTTTTATCCTACAGAAGGTCTACACGCTACGTCTGACTCGCGTGCGTATCGCTACAAACGCGCGTGAACGGCGTGGTGTGCACAGGCCCTTCAAGACAAAGTTGAAATGTCTCATCCATCATGTGCTCGTAGATTTTCCTGCCACCATTTTCGCAACGGAACTCTCTGTTGTAATAATTTTAATCATCTTTAATAATTTTAATGAATCCTATACTCAGTCTTTCTCATGATACTTTACATGGGCCAACAGAAAGAATAATACAACAATTCAGGCCCGTTAGTTATTCGGCCCTAAATATAAATAATTGCTCTCTAATGTAACGCTAACGACACAGTAAATTCCGCATGGTCCAAATCCGGGGCGTAGTTCGTAACAGTTACCTTTTAACCGTTCGGTGGCAAAATCTAAACATCTGTGAATGGCGATGAGTAGGTAGATGACAAACGTGTTTATTTATTCAGAATGGCATACAAACACAGGATAACATTGAGTAGGAGACATTGTTCATGACTACAAGTGCTACATAAATCGTAGAGAGGTTTATCTTTAGATACATTTGAACAACATTTGATGTATACTAAGTAGGTATTTTTTCCATTGCTCGGTTCAAGAGGTGGACAAACTAGACAAGGCTGTTACTTATATATTTGGAATCATTGTGTTTTGTGAGCAAAAATATCGGTGTAATATTGTATATTTTTGAGTTTTGGGTTCTGAATTTATATTTACTACCTCGATGGTGTAGTGGTCGCGCTGAGCATCAGATACGGGGTTTGATTCTCGGGCTGGGCAGTGTTATTGGGAATTTCTCAGTTGCAGCCTGGAGTCTAGATTTGTATCCGGTTAATGGCAATAGGCTCGTCCCCTATTACACGAAATGTGGGAGTACTATAAATACACTATTAAACACACATTACTGTCATACCAATCGAACCTCTTCTTGACCGTTCATTGTAGAGGTTGATGAGAAGGAGGAGACAGAAGTCCATGCCCATCACCAAATACAAACAGATCAGGTTGACATGGCGCCGGCGGCGTCGTCTGATTTTGTACCGGTAGACATACCTGCTTGGGTATGATAATAACAGTAATTATGATGTTTATCGGGATCAGGTATGCAGCATATAAGCATAGCATCCTATGTAAACGTTTCTACTTGTACGCGCTTCAATAACAGCGTTAAATCGTTTAAAATGGAAGGCATAATATAGGAGTACATACATACATAAGCTCACGGCTTCTTCCCATGGGGGTAGGCAGAAACTATAGAACGCCACCTGCTATGCTCCTTACATACTCCTTTTGCTTCGCCTAGGTACATACATCTGGTCGTGCACGCACGCCGGTTGAGAGAACTACGCCCCTGACCTTTCTGAAGAACATCACCAATTTGGTCACTATAACTATGTCCTCCTAGGGCGTGGGGCCTCCCAGCGTTTCCACTCACCTCCGCTTTATAAATAGTATACCTTTTGCTAGTCGCCTTTCACTCATCCTCATTTTTCATTTTTCAGCCTATCATTCATACTCACGCCAGACATGCATGCTTCGCAAGGAACCCATTTCCAAATGACAGCATTTATTCTACTTTCATGCTTCTTTTGCCACACCCAACATTTACTTCCATACATAAGCGTATGCTGGACCAGCACACCATTGTGAACAGCCAGTCGAGCCTTAGAGTGAAAGAAGAACCAGAATATAAGAGTAATAAAAAGTATAAATATGTCGTAATGGGGGTGTTCCCTTGTTTCGCAGACAGAAATTTCATAGAATTTTGTTTCGTAGAAAATGATTCATATAATATTTGGTCCTTGTATTTTTATTTCGAATACTATTGTTTCAACGACCATTTAGTTGAATGAAACATATTTCACAGAAACACAATTCAATGAATTTTATCGTAACATTTTTTTTTAGAACAAACTTATCAAATAGTAGAATTATTTTTTAACGAATATTGTTTGTTCGGTGTATTTTTTCATGGTATTTTATTTCAACGAAAATATAAAAATAGACATTAAGTATGCTATCCATAATTTTATAAATAAATATCATAGATATATTTAGTAAGATTAATTAAGCGTTTAATAAATATACAGGGTGTTTGGCAGAACGTTGAACATACGAAAATGGTGGGTAGGTGGGGTCATCTGCTACTTACTCAGCCCTAATTTATTTGGCCCTGGCCGACTGGGTATTTTTAAAAAAAAAAAAAAGTTTTTTTCTTGTTTCACCACTTTCCTAACTTTAAAGTGTATTTTTTTTATTAAAAATGGGCAATAAAACAGGCAATTTTTTTTTTTTTAATCTTTGATGTTGGCAGATTCTTATAAAATTATTGCTTTGTTCAGATGTTAGCTAGAAAAAAAGTTATGAGTCCTCAAACTTACAGAAAGATGTAAAAAATACTTGAATGTTAATTTCAACTTGCATTTAAAAAAAAACAAAAAATGATTGAGGAGTTCCAATTCTAGCAAAACATCCCTAGTGTGTGAGCTTTCTAATGGTATGTAATTTGCTTTTATAAAAAAAAAACTTTAAGAGTTATTTCATAATTTTATCAAGTAGGAAATTTTTGACTAAACTCTACCTTTACGGAAAGTTAAATGTTTTGCGAAATTTAATACTGCAAAGTTGGTAAAAATTATGGATCGACGGCTTGCCAGTAGCAGTGGTGCAAATTGACATTCACTATTCCCTTGAGATGGTTACACAAAGCAGGTAGAAATTTTGTTTCACTCTTGCGCAGTCATAGCGTATTTTTGCTCTCTTTCGCTCTCGTGGCACCGTGACGCGTCAGAATGAATTCTTGACGAAACTCTACCTTTACGGAAAGTTAAATGTTTTGCGAAATTTAATACTGCAAAGTTGGTAAAAATTAAATGATCGATTGAAATTATGCTGTACCAGTTAGGTGCGTTAATGAAACAATTAAATAATTTTAAATAATTTATTTAAATAATAAATCATATTAGATGTTCAAATTGACGCCCTTCATTCGCAATACAGGTGCGGCATCTACGTCTGATTTCTACAGTTGTTGTGCGCAGCAGCATCTCCTGTCGCATAACTTCGAAAGCAGCATTAATTCGATTTATCAAATCTTCCCGACTTTCTACTTCTGTAGTGTAAACTAGTTCCTTTGCCCTTCCCCACACGTGAAAATCGAGCGGAGTGAGGTCGGGCGATCGCGGAGGCCAGGGAATTGGTCCTCCCCTGCCAATCCACGAATTTGGGAAACAATTATCCAAATGCTCACGTACAACTAGACTAAAGTGAGCTGGGCAACCATCGTGTTGAAAGACAATAGGCCTGTTTATGTCTACTTGGAACACTTCTTCCACTAATGGTGGTAAATCATTTATCAAAAAATCCAAGTAGTTGTTCGCGTTGATGTTGTCGGGCAAATAATGAGGCCCTATTAGCTTATCGCCAATCACTCCTGCCCAGACATTCACACTGAATCTCCTCTGGAAGCCTCTTTGTCTCTTCACGTGTGGGTTTTGATTTTTAAGTGCCCAATGGTGAAGATTGTGATAATTGACAATCCCTTCTTTGTCAAATTTGGACTCGTCTGTCCACAAAATACTTTTTAAAAAGTTAACGTCGTCCACATCGGTATGCAGCAAATGGCGACAAAATTGCACACGTCTCCCAAAATCACTGTCATCGAGACCTAGAACAAACAAAACATGTCTAAGAATTGATTTCAATACTGAATCTTTTCTTCCTCCGAGTTCAAACTCTACAATTATCCAAATTTTTCATCTTCAATTTTTAAGTACACTAATTGGCTTTATGGCTTAGCCATAAAGACGTAAGACCAAATTCACAAAAGGGCGTGCGACTTTCCAATTTTGTTCTAAAAAGGACCCATAAGTGCTGGCAAGTTTACCTACGCTGACCACCTGCGCAAACCGAATCCGAAATCCGAATCCTGTAAGCGCTGGCCGCCTGATTGTTACGTGAATGCGGCCGAATAGGAATAGTTTATTGAATTTAATTTGAAATTAGAATTGAATGCGCTAAAAACAACATGAGGCAAAACAACTAATAAAGAAAGTGACGAAATCAAGGTTAAATGGAACGATCAATTGAACTGTCTCATAATTTACTACATTCCACAAAATCGTATCAGATGCAGTGCATAAACGGCTTAATCTTACCTTGCACTGGAGTGTAGTGAAAAGCATGTCTACCATCTTGCCGGAGAACAGACCACACTTTCCATATGCTTAAGCCAAGTATTGAAGCTATCTGTCTAATGCTTTTGGTAGGATCCGCGTCAAACTCGGCAAGAACTTGTTCGTCAATGGTAGCATCGGGTCGTGCTGCGTTCACTCGTGGTTCTTGTAAGTTCAGGTTACCGGTTTGTCATAAACGTCGGTAAGTACTCGCAAACGTCTGATGACTGGGTACTCGGCGGTTGGGATAACGCTCTTGATAAATTCTTCGCGCTTCACGCGAATTTGTATTAGCGCTTCCATACGCTAACAACATGTCCGCGTATTCCTCACTGGTAAAAGCAGCCATTTCTTTACCAATAACAACAGGTAACAGTAATAACAAAAAACTTAACAAACTTAAACTTAACTAGTGATAACAATAAAAGAAAACGAAGTGAACAAAAACAAACGTAAGCGTAACGGGCACGTGAGATCGCAGAGGCAGTTAAGTCTCGACTGAATAAAAGAAAAGAATTCATTCTGAGGCGTCACGGTGCCACGAGAGCGAAAGAGAGCAAAAATACGCTATGACTGCGCAAGAGTGAAACAAAATTTCTACCTGCTTTGTGTAACCATCTCAAGGGAATAGTGAATGTCAATTTGCACCACTGCTACTGGCAAGCCGTCGATCCATAATTTTTACCAACTTTGCAGTATTAAATTTCGCAAAACATTTAACTTTCCGTAAAGGTAGAGTTTCGTCAAAAATTTCCTGCTTGATAAAATTATGAAATAACTCTTAAAGTTTTTTTTTTATAAAAGCAAATTACATACCATTAGAAAGCTCACACACTAGGGATGTTTTGCTAGAATTGGAACTCCTCAATCATTTTTTGTTTTTTTTTAAATGCAAGTTGAAATTAACATTCAAGTATTTTTTACATCTTTCTGTAAGTTTGAGGACTCATAACTTTTTTTCTAGCTAACATCTGAACAAAGCAATAATTTTATAAGAATCTGCCAACATCAAAGATTAAAAAAAAAAAAATTGCCTGTTTTATTGCCCATTTTTAATAAAAAAAATACACTTTAAAGTTAGGAAAGTGGTGAAACAAGAAAAAAACTTTTTTTTTTTTTTTTTAAATACCCAGTCGGCCAGGGCCAAATAAATTAGGGCTGAGTAAGTAGCAGATGACCCCACCTACCCACCATTTTCGTATGTTCAACGTTCTGCCAAACACCCTGTATAAGTAAAATAATAAAATAATCAGTGTTTTAATTAACATATCTGCGTCAGATTCCATCTACTGTTATTGAATCATATGGGTTAGGTTAGGTTAGAACAGTGACCATTAACGCGTAAAGGCGAGCGAGCGCAGCGAGCGTGCCGCGGCAGCGGCCGCCGAGCGCCGGATCCCCTCTATTGTTTAGGCGTTTGTTGAAATGAAAATATGGTAATTAAAACTGTGGTTTATTGAATGTTCCTATGCGTCAGATACCAACTACTGTTATTGAATCATTTGGGTTAGGTTAGGTTAGAACAGTGACCATTAACGCGTGAAGGCGAGCGAGCGAATCGAGCGTGCCGCGGCAGCGGCCGCCGAGCGCCAGATCCCCTCTATTGTTTAGGCGTTTGGTAAAATTAAAATACGGTAATTAAAACAGTGGTATAATGAATGTTCGGAAACATAATATTTCGAACAAATGTTATTTCGTCGAAACAGTTAATACGTGCAATGAAGTCACTATTAATGAGAATAACAAGATTTTTTTCCTGCAACCCGCATTGTTTTTGTGAACGCAGTGTTGTAATTTTATATGAGGGAATTGCATTTTGTCAAAGATGCGAACTGAAACGTTTAGAAACTGTCAGTCGATAAAATGTTTTTCTTGGTAATAAGTTTGATATTAACTAAGCAATATGAGGATAGAGAATATTTGATTTGTTATTCTATGAAATGAATATTAAAACATAAAATTTTATTTGTAACAAAAATCATTGATTTAAATTTCTTCAAAGTAAGTATTCTGCGTATTGATTATTCTATGAAATGATAATTATGAGAAAAAAATTATGTGAAACGAAATTCTATGGAACTATTTTCTATAAAACAACGTACAACCCGTAATGGGAGATGGCTTAAGCTGTTTTCTACGAGATTTCAGTGTCCCTGACACTGTCCAAATTTCAAACCCTTCGCCTTTGAGCCTAAGGCCCTACCTCCCGCCCCTCACCCCATGACCACGGTCAGCAGCAAAAAATGCATGGCCACCTCTGCACGTTTGCCTAAGTATTTCTAAAAACTATAGTTTGCTAAAACAACATGAGAGGTAATAAAGATGTTAGATTTGTGGCTAGTCTATGGAGTGCTGCTGAAAGGAACAAATAATTATCATTTCACCATTTTAACTAATTGACAAAACTTAACCAAGATAACGTTATGAGATTTATGATGACATAAATATTATTTTTACTCTAAATCTAATATTGGTGAATTTTACAAAGTAGATAGCATGTGAGTAACAAAATTTGGTACTATAAAAGTCCTGAGAACGTTTTAGAACGTGCTAGTTAGTGTTCAAGATTTGTGAAAATTCCACACGTTTCCGTGTGGAATTTTCAAATGTGTGTGCAACTATGGTAATAAATAATTCTCAGTTTTAACATACAGTTTGTGTTTTTTTTGGTCAGAATTATAACAGAAAATACACAACTTTAGGTATTTTCCAGTTTATCGCCCAATACAGTCACGAAATCTCCACGAATGTGTAGCTATAAATAATAGTTTCATTAAAAATAATGTTCCTGTGTGTGTCTATAATGCAACCTCTTAATTTATTTTGACTAAACTAAAAGTTCTAACTATCCCATCGCATGCGGGCAGACCCAATCATCCATCAGCCGCGCAAGAATGTCGGTTCTTTGATAAGTAAAACAGTTGCAGACTTAAAAGTCATATGGTCAACAGTCCATATTTTATGCCATTGAAACTTTATTTTATTATAATGCTGGAAGTAAATGTATATTTGCGTTTGTTTCAGTGAGTTACCTGCATAGTAACATACTAAAGTTTTAGAAATGGCATTTATAATGGACGTGGATTGTTTCCTGAGGAGATATGATTGTATACTCTTAAATTTTAATATACTTGAATGGCCGTGGCAAGAAACACATTTTAAAATTGCACAAAATTGTATTGTGTGTGATTATCCTACTGACCCGCACTTACCAAATCATTTTGTGATGAATAAGACGGATATAAATTACTTAATAGATTTAAATTTTTTCTGGTGCAAAGGTTGCTGTGAGATGGCAATTTATGACCATTACACTCCGGACGAGTGTTTTTGTCATGAATAAAAAGTACCTACTCCGAACCACATTCCTACCTATACCTACTTCCCTAGTATATTCAAACTTTAAAGTTAACCTACCTCCTACTTGAATTCACTAAATGTAGGTAATTAATTACATCAAGTAAGTACAGATACAGGTACTTATAGTTTGTCTATTTACTAAGTAGGTACCGTAAAACGGGGTGAATAGACATGCAGGGGTGAATAGAGACGCAACTTTAAAATGGATTTGGCAAAACGATTGTCGGAGAAATGTTTCAGAATCTATTACGACAGGGAGATGTGTCCGCTTTACATATTTAATGAGACTGACAATAGAATGTACTGAATATGATTGTTTACCAAAAATGTTTGTACTAAACACACTATAGCATTTAGCATTTTACAATAATTTTAAAGATAGTATCTTTATTAGGTTTTACTAAATACTTATTTATAAGATTATTAAGGAAGGTAGGTAGGTAAAGCCAAACTCAGAGTTATGGTCATGGAAGTTATTAGGTTAGGAATGTGCCTGGTTGATTAGGTACTCCTTGAGATTATTGAGCTTAGATTGTAAGATTTCTCAGTTACGATGATTTTGTTTGATGTCTAATTTTCTGTTGTTTTTAAACTATGGCCGTCTTACAAATAAACACGGAATAAAGTTATTCCAGGAATAACATACATTTTCATAGGTTTAAACTTGGAATAACTTTATTCTGTGTTTATTTGTAAGAGGTTAAGAATAAAGATTAAGTAGTACCTAACCTAACGAACTATTTGAGGTATTTTTTTTTTAAATATTGCATATTAAGAAGTAGAGGGTAGGTAGGTGCTCTTATTTTAAAAAATATGAATACTAATTTTAAAAAATCTTGTAATAGAACAAAATGTTATACTTAATTATAAATATATTGAGTTTAGACTGTAAGGGCTCTTTTAATTTAGACGTTTAGTGCGGGACGTCCGGGACGTTTGTCGTACCTTCTGCGCAAGTGCGCACGCCCGTTTTTTTTTTCCATTCAACACTCGATCGTGCGCAGTACAACAAACGCACCGCTGCGGCGCCGCAGCAGTCCCGCACCAAACGTCTAAATTGAAAGAGCCCTAAGATTTATCAGTAACGTTGATTTTAATTTTCTAATGATTATAAAAAATAAATATGTAGGTACGTTATATTATTATGTCAGAAAGTGGCAATCGCTAAATATTAATTTTTGTCCTTAAGAAATACTTATTCTTGGTAATTTATAGTTCCTACATTATTAAATAATATATAATATGAGACTGTTAATAGATAGTACTGAATTTGAGACTGATTTATTCAAAAGTTAAGACTGAATATGATTGTTTACCAAAAGTGTTTGTACTGTATAGTTACTAGAACACACTATATCATATAGCACTGTAGAATAATGTTAAAAGTATGTTGCAACGTTTATTCTGTTATCTTATTTTCTTTACATTTATATTATTTAAGAAGGTAGGTGGGTGACGCTCAATTCAGAGTTAAGGCTTCTACATACCAGCGCGACACGACACAAAGGCCCCGCGTGTCGCGGGACGAGCGGTGCCTTTGTGTCGCGTCGCGTCGCGCGACAAGTCGCCCCGGTATGTAGAAGCCTTTATGCTTAAAGGAGGAAATAGTAAAAATTTGATTAGTAACATGCCTAGTTGATGGTACTCAGTTGATTTTTGAGCTTAGGCTGTAAGATTCGTCAGTAGTTTTCATAAATATTACTTATTGAGATGTTGATGGTAGGTTGGGCTTAAGATGTAAGGTACTTGTTCTAGGTTAAGAATAAAAATAAAAACACATCTTGTCTTAGATCATGTTTTTAATTAATAAACAAATTAGAAACATAAAGTTTTTTTCTTAATATACACCGAACTAGTTTGCTTTATCACAAAGTGTGTAACAATGGCACAAAATACATTATTGAATCGTATGTTAGGCAGACAATCTTACATTTAATTGAATCAACTTTAGCATGCACTCTTTGTTTATGAATGCAATTACAATCGCATTTGTATATATTTAAGTACGATGATTTGATTGGTATATTAAAAACATCACTAAGATTTTCGATACGATTACCTTTAATTACAATACTACCTTCATCATCTAAAATGGATTTTATTTCTATAATACTATTGTCATGAGTTAAGAAAAAATTATTTTGTTTTTGTGATGACAAAATAAATGTTTCTAAATGGAGAACATTTTTGTTTGTACCTGTTTTGGTTGTCTGTGTTTTTAAAAATGGATAAGTCTTGGTCTGATTCGTTTTAATGATACCTTGCAGATCAATCATGTCTTTTTCACTTAAGCGTCTAGCAATTTGCTCAAGAGGCTTATTTCCATGCAGTATCATCCTCTTTATCGTATATAATTTATTTTCAAACGGGTATGTACTGAAATCTTGCAAAGGGCCAAATTTTCTGACCTCTTCAGTCAAGTGTGTTAAATTATGTACGTTACTGGATATATTATCTTTTCCGTATATATTTTTAAATATTTCCACAAAAGAAATGAGCAATGAATTTGCCAGGTCCAGAAAATGGAAATACTCTTTATTGGAACAAATCGTGATGGCACAAAAAAAGCACAGAAAATGATGATAAGCTTCAGTATTTAATACTGTTTGCAGAATTATAAAACTTAAGTAATATAAGAATACTCTAAACTCGGATCCTTTCCAGTGTGCCAATTCATTTAGAGATCTAACAGCTCGATGCACTTCTTTCGGCAATTTACAGTTGGATAAAAAATGTGAAACTGTAATGATATCTTGAGCGCACCACTTAGTTTTTTTATTTACAAACTTTCCTTCCATCCAACCTTTAAGAAGTCGTTTCATTAATCCCAGATCTAATAAATGCAGTGAATCTGCTACGATAAAATCTTCCACCATATCTACAGGTAGCTCCAATAGTGGCGAATCCATCTTATGATGCGCTCCGTAACATTTCGCTCGGAAATCTGTATCAGTCCTCTTTGTACAGCCAGTTCTTGGAAAGTAAACGGTACCAGAAACATGTGAATATTCTCCTATTGTTGTGCACTTGAGACAGCCATGCTTGGCGTTGTAATTGCATACGCCTGAAAAAATAAAACAAATCATAACTTTTGTAAGTAAGACTTGCTTAAGGGTTACCCACTTATTGAAAAATAACTTATTGAAAAGTTCCAACCACAGAATTTTTGATAGAAAAGAAGAAAAATACGTCGACTACCAGACAAAAAAACCTCCCAATGTCTCGATTTTGAACTGCGTCCATTTAAAGGCACAGATAAACCTAAAACATATAAAAATGGGTAGTTATATTTAACCTTTGATCATTGCTCGTGCTTTAGAGTCACAGGTGAAATGTCTTATTTTAACGCCAACTGTTTTCTCTGTATCGTTCATGTCTTTAATTATAATATTGTTTTCTATTAAGTGTTTCATCTCGTCGACAAATTCTTCTAAGAAAGATTCTAAATCTGTTGGTTTTCCTTGTCCGGAATATATCCCAATCACAAAAGGAGGTAGCTGCGGCAATTCATAAATGTTACACAAAATCGGCCATATCTGTTGTTTTGAGCTGTGATAAAGGGGTAATCCATCTATATTAATGTTTAATGAAATATTGTTAGGTGCATTTTCTATGATGCTTAGTAAAGCACGCAATGTCTGTGTTATGCTATTATGCCAATAATGTCCGCCAGGTACTGCTTTGATGTTTATTTTAACATCTGTTTTCAATAGCGTCCTTGGATCTTTTGAAAACACATTGGGAATGCGCTTGTTTATTATTTCTATCAAACTTTTAATTGCTTGATGAGGAATATTGTAAGTGACGCACCATCTTCTAATGTCACTGCGTAATTGATCATCTTTAATGCTCTCCTCGTCTGAACATGCCGATGTAGGGGAACTTTGAACAGAGGTGCTCTCGCTCTCATATTCTTCATCCATAATACTGACTTGAGAAAAAGGAACATTATTGGTAAAGTCCTGTTGTGGTACAAAAAAAATATTTTGTGCAGAACCATGTGCTATATTTTCTGGACCCGCTTGACCAGTATTTACATTTTGGGCATGAGCCTGTTGTATTGATTGTGTATATCGACTTTTCACCTTTTTTTTATAACTGCCACTCACTTTATACCGACGCAAAGATTTCAAATCCATTATTAAACCTTTAGCTACGTTACTTAAAGTTTTAAGCAGATCTGTCGACAGTGTGCCACCATTTATGAAATACTAGTGATATAATTGACACTGAAAATCTAGTATAGAGCTAATTAACCCTTTAATTATTGATTTTAGTACATTTATATTACGGTTTAGTCTCGTAGCAGTAACAAAAACTCACCAATAGAGCTATTTAGAATTTAAATTATTTAGCAACTGCACCAGGAGTCGCTATGGTGCTATTTAGTACTATAGAAGAGTGTTCATTACTTTTACATATCTACCCCATAGCGATGTTGAAGGAGCTCTTAAGAAGCTTACAGATTACGTAATGGTTTTGCAAGGTACTTTTATAGTGCAGATTGATCCTGTAATAGTATTTTCGATACTGCTACAATACTAGCACTGTAAAAGTTATTTTGACGTATTATTAGTGCAAAATAGATACATACAAGTGTCAGTAAGATCATCTATAGTACTAAATAGTACCATCATGGCTTTTTTCATACCTATTACAGTGCAACACTTTAAAGATTCTTTTGTATGGTCCTGTAAGCGTTTTAAGAGCTAACTTATAGAACTTAAATGCTCTTTAATCTTATAGAATCTAAACGCTCTGTTAAAAACCTTTATAGTACAAGCAGTCACAATGGTTACCATTATAGGGTTACTATATCACTGTTTGGTGATAAAATGCCTTGGTTATAGAAGCTTTTGCTACTTGGTATCATGCTTAAAAATGTACTACAGGCGTTGTTTAGGCTACGCTGGTTCGCGCCCTGGCCTGGCTCAGACATATACAACATTTCCCGCAATGAACGTACAACCTCTTAAGGGGTCACTGTCGCAAAAAATCATGTTCCCTACACTTATGTTCCAATAACTCGTCAAAATGTATAGAACAGTAGATTTATTTTACGCGATTTCAGGTTTGGTCCCATAGTAAAAGTTGTTCATTTATTTATTTATAACCATCTTACCTACACTATCATTACAGATCTATGCTATGATCACAGACATGACAGAGTGGCTTTCCAACTAAATCCTAAATCTACACCTTATACCTATTTAAAAAATATCTTAATCTAAATAACTTATTACATATACTCGTAGTGTAACTTTTGCGAATTCACTCAAGTTGCACCACAATACATCAACCCTCCCGTGAACCTCATCATTCATAATGATGAGTACAATGACTCCTTAAAAGGTTGTGCGTTAATTCCGGGATATGTTGTATATTAAACAAGTCGTGTGCCTGAGGGGAATTTCCATCGGAAAAAATTAAGAACTTCCATACAGATTTTCATCCCCTATATTTAACCCCTTATCGGGAAGAATTTCAATAAAAAAATGCTTCCTTAGTGCTCACATTCGTTATAAAAGGAAATATTGGCCAAAATTTGATGAAGCGCGCGGTTTCTGCTAGTGAATGAATGAATGAATGATTTAAGGTTTTTATTAAGTAGAATATCAATATCTTCTCAACTAGGCCCAATGTAGGCCCAGACCGAGATGGTGGGATGAACTAGACGGATTTCAGTAGACTAGAAAATGTGAAGGGGAAAATAACGCCTTTGTTTTACAGCCTACTAACTAACTAAGGCACTAACTAACATATGTCTTTTCAGGGAGACTTGTACCCGTTTTCATTAACTTATTATTCCACTGTTCGATTATTAACTAGCGTTGTTTTTGTAACATATTATGATGTCTTGAACATTTCAATTTAATTCTATAGATAGACCACTCAATATGTCACATGATTGAAAGTTCCGTGCAATCTGGTGCAGCGCAGTTTCCGCACTTAAACTCGGCTGAATTAGGAGGGCATTCAATTTGCAGCGTCAAACACATTGGCAACAAGAGTTCAAGGCTTGCCTTAAGTGGCTGCATGTTAGTCTAGTCATTTGAAGGTTAAGGCGAGACTGATGCGGGCTCTAGTAAAGCGGTTGTAATTGATTAATAAGCTATAAGACCCACACTGCATTAAATAAACTGATTCTAGTTACGCTGAACAGACGATCAGTTTTATAAGGTCACTTTTGCTTATGAATGTAGGACATCCTCCGTTAGTCAAGGCAGTTCAGATCCATCAAAGGGACTATAAAATAACGTAGATCCTGGTATTGTAGGCGCCACATAAAACACAAATAAAGTTGAAAGACATCTACAATAAAGTAAATAAGAGCATCGACAGCCTTTAGAGTAAAGTTAACCGACTGGATGAAAACCCTTATGATGCAACTGAAAAAATTGTGGAAAATAACTAGTCTAAGCAATCACACACATCCTCACTCACACAAACCCTTACTCACACACACTCTCACTTACAAACACCCTCACACACACTCACACCACCACTCCACACTGCATACAAAGTTTGCATGTCTTGTAAGTATTTTATATTTTTGCATGTTTACGATTTTTATTTAAAATTTACCAAAGTTAGCTAAACTGTACTCACTGGAATAATGTGTTTGTTATGTTTAGACGTTTGCTTTGATAGCTGCGCCACAGTTTCTTAATTTTGTAGCTATCATCGTTTCCATTGGTATTATGCCAATTTTTTGTTGTTCCAAAACAAAAATCTTTTACTTTAGGTACATTTTTTTCTTCTAAACTTGATGTAAAGTAAAACCGTGAGTTGAGTAGGTATGTTATTGTCTATGCCCAGGAGTGGCAGAAGTCGGGCTGTGGATGATGGTGAATGTAAAACCGTACATACCATGGTTCTGCTGAAAATGACGCGCGAATTTGGTATGATCTTTATGACCAAAGTTGTCATTACAGCCAGAGCGAGTGCAGTATGAGTGCAGAGCAACAGAACACTCTCTGTAGTCATTATACGCAATGGTAGTGGCGCTCGTGCGCTCGTGTGATCAATGTAAACATGCTGTATTCAGTGAGGTCCAACCTTCAATCTAAGGTCCCGTTCACACCTAAGGGTATAGTCGACAGCCCGCGACTGTGAGCGCCCAGATAATAAATTAATGTGGTTATTGTTGTAAATCCCGAAAATTTAAGTTTTCCTATTAATTAAGGATCTTTAAAATATTACTGTCCGATATTTTTATTGCCAGTGCTGTCACAATCATATTTTTGCAATACGAGCGGAACTCATTGCTATATTTTACAAGGAAACGGCTCGAAGCATTATTTGTCAGATATTTATGCTGCCAAAGAGATTTGAGATATTTATGCTTCCAGTGGGATGTCATGTCACATACTTTTGCAATATGAGCAATTGAGCACCACTTATTGTGATATAGAACAAAACTCGAAATATTATATATACATTATAGGTATTTTTAATCACAACGAGCTATCAAATTCTTCGGAACTGAACTGAGTAGGTAGATATTTATAACGCAAGACATGTCCGCGATATTTACGCATTCTGAAAAATGACACATCTTTTTGAAGCAAAAAAACTCAAAACTCGAAAATTTATTTCAAATAAACCAATTACAGGCACTTTTGAATTGTCAAGGGGTCGGTCTGTGTGTGCGGTTTGTGTGTGAGTGTGGTATAGGTACTTGTCTGTCAAGGAAGTAAGAAATTGGTATTTTAGTCGTTAATTCGTAGAATAAATGAGTTCTTCTGTTTCGCAATAGTTTAGATTTAAGAGCAAATTTAACAATTTATTTTTTAATTCGAATTAGTTTAAGTAAGTAAGTAAGTAAGTAATTATTTATTTGTTAGATTATTTATTGTTAATTTATTTTAAAGCTTGTTGTATATTCTAGAACTTAGGATGAAATATTGGTGGGTAGCAAATGTAGTCCTGTAACGGTCGACTTGACATACTCGAGCAGACCTACGTCGAGTATGGAGTACTTGTCTTGGTGGGACAGAGGCATGTTTGCGAAGAGTGGAGCGGAAAATAAAGAGTTGTCTGATGGTGAGCAACTTGCAGTCCTGATATAATTGTTCAGTCGGGTACCTAAACGGTTTACGTAGCATCACCTTCAGAACAGCTCTTTGAGCCCTCTCCAGCGGTAGAAGTGATGTTTTTGTTGCTCCCCCCCAGGCAGTCACACAGTATGTAAGTAGTGACTGGCACAGGGAGTAGTAGACAGTTTTAAGAGTGTCGATATCCGCTGAGTTTCTAAGTAGCTTAAAGATATAGATTATTTTGCGAACTCTCGATGTGAGTGATATAATGTGTTTGTGCCAATTTAAACGCTCGTCTATTACTACTCCGAGATATTTTATGTGTGAACCTTTGGTCAGGTGTGGACAAGTACAGTCGGGCTTGAAGTGGCAACTGTGGAAATTGATATTAAAGTCCTGTAGAGGCTGGCCCTTCTTGCTTATAGAAAAAGGTATAAATTTAGTTTTTACTAGATTAAGAGTAAGAATATTAGTAGCGAGCCAGTTTGATACCATGATAAGACAGTTCTCAGCATGACGTTTTGTTTCATTCCAGTCTGAGCCATGCACAATGAGCGCTGTGTCATCTGCGTAAGTAAAAACATTACTATTTGTAAGTGTTAGAGTGCATAACTGGTTTATATAGACTAGAGTGTCGGTCCTAGGATACTTCGCTGTGGTACTCCGTAATTACTTAAAGGGTGCTCATTACTTGTGCAATTATTTATAATCACACTTTGCGTTCTGTCTGAGAGATAGCTTTTAAATAAATTTAGTAGAGTCCCTCTTACACCGATATTTTCAAGTTTAAGTAGAAGTATAGGGACAGAGACTGTGTCGAATGCCTTAGATAGGTCCAAAAAGATGCCAAGGCATTTCTTACCCTGATCCAGATTGCGGGATAGGAGATCGCTTAAGCCAGTCACGGCGTTCTGTAGACCTACCCGATACGAACCCGAACTGATTGGGTGCTATGATGTTATAAGCATCTAGGATTCTAGGTATTTCAATTTAAGATTCTCTCTAATATCTTAGACATCGCAGAAAGCACAGAAATAGGTCTATAATTGTTGACACAGTTTCTGTCGCCTGACTTGTAAATTGGGTGATTAAACGCTTTTTTGAAGGCTTTGGGAAAAACGCCGGTAGTAATCGAGAGGTTACAAATATGTGTTATTGCTGGGACTAGGAACTTACGTGAGGATTTAATCATCCGAGTAGAAATATTGTCCAAGCCAACAGCGGTGTCAGTGCGAAGGGTCAGAATGACTTTCTCCATCTCTGTTTCGTCCACTTCTTGAAGGACTAAGGAATTACTCTGGGAATCAGGATACGGAGCCTCTGGGATTTGGGGTTGTTCCGAAAGTATTTTTTTCGCTAATTTGGAGCCAACTTCGGCAAAGTAATGGTTTACAAAGTTGACCGAGTCTTCTGGGCTGCCACAAATTTTAAGAAGATCGGTACACGGTATTTTAGTAGTATTTGTATGGCTTATGGTTTTAATAACGTTCCACGTCGCCTTCGGATTATTCTTAGATTTTTCGAATTCATCTTTTTCGTACGCAATTCTCAGATTCCGCAACAAATCATTACAAAAATTACGGTATCGGTTATAAGTTACTTGTAAACTAACATCGTTTGGAGATTGTTTTAGCTTATAGTGCATCCTGTCCCGATTACTACCACACAACGCATAAGGCCAGACGTTATCCATGGTTTAATGTTTCTCCTTTTACGGGGAATTTTGGAGATGGACGTGTGGCCTCTAACTATAGATGCAATCATTTCAATGAGCCCATCAGCAGCCTCGTTCGCGTCAAGAATGGTCGTAATTCCAGAAAAGTCTGTTGTTTCTATGACTTTCGGAATAGTCGAGTAATCAATGAGAGTTCTTGTACGGTTTGTTTTAGATTTTTGAGGTCTCCATTGTAAGGATAACAAAAGCGCAGCATGATCAGTGATGGTACTTTCTACAATTAAAGTGGTAGCCATTTGGTCAGATTTCAGGATTACGTGGTCTAAGCAGTTATTAAGTCTTGTAGGTGTTAGGTGAGCTGGAAGTAGACCATGAGAGGATGTGAGGGTAAGATATAAATTAGAAAAACGATCTACATTGTTTTGTTTTCTATCAATATTGATATCCCCAATCAAAGCTATTTTTTTGAAAGCGGATAGGGTGATAATTCTCTGTCCAAGCTATTGGTAAACTTTTCTATCGTTGTAAATGACGGAGATCTATAAATAGCAAGGATTGCTATAAAATTATCAATAGTGCAGAGTAAACTACTTGCTTCATCAAGACAGGGCTCAGTAACGGAGCAATTGACACCGTCCTTTGCGTAGATGATTACACCGTCATTCTGATTGTAGGGATTTGAAGACTTAAAAGACGAATAACCCTGTAGATTCGGAATAGTTGTTATAGTTCTGAGCCAACATTCCGACAGTATTATGACGTCAAATTTTAGTTTTATCATTGCTAAGAATGTCTGTAGTTCGTCAAAGTTCTTATTAAGACTTCTGATATTCATGTGCAAAATATTTAAAGTGTTTCCAGAATCAGTGATTATTTTAGAACATTGGTCGGGTAGGCACGCGAATGACCTAGATACTTGAATAGAGTCAAGTTCCGTAATTATGCTATCTATGTTAGCCATAAGTAACAAAAACAAACATTGACAGGTATTTCACTGAAAGGAGACACTAAAATACTACTTAAGGTTGTATATATGACCCCAATTTTTCACTTTGATGATTTGTTTTTTACGGTAGGTATTTAGTTGTTTGTGTATGTGAAGTGTGATTTGTATGTTTGGTGTACCTAATTATTTTAGTTAGATTTAGTAAAGTATTTAAAAAAATTAAATTTACATAATTAACATTTAAAGTAGCATGCAGGCATTTAATAGTTTACAGATTAATTAATTTAACACCTATTGCTCGGTGACATATGTAAGGATGACAAAAGTAGGAATACGCAAGCGTACAGCAAGTAGTAGACCTGTGTAGTCATTGTTCCTGTATTATTTTCGTAAGGCAGACTTAGGTTTTTCAGGTTTGCGAACCTCTCGATCGATGTGTCTTGATTAGTGAGTACCCCTTCATGAGACCCCCAAAAAGTGTTATTTTTGCTCTATCTCGCTTCTTTCACAAGATATAGCGGTTTTGTTTTTTTTTGAGGAATGTTGGTACAATTTTTTTATTTTGAAATTGAAACATCGTTTTATTGATACGACAGGACAGCATGTATAAATGTCAAAGCAACTGTCAACTGTCAACGGGGTTGACGTTAAGGGGGAGCACTCTATAGACTATAACCGGTTTAACAGGCCAGTGCCTGAGAGGTTGGCGAACTGTGCATTTTAATATATTTATGCTCGCGAAATACATATTCACATAGCATCTACGCTTGGTGTGAATGCTGCCTTACGCGATGAAACAACTGCATAATTTTTCACTCTCGCCCGATTAGAAACACGAGAACTGTCGGCCACATATTAACGCTAATGTTTTCCAATGCGTTGGATTAAAATATGTCAATGCATTATTGTTTACAAGTCTCTTCGCTTCCAATTGCCAAGATGCGGGTCATAATTGACGATTATAGAACTCTTATGTTGTCAACAATTCGTTTAATATATCTGTAAGTACCTATGTTTCTGTATGTGTAAATTGTTTAGAGTTATTCCTACTATGGGAACTGACACAATTGAAACCAACTACAACTCCACCAAACTAAGTTTGCACCTCGCTGGAATTAATGTACCTCGCACCTATGTATAATGCCTGTTTTCCCTGAAAGTATAAGCAGTACAATACATTACATAAAACACCATTCTTGCAGTACCTTTCAGCCGTTTCCACCTTCTTGAAGTGGGTTAATAATGTTAACGATCGGCGATTCCGAAGAATGTGTCCCTCGATATAAAAACAAGAATAGGCATTCATGCTGGGGACTGCCGACAAAACTGAAAACTTAAAACTATGAAATAACAGTGTTTTTTTTATTTTACAAATTAATTGTGCTATCAAACATTAAAATTCCATGATTTGTGAATTAACATAAAGTCAATTAAGGCGACGATAACCGACTTTTAACGATTTTATACTAAAGATCACGTCTAAACGAGTAGTGTTAATGATTTGAAAAAAAATATATGTTAAATTAGAGCATTTTCTCAATAACTAAATATGTGAATATTTTAGATTATGTTTATATTACATAGTGTAATTAATTTGTAAAATTATGTCTAACGCGGATAAAAAACTGAGAATTGCGCAAAATCTACCAAGCGTATTTTTCTGAAACCTTCACCAATTTAAAGATAATTTAATTATTGATCTTTTAGTATACGCGTTTTATTAAAATACCTTTTGTTTTGTGTATAATAAATTAATAATGAGTCAAATTGCGGACAGCGCTCCTTGATGGGCGAGTCCTATTACTGGCTGAACGGATGAGCGACGCGTTGCGCAAGCTAAACACTCAAGGTCACTGGCATATATCTGCGTCTTAAGTAGTCTGGTTTTCACATCTATCGGCATTCCGAGCAACAACAAGCGCAATACTGCATACTCATAGCTACAGATATACCTACCTACTGTGAACATTAGCATGTCGGTGACGCGAACTTATAACATTTTCCTCAGTCAAATATCGCTTAACGCACCTTTTGACGTTTTCACTTCAATAAATGGGAATCGATAAAATCCGAGAAATGGTAGGTCAGTTCCATTCATCAATTTAACTCGGTCACCTAGTTTGAACGTATGAATAGAAAATGAATTCTCTATAGGTACTCTGTTTAGGTAGCTTAGTTAATTAAAGGTCAAACAAATCATAAAAAGGGTTTTTATAGATGACACTTTCTTGTTTCAAAATACGTTGTTATTTAATCAAGTTATAATTATAACCAAATTAATTTTTGATTTTTACTATAGTTTCCTCTTTTAATATTGTATGTTAAACTTTATCATTTATTCTTAAACTACTCTTCGCAGCTATGTAATTGCTTGAGCACCATTTTTTGATAGATTTATAATAATACCTACAATACTAATTTGTAATCTGTCTATTGGAGAGAAAGAGCCCACAAAGACAGGTTCTCCAAACGTCAACGAAATAAAACGTTGCTAAATTGAAGAGTACAACTGTGTCGTAGCATGATAACTGAAGTGCCCGGTATTACGTTTAGTCGGTTACTTGAAAGCTCACTCGTACGTGTCTCTTTTTTGTTTACTTAAACAGGGTTATTTTTAAAACATCAATAACCTCTTAAGGGGTCATTGTATTCATCATTATGAACAACTTTTATTATGGGACAAAACCTGAAATCGCGAAAAAATAATCAGCTGTCCTCTACATTTTAACGAATTATTCGAACATAAATGTAGGGAACAGCTGGTTTTTTTGTCGCAATTTCTGTTTGGTTCCATAATAAAAGTTGTTCATAATGATGAGTACAATGACCCCTTAAGAGGTTATTGACGTTTTAAAAATAACCTTGTATTTATCTACCTAAACCAACGTAATAAAAGTAGGCTCTTCAATGTTCGTACCGATATCACGCCATTGAAAGATTTGATCCAATTATTGACGGAAAGTGGCGCCAGGGATAGAAAACTTGAAAGGAAATCGTTTGACTTGTTATGAGGAGGGAGGAAACGCACGTGACTAAAAGTGCGATTAATATAAATGTTGATGGATGGAGAGGGAGAGGTAGGCCATAGAAAGATCCTGCCAGGGTTGCGAGTTTGTCCGAAACGGATATTGTGACCCTGGCACACAGGCAAATGAAGGAACACGGGTGGGTTTTAGTCAGTAAAAGTCTGACACGCCCTCCCGCTCCGCCCAGAGCGGGAGAACTTATTTGATAATATCCCACGCAGAAAAAAAAAAGGCCATAGAAAAGATGGATGATTGTGTGAGAAATTATATGAAAGCGAAGAATGAGTTAATGATGGCGTAATGGTTGTTAGGAGAATTGAAGAAAACATGTAACAAAGGCAGGAAGATATATTAATAACGGAAAGTATCTGTTTTTGATGCAACGGGATTTTCAGGTTTATTACTTCCTGCATATGGACGTCTTTCGGCTGAAATAATGATGATAATATTTTTGTAAGTTTATTAAGTATGTAATTCATATATGTAAACATCGATGTCTCAAATAGTCTCAATGGCCTTAACCTATGACCTAGCATACCGAATCTTTACAAATATGAAGAACCTTAATATTTAACGAAATCCTCTTAAGTTATGAATATATTATTATTTATTATCACTGCTCAAAATATTCTTAAGTATTTATAATTTATTGTCCACAGAAGGCCACTATTTATACTGTAGTTACGATTATGTAGGTAGGAATTGGAATATCCAGATGTTATGAGATACATCTCATAACATCTGTGATAAGATAACATCTGTCTTCGGTGTGGACAATGACACGGACATGTAGAGGTCTTGAGGAAACAGGCTGCCGTGCCGTAGCGTAGAGGCATAAAAAACTGTTTTTTTTTCGTCAATCAGATATAAATCCGCGACAATAGTACCAATAGTATATTTGTTCTTCTTATAATCGGTTGATTATATGCATTACATTATAAGTACTGTTTATTTTATTTTATTTTGTTACCTATTATGTACTCATTAAACCTGACTTGAGCTCCTTATGTATTTTTCAGGTAACCACTGAAAATCAGCGCTGTGTTGTGGGTCCCCCATAGCACAGCATCATGCTGAGTGCGAGCCTTTTTGTCACAGTCATGACGTGCAGTTGCCGACTATTTGTTATTTTTGTGCTCGTGATTATATTGTAGATGTGTTTTGTGTAATGTTTACCTGCTCGAGTTTATGTTTTCCTAAGCACGTATTTCTGTGACGAATAAAATTATTTTTCTTTCTTTCTTTCAATAAAGGTGCCTTGTTTTACTACAGTACCGTAAACTGTAGAACCTACATTACCACACATTTTCTTGAGTACCTACCTCCGAGATATGAATCTTGTAATGAGTGTAGATTATCTTGGCAAACTCAGCTGTTAAATACCTGTGTTGTTACCAGTACAACGACCCCGGGGCATAGGGCAAGGCTCTATTCTTACGTCACATGCGTTGAGTTAGTTAATATTGAAGTTTAAATGAGTGATGGATGACACTTTGATAGCTGGAATGTAATGAATGTTTATGTTTGTAAATGTCATCAAATAAAATGTGTTTAAATTTTTTGGTTAAGTGGACGATAACCGACTTTTAATGATTTTATACTGAAGATCACGTCTAAACCAGTAGTGTTAATGATTTGAAAAAATATATGATAAATTAGAGCATTTTCTCAATAACTTAATATGTGAATATTTTAGATTATGTTTATATTACATAGTGAAATTGTTTTGTAAAGTTATGTCTAACGCGGATAAAAAAACTGAGAATGGCGTAAAATATACCAAGCGTATTTTTCTGAAATCTTCACCAATTTAAAGATAATGTAAGTATTGATTGATACCTTTTGTTTTGTGTATAAAAAATTAATAATGCGTCAAAAAGGGGACAGCGCTCCTTGATGGGAGAGTCCTATTACTGGCTGAACGTACGACGCGTTGCGTGAGCTCAGTACAGAACACGCAAGCTACACACTAAACTCAAGGTCACTGGCATATATCTGTGTCTTAATATTAAAGTATTGCCTACCAGGTTTTGCAATATGTTTTATAAACAGGCGGAAGAACGTTGAATTTTCAACACTCTTAATTTAACCTCTTCAACGTCCTTTAATTAGCAAGCAGTATAACGTATTCTCAATTTCTCACCTAATCGAAGTACTTAGTTCAATAGAATCCATAAAATGGGGAATGTAAAACCGTTCCCTAGGTCCGCCACGGTTTTGGTACAGATTATTGAGAATATTTAGCACATCAATCACAAATATTTGGCTAGTCTATACGAATGTTTAGTTTGTTAGTAATTTTTCAATGGTTTCATGAACCACGGGCATGGCAGTTTGAAAATGAAGCATATATTATTAGTAACTAATATTCTGGGACGTTAAGGACATGCTATTAAATAAAACGGTGTCTACATCTCTTTTTAACTATTCTCTTATCGCAGGTATGCTGGAAGAGATTTCTTTAGAAATAATAAGCAATCACCTTTGTACGTATTTTTTTCCGACTTCCCCAGAAGTAGGGTAATATTTTTAGAGAGTATGTATGTATGTATTTTCTTGGCACGCCTAAATGGCTTGATGGATGTTAACATAATGAGGTGTCGGTAGATTCGTCCTAATTGTAGGAGTGAGTAGTGACTAACGGCGGTTAGTCACTACTCACTCCTACAATTAGGACAAATAATAGTATAATATAATAATAGTTGCACAAATAATGCTGTCACTTTCCAATACGTTCCGATAAATAAAGACAGCATTACTTTTAATGGGTAATTAACACCACTTCCGTGCAACTGGCGGATAGGCTATATCATATTTATACGTATATTGCATCTGCAAATATAGAAAAAGAGAGGGGAAGGTATTCTTTAAAATAAATTTCAACAATATTGGTATCAAATACAAGCTAGTATGTACCTAATAAGTAAATTCCAAATACACAAATAAACTAAAAAGCTTGAAATAAAGCAAATTATTTAAAAAGACAAAAACCCGACTGCAAAATCACCGGCCAAGTGTGTGTCGAACCACGCACAATGAAGGGTTCCGTAGTTGGGTTGAATTTATCCCAAGACCAAACTTAACACTGTAGTTGAAAAACATGTTCCCCGATACATTCCAACTGCAAATGTAAGTTTGTATGAGATAAGATAAGATAAGATAATATTTATTTTGTAAAACATGAGCACAATATTGAGTGTTTTACCATGTTATTTTAAGACCATTATAGACTTCTTTTATTTATGTTCCTGTAATCTGTAAGTATAGAACAACTAACTATAACTCGGTATTTTTTTTTTCAAATTTGCGGCTCAGCAGTTTCGGAGACAAGGGGGAATGTCAATTAACATATTTTTTTTTTGAATAACTGTAAAACCAATTATTTTAAAATTATAAAAAAAAAATATCTTAAATCCTTATAAATGTTAATGTTATGTGCTTTAACATACAGTCCTTTCATTTGATACGTCACTTATTACAGTTTGCAAACGTTTTTTCAAAGGGGTTTGAAGATTTTGGCCCTAACATCAGCAACCATTTTGTTTTTTTTTTCAAAATCGCGGTGCACAATAAATGTCATATATTTGGATAGGGGACACTTATACAAACATAAAACGTCATTTAACATAACATCATAAAGCGTCACGTTTCTGAGAGATTCAAAGGTAAAAATAACAATTGTTAAAACTAATTTATTTATTTATTTTGTAGTTAATTCATGTCGATTAAGTTATTTACTGTTAATCTGAACCAGGCAGAGAAAGAAAACAAATATTATAATACTAATCATTTATTTTGTTCATTAAAATCTTTTTTAATACAATCGGCACATAAGAATATGAGAAAAATGTGTCGAATTACAATGATAGTTTTGTAGGTAAAGATGAAATAATTGAATACCTAGTGGATAAAACATAAGCTTTATTAATCATATTCGGTATAAATAATATCATCCAAGAAGGCAGCGGGAGGCTGAATAGGATATTCTTGATGTCGCGCCCATGCCAAGTACACACGGCTACACAGCAAGCTATACATTCCCAGTATACGCTGACCTTGCATTTTACGAAAATCCTATACACTGCGAGATCAGCTTATACTGGAAATGTAAAAGTAAACTAGTAAAAGAGGCGAAAGACATAATTATAGTACTAGAAGTAGGGATCTATTAGCTCAACCAGGTATCAGACTGGCAAAAGTAGACTCATCTTTCATGGGGTACTGTTTAAAATGTTATAATAAAATCCCTCCCGTCATACTTCAACTGAATGAGACGAAATTCAAATCTTGTATAAAACGCACACTATGCAAGCAGGCATATTATAGGTTGGGGGATTACATCGCTGATAGAAATGCTTGGCTCAATGCTGGTCCAGCTCCACAACCACAACTAATTTATTAACATTTGAAAATACTGTTGGAGCTGATGAAGATTGGAAGACTATCTTTTCATTGTATAAACTCGAATCTCCTTTGTATTATATAATTGCATATCACAGGTGTGAGTACTATGTACAATAGAGCTACCATTTACCGGGTAATTATGTCTTTCACTGACTTAAATGTGCCCTGGCGGCTGAGAATATGTCATGCTCACTCAGATGTCTCGCTGATGGTGGCGTGTGTGTTGGATCATTTAGCTCCCTTCAAAATGGTTGAGCTGAATGGTGCTGATCCATGCGTCATGTTCGTGAACGGGCGCTGTCAGTTGGGACTGGTCATCTCTTAGCTGCCACGGCTTATTTTTAATTATTTTAGTTTTGAATTGTTATCTTTTTATCACGGACGCTTTTGACGTATTGCATCGTTCTCACATGTTTAACTTCAATATGAATGATGTAACCAATATTTTGTACCAATATTTTAATTTAAAAGAGTGTCCGTGGAGTTTCTTGCCCGTTCTTCTCCATAGGAACCTACTATCTGGAATGGGCAACTAGCTTCATATTTGTAACTGACCGACTTCTTGACAATTCAAAAGTGCCTGTCAATGGTTTAATTGAAATAAATGCTTTGAGTTTGAGTTTGAGTATAGCATGATGAGTAGCCGTGTGTACCATTATAATACACATAACATGGGAGCAACATCCAAGTTTTCGTTTTCCTACAATGCAATTACAGTAGTAGCCAACAATTTTATTCCTGCCTTGCAAAGTATTATCGAGCAAGATGTAGACAAAATAAATTTGATTGTTTTGGTGTCTTGAGTGGATTCGAGCTCTTAAAAGCCAAGGATCAGAAACGACAATGTTGTATTGACTCAAGTCATAATCGATGGCAACATCTTCGCACAATTCAATAAAAAATATGCCGTCTTCTTTAATATGTTCCCCATAGTAACCACGAGCTTGGGCGACTTGGTACGGTCCCAATGCTATCACTAACAACTGATCATACGTTAGATTTGGGAATTGTTCGAATTCTCCTCCGGCATCCATAGCCCGAAAATTGGCTCTACGGAAGTTTAAATTATTTTGAATCACAAACTCACTTAAGTGGTTTGGGGCATCATGTTTTAAATAGATTTCATTTATAAATTGATCAACGAGCTGATGATCTGTCAGTCGGTTCCCGAACGCATTTATTAGAGCACAAGCAATTCTTACTTCTTCGTATAAGTGTGGTGCCGCGATGTTGAAAAACTGCGATCTAAGTTGCCTGAACTGATTTTTTAATCGACCATTAATAGTTTCCACTACCCAACGGCATAAAGTTACTTTTCTAGATTTGTTTGCCTGTTTGGTAGTTAGCTGACGTTCATTTTCATCTTTCGTTTGTGGCATATAAGCTTCGTATCCACACGAACTTAGATCTTCCATCACATCCCGGAATCCTCGATCTAGAATGAATACATCTCCTTTCTCAAAGAACCAATGATAAGGATTGTCTTCGTTTTCTCTTATCAATTCTGCCATGATAGAAGCGTCAGATTTGTTTGCTTCGTATGGCCCAAAGGTGTTTTTATTATATCCATCTGGACTTACAATTAAAAATACCTTTAATAAATTACGGTGACTGTATGAAGTTCGTTAAAGTTGGTAATTAGAGTTTTTTTGCAGAAAGAAATAAGTACCGTCGCAAATTGTTACTAATGGTTCATTGCGGTTTGAAAATAATATCCGTGGAATTCTTAAAATCCTTTCGCGCATATTGTTTCTGTACGAAAAGGCACAATCAGGTCCGTATATATGATCAAAGCCCAAATGGTTGGGAACGAATTCTGTCATCAAACACTTGCGAATTTTTTTCATTACACTACTTACATGTTGCGGAGTCATACGAAACACACTAGAAAGTCTTTCGTTAGAATCACCAGTATGCAACTTACACATGACCGTTGCAAGGGCTGTTTTAGGTTTTCTAAAAGATGTCGAGATTGAAGGTGTCTCTTGCAGAATATTAAAAAATATTTCTTTATTGTATCCAATAAAATAATAAAAGACGCTGTCGTCAATAGTATCTAATCTTTCAAAATTCAAAAATATCGTATGCAGCTGACAGTTCTACAAATACAGCGCCTGTGACCGTTCCTTGTCCCGAAACCATCCTCAATGTGTTGAACGAGTTTGAGGGTCTGCAGCAAAATTTGACGGTCTGAAACCAGCTTGCTCCGGTATTAACTTCGGGCCAATAACACTCGTTAGTTGGTCTCGCAACTGTCTCTCAAACAGTTTGTATGTATGGCAGAGCGAGTATGGAAGAATGTGTGATATTGGACGAAAAAGTTTTTGGATCGTCTGGTGCTTTACCTGGCTTCGGATTAGGTACGACGGTAATGTTCTTCAGAGACGGGGTATTGAAGCTGATTCTAGACAGTTGTTGTATAGTTGCAGCCACCACAACTCAGCAACTGGGCCAATATGTTTGATTTGGTCAATTGAGATGTCGTCTAAGCCAGAGGCTTTGCCACACTTAAGACCCCTACCTAATTGCCGCGACGATATCAGATTGTTCCAAAAATTCTATAAACCCATGATGATGCAAGACTATTTTTACCAGATTATCAAATTTCAGATTGATAATAAGAAAACTGCAGCTGGAGCGGGTATGTGTCTATGGCAACCCATTGAGAAGATTTCAGAAGCAAATTGGTCAGAAAAATGGTGACGGGATTTACCATTTCAGTTTTGTCTCAATCTCAATGTGATGATAAAATTCGACCCAAAACTGAACACCTGAACCCAGACGTAACGTGCTATGTTTGCAGTAAGCACGAATATATGGCCAACGCCTGCCCCAAGCGCTGAAAGAACGAAGGCTCCACACCGAGCATCAGCACCAATCAAGTGTACCTGTGCTCCAGAGCAGCTGGTGGAGTGTGACACATAGGAGGTACAGATTTCCCTGTTATATTTGACTCGGGATCAGAATGCCAGATAGAGCATAGTAATTGAAATCTTGTTAATGATGAGCAATTTCATGAACAAGTGATCCTTAAAGCTATAGATGTGGGGAACGTAGTGTGCTCATTACAAATTAAATGTCCAACCATGGTACAAAACCTCAAGCTTGAAATAATTCACGTTGTATTGCCGGAAGAAAACCGGATATATTACAGGATAAATTTATATCCAAGTTTTTCTAAATTAAAGAAACCACTATTACGTGGCACCACAGGCGATCATGTTGGCTAAAATTCATGTTGGTGGTCGCGTTAGTGCGCCATGCCCGATTAGTCGGGTGTTTACAAGCGTTATACAAATTTCGTATTTTTGAGGCAGGTAAAATCCAGTTCATTTGTTTGGTGTCCCGAAATGAATAATGACTGATCACGGGCGATCGTATGAAAATTCTACTTTTCAGATTTTTTTTTTGTACCGTGTAAGAAAAAAACCGGAACGAGTTTTGAAATATTAATGAAAATAATTGAGTCTATAAATATTCTGACAGCAGTCAAAAAGTTCAAACTCAAACAAGCATTTATTTCAATTGAACCATTGACAGGCACTTTTGAATTGTCAAGAAGTCGGTCGGTTACAAATATGGGGCTAGTTGCCCATTCCAAATAGTAGGTTCCTATGGGGAGGAACGGGCAGGAGACTCCACAGACGCTCTTTTAAGTTAAAATTTTGATACAAAATATTGGTTACATCATTCATATTGAAGTTAAACGTGTGAGAACGATGCAAAACGTCAGAAATGTCCGTGATAAAAAGATATTCAAAACTAAAATAATTAAAAATAAGCTGTGGCAGATAAGAGATGACCAGTCCCAACTGACAGCGCCCGTTCACGAACATGACGCATGGATCAGCACCATTCAGCTCAACCATTTTGAAGAGAGCTAAATGATCCAACACACACGCCACTATCAGCGAGACATCTGAGTGAGCATGACATACTCTCAGCCGCCAGGGCACATTCAAGTCAAGAAGACATATTACCCGGTAAATAGTACCTCTATTGTACATAGTACTCACACCTGTGATATGCAATTATATAATACAAAGAAGATTGAATTTCAAAGTTATTAAAGTTCTGGTAGATATCGTGGAAAATTATGATGACATGACGGCGGGCAGTAATGATGACGATATCTTTGTTCACGAAACAAGCCACGAGAATAATGCCATGCCTAACAGAAATATAACTTTGGCAATTAGTGATACCATGTCTGTGAATAGCAATCCTGTATCGATTAATAATGTCTGTCTGTGAATAGCACTGCTAAATCGATTAATAGTGATACAATGTCAGTGAACAGCAATCCTATGTCGATTATTAGTGATACAATGTCTGTGAATTGCTATTATTACTAAAGCAGTCATAATAATTAGCAAAAGAGGTGATCCTGTGTAGTCTTATATAAATTCTTATATAAGAAGTATTGTATAAATTCAAGTATTATATGTGAACAGACAGCTGTGCTGCTGGGGAGTTTGTTGCGCCACTTCTTCTTCCCAGCTAAAGCACTAGGAAGTGGTGACGGGTGGGCGTTTTTGGGGGACTGTCTCATGTAAAAGTGCAGATTCTCAGCCTAGTTTGAATAAAAGACTTGATTTAGTCGGCAATGTCTGGTCCTGGGGATAATAGTTTTGCAAGGTCGTTAAGTTGTAATGGCCGGACCAATAACAAAAAAAAAAAAATTGAATAATTTCTGAAGGCTCAGTAACGAGCGGTCCAGAATAAGTAGCAACTGAAGGGATGAACCGGACCAGTATGCTAGTACGTATAAGTCCTTAAGGCTCAATGTTGAGCGGTCCAGAGTTATGAGCAAACCCTGAAATTATGAACTGGACCAGATTGCTAGTCAGGATGAACGAACATTAATAGCATCGTTGTCTTTTTAGACACTGTTTGATGAGACTATGCGCACGAGGACGTTCGTACGTCAGTATGGCCGTGTCGGCGTCACCATTGTAAACAACACGTGCAACGGTCCGAGTTACGCACTGCAATGTGTCACTTAGGCCTCCCCACTCTCCCCACTACTCGAGCCGCTCTATATAAGCGAGCGCGCAGCAAGGAGGGGATCCCAGCCCGTCCCCAAATTGTTACTAATTTTGTGATCCCCCAACGACGCCCTGAGCCGAGGTCCGTACCCCACAGGGGGTGCCCTTAGTGCGCTGTCGTTTAGTTTTAATATATATAATTTGCGCCCTGGCTGGAGGCTTTAAGATTAAAAACCTTAGGGCAGCCACAGGAATATCCGGTTAAGTAGCAACGACCTCTCTAGGTCTGCTACGAGATGCCATTCAAAAAAAAAAAAAAAAAGAGGAGTGGATCATTCTTGTCGCAGGCTCGGCCCGGTGCACATGTTATAGCGCTTAGATACTCTAGTCTGAATTAAACTATTATTACAGTGAATTAATAAGTTGTGGAAATAAAGGCTGACCTCTGCTATATCTCTTACTTTCATTTAAGATGTTGGACCCTCTGCCTTCATGTACTATCGAGGAATTTCATATCTATACACCTTAAGGACAATTTTTGCTTGCAGTGCTCGGCCGCTATAGAAATCTCATCAACCAATAGCATCGCACCATCAGATTTTTGATGAGACCCTTGTTTTTGTAAATGAAAAAAAAAGACAGTAAAAAACCAGCTGAGGTGGTGCATATTTTTTCAATGGAAACAATTTCAATGGGAACCCTCGTTCGGTCGTAGTTCGAGATCGTTTGGGACAAGTTTATGGGTTTTTTTTTATGAGTGGGTTTGCTATAAAATTAGAATTGAGTAGTTTCACAATTAGCAGTTTTTGGGTGAGAGGCGGAAAATTTCCATAATACTTTAAAAAAGCAAAAAGCGGTATCGTTTCGGTATAGTATGCTCGGATTTGACTGAGTTAGAATCCAAGAAACAAGATTTCATGCCTCTGTTGTGTGGTGAGACGGTACGAAGACATGTTTCAGAAATGCTAGTAAAAACGTTAGTTGTTACCGAAAGCTCTGCAAACTTGCAACTGAACCCATGAAATGCGTTAGAACAAAATGTAAAGTATAAAAACATTAAAATTAAAAACTTTCTCAGTTTTGTTTCTTTTGTTCTATTCCTAGTGGTCGAGAAAGGGTCACCATATCCGTAGTCAGACATCTGTGATCATTGTAACAGAGCCTACAAAAAACGCATGAACAACAAAAAATCAGAAACGACAAAATATTACTATGTATTTTTGTTTCATTGGTCGATGCAAAACAGATTTGGTCATCGTGTTCACGGGATTTTGTTTTGAAACTGGTTAGATATGAAATTCCTCGATAGTACATAAATAAATGGTTAAATAAATAAAACATGGACAAAAGATAAACCGACTGAGCCTTTCATAAGATTTTTCTTTTCATACTGCCATTATTTTAGACTTCTGCAACGTAAGGCGCTCTTTGTGTAGTAATTGGCTCTTTAATCATTTGTCCTTAAAGAATTATCATTTGAAAGAATCTTGGTTGCTTATTAGTGTTAGTGTTATATTTATAATCAGACAACGACGTTCTCATTTTGCAGGGTTATTAATGACGAAAGGCCTTTACATTTTAGCATTTCATAAGATTCACATAAACTAAATGAATGATCAAAAGCATTACAAATTAATTTAAATGACTCTCATTAAATATTCTCAGTTGGACGGGCTGTCCAGAGCTGATGTGAAAAAAATATTAATAATACCTAAATATAAAAATGTGCGTGATCATCACCAGTGTGGAAATTAATAATGGATTAAAATTAAGTAGGTAAAGTACCAAACAATTTAAAATCCAACCGTCTTATTACAAAACAAGGTTTATCTCCAGACCCAGATTTAAACCATGGAGCCATTATTGAATTTCAAATTAAATTCAGTCTATGGTAAAGTTCCTTATACAAATCTGACAACTTAGTACCAAACTTCTGTTTTCAGTTTCGTATAAAGAACGGTATTTCAATCACAGTTACGATCTTAATCATGTCAAAGTCAAAATATAAATCTTGTTTTGTAATAAACGGAAAGCATTTATTTCAAATAAACCATTTACAGGCACTTTTGAATCGTCAAGGGGTCGGTCAGCCAGAAAGATAAAGCTAGTTGCCCATTCCAAAGCTTTGTAGGTACCTATGGAGAAGAACGGACAAGAAGCTTCACGGACACTCTTTTAAATTAACACATGGTTACAAAATATTAGTTACATCATTCTTAATGAAATTATACATGTGAGAACGATGCAAAAGTCAAAAGCGTTCGTAATAAAAATATACAAAATTCAAAAATTAAATTAAATTAAAATAAGCCATGGCAGCTAAGAGATGACCAGTCCCTACTGATGGCGCCCGTTCACGAACATGACAGAATGATACCCTAGAGATGGCAAGTGATAAGGAACAGGGGAAGACAATGACGGCACGGTTGGCGCAGTTAGTTAAGCAATTGACTGCTGCGCTGCGTGTCGCGGGTTCGATTCCCGCACGGAACAAATATTTGTATGACCTACAAGTAGTTGTTTCGGGTCTGGCTGTTTGTGTATGTGAATTTAAATGTTTGTAAACGCACCCACGATACAGGAGAAATTCCTAGTGTGGGGCAACTTTTTGAAGACGAATTACAGCTCACAGGCGGGTCCAAATAGGAGAAGAGTTGTGAGAGATAGGAAACGGTAGAAATAGTTAAAGTTGTCAAAAAATAAAAGGCCCGTTTTGACATTTAAGGCGACGTTAACCGTTTTTTAATGATTTTATACTGAAGATCACGTCTAAACGGGACTATGTGAATATTTCAGATGTTTATATATGTTTATATTACATAGTGAAATTAATTTGTAAAGTTATGTCTAACGCGGATAAAAACTGAGAATGGCGCAAAATCTACCAAGCGTATTTTTCTGAAACCTTCACCAATTTAAAGATTATTTAATTATTGATCTTTTAGTATACGCGTTTTGTTCAAATACCTTTTGTTTTGTGTATAATAAATTAATAATGCATCAAATTGGGGACTGCGCTCCTTGATGGGCGAGTTCTATTACTGGCTGAACGTACGACGCGTTGCGTGAGCTCAGTACAGAACACGCAAGCTCAAAGTCTCTCTCTCTTCTGCGTCCTATCTTGAATCGATTTATCATGAGTATCGACTACCGAGTCTCATGGTTACTTAACTAGTTACGTTTACTATTGTGTCAAAACGAGCCTATTATTTTTTGACAACTATAGATGAGACGTTTGCCAAGAGGCACACTGAAGTCTAAATTAAGACACATTCGATTACTACTGAAAATACGGAAAATATGTTCAGAATGAAATGGGCTTATTATTATTATAATAATATAATAATAAAACACTTTATACCGGGTGGCATAGACCCATATAAACTTTAACCTAATAACATTTTTATTTGCTATGACTCGCTCCACCCACACAAGACATGACCCACTGCTTCTGAAAGGGACAGTCAAATCATACAGCTATTGCGTTCAGAATGCCGTTGTTGCTACCCCGTATACGGGCCAGCAGGGAAGCTGCTTTTTTGCGCATGATGGCCTGGAAACCATCAGTGCGCGCTTCAGCGAACATCCCAGACGCGCTGCACCGCCACGGCAGACCCAACAACATCCTGAACGCGTTATTGTACTGAGTGCGCAGGGCTCTGTAGGCTCGCTGCGTATATCCCACCCACAGGCCGCTTGAGTAGAAGGACTGGCAATAAGCTTTGAATAGCGTAACCTTCACTTCTCTCGTGCATCGTGCGAACCTGCGTGTGAGCACATTAGCTCTCACTGCCAGAGCCCTGCGCTCCCGCTCAATATCCTCATCGTCCCTGAGGTCTGGGTCTTTTATAAGTAATCATCATCTGCCCGCCTTTTCCCAACTATGTCGGGGTCAGCTTCCAGTCTAACCGGATCCAGCTGTCTACCAGTATTTTACATGGAGCGACTGCCTATCTGACCTCCACAACCCAGTTACTGGGTTATATCCAAGTTAATAATGCTTGGAAGAATGCTTGGTAGCTCCATAGTACAATCTAGTATAGTCTAGACAAAATCAATCTGGTTGCTATCCTAACTTACATTCTGGGATACTGATTGCTTTAACTCACATACTGGCCTATTAGTTTATTTATTTTAGGATACCGTATTTTTTTACAATATTTGTAAGTATGTGAGCACCATGTATCACATAACTGATTTATCTGTCAATGCTTCATTTTTGGTTCTTTTTACTTAAAGTGTAATAAAATATAAATAAAATATAATAAAATATAATTTATTCAAGTATAAAGTAAAGTAAAATTATAATTTAGATTAATTACAACCAGGGAAAAATGTAATTCTAACTGTAATGTAGACCTGCCTGAACTAGGTTTATGAAAATTACTATACAATAATTTTAAGCTATCGTCTTCACATAAATTTAATGAATGAATGAACAAGACAAAACATTGTAAAACATTTTAAAAGAGTAACGGTGGAATTTCTTGCCGTTTTTCCTCCATACGAAACTACCTTTTGGAAGGGGCGACTAGAATCAATACTATTTTTTTTTAAATTTTGACTTTCAATAGTGCTTATTTTAAATAATTTGACTTTGACTCTTCGACACGATACCCTTGGTAAGAAGACTAGTTGACTTTTGGCTGCTGACTACCCGTATTGACTATAATTATTATACTACCCGTATTATTATTATAAGTACCAAACTAATAACTGAATGCCTATCTATAGTACCTATAGGCCAACAAATTATAGTGTTGGCGGAATCACTATGCAAATTTTGTATGTCATGATCTCCGCAAAGTAACGCCTGATTCGTTTATTTATCAACAAAATATAGCGCCAACATTTACGCAATCCATAAACACATTACTGATTACTTATTATGAATGTAGTTTACACAACAACTTAGCATCGATTTTGACAGAATCTTCTCAAAATAACGACCAATATATTTTGTTAGGCGTAAACAATTGGAAACTACACTCGCGAGCAATACACGGGAATCACTTCATCGTCCGATGCTCGAAACAAATTTTTACAACTTTTAAATGCAATGAACTATGGATTGCGGCATATCATTAAAAGGCAATTTTGTTAGCTTTCAACCTCTTTCAATATCATAACCAAAGATTATTCACCTTATGTCATGGAACGTAAAACAAAAAACATCATTTTTTTAAACAAAACACCATATTGTTTGGTAGTCCTGAAACCTTATAAAAAGAGGGCGTTTATGAAAATTGATCATCAGTCCAATATTTCAGTCACTGGGAATACTGAAGCTAAAAGAGCTTTAGTATTCTTCAGTATTAGAAGCCTCTCAAGTCGTCTTCCTAATCCAGCAAGGATTGTCTCAGCGTATTATTGCTCGACAGCTTCATTTGAGCCAGTCTTCTGTCTCGAAGGTAAACAAGAGGTTCAGGGAGACTGGAAACTTAGTCCGGAGACCGGGATCTGGACGATAGCGATGCACTTCGGTGAGAGATGACCGATTTATTGTCACCTCTTCTCTCCGAAATCGACAACTGACCGGCGTGGAAGTCCAGCAGCAGCTCAGAGAAGTTCGAGGGAGGGCTGTCAGCGAAGAAGCGAACTTGACCCCGAAAAGGCCAGTCACGGGACCTAAATTGTCTTCAGCCCACCGACAAGCCAGGCTTCAGTTTGCTCGCGATCACTTATAATATATATCACTGATATCCCATATCAAGCAATGGAGGTGAGTCCTGTTTTCGGACGAATCCAGGATGTGCCTGCATGGTAGCGACCATGGACAGAGAGTCTATAGGAGATCATGTGGAGGAGCGATTCGCACAATGCTCTTTTGCGGAAACAGTGGCATACGGGGGTGGGTCCTGTATGATGTGGGCGGGGATATATATTGAAGCAAAAACGGAGTTGATACTCATACCTGGTGCAGGTCGGGGAGGGAGGCTAACCGCAGACAGATACATCAACGACATTCTGCTAGGCCATGTACTCCCCTACCCATGTGCGACTCACCCATGGGTGTGCTACAAATGTGGTTTACTGGCGAAGATTGCCTGCTAATGCACGATAATGTGCGTTGCCACACCGCTGTAGTGACTAGACAGTACCTTGTAGAAGTCGGGACTCCCACAGTAGCCTGGCCAGCCTTTAGCCCTGACTTAAATCCGATTGAACATATATGGGACGAGCTGAAAAGGCGGGCACGAGGAAGATGTCCAGCTCCGGCGTCAATAGAAGACCTGAAAACTGCTTTAGTCGAAGAGTGGCAGGAAATCTCACAGAATTCCATCAGGAAACTCATCTGGTTAGTGCAAAACCGTTTACAGGCAGTCATTAGGGCCAGGGGAGGTAACATAAAATATTAAGGGGTAAATAACATAAATTGTAAATAAAATTTTAATTTTTCATGTTACTTCCTACTTCCTATTCATTTAGACGTCCACAACTTCGGCCTAGTGCAATAATTCTCTTAATTTAGGTAGAAAATTTAATTATTATTCAGGTGATATACCACAATCCACAGCTCATTGCATAGAAATTGTAAAAAATTGTCTTGAGCAACGCGCGATGAAGTGATTCCAGTTTATTGCTCGCGAGTGTACATATCATTGTTCTCATTTTCATCGCTTTTGTCTTTGAAAGTGGCGCTGCCCTGAAATGGCAAGATATAATGGGCGGTTTTGCCTTGGCTGCCAGTTCACCACTTGATGTAGATAGAGAGCAAACATTCAGACTTACAAATTATTATGGGTCAAAAGGTGTTTGCTTCAAACCTACGCAGGTTGCTCGATGTTTGTTGTATGGCTAGGCTTTGTTAAAAGTAGTCTTACCGCTAGGTGAAAGCAACTTTTTGTACTAGATAATATTTCAAAAACTTTGAATCGTTTTTGGAGACCAATAGCCAAAAATGTAACGTCAGGAGTTAATAACGCTGGGCACGCCACAATTGTGGCGAAAAGTCTACTCTTTTTTTTTTTTTCGTTATTAAAAACGTTGCCCCACACTAGGAATTTCTCCTGTATTGTGGGTGCGTTTACAAACATTTAAACTCACATAAACAAACAGCCAGACCCGGAACAACTACTTGTAGGTCATACAAATAATTGTTCCGTGCGGGAATCGAACCCGCAACACGCAGTGCAGCAGTCAATCTCGCGCCAACCGTGACGTCCAAACGTCTTAGACGAGTTAAAAAAAAAACTGCTGTTCCCTACATTTTGACGAGTTCTGCAAACATAAATGTAGGGATCAGCTGATTTTTTTTTCTTGATTTCAGGTTTCGTCCCATAGTAAAAGTTGTTCATAATGATGAGTACACGGACCCCTTATGAGATTTCGTGTATGACTAGATACACCTTATATAATATGTGCATAATCATGTACCATGTTCATGTTACACATGTTTGAACAAATAAATGTATTTTATCTTCATCCTTATCTATCGGGCTTCTTTCTAGCTTTTATTTTTTCATTAGTTCTAATCGAAATGGTACGAAGAGAAACCAAAGAGGTCAGATGATGTAACGTGAAACCGGCCAGCTGTGGTAGCCAAATTTGGAAAAGATTATGCCCAAAAGAAGACTGCAATAGGTTGAGTCAATTGATTGATTTTATTGTTATTTCGCAAGACATACACCTTCGTTGTCATTCTACATTAGTTCGCAGACTTTGGAAGTTATAGTAGCCTCAACTACAGTTTGCCTCATATAACTCAGTATTTGTATAGGAACATTAGGAAGGTGGCGTATTGATATTAACATGTTGGCGTCACAAAGCACGCTGAAACACGTCACGTGGACATAATTCATCCATTACAGAAAAAAATCACGTCGTACCATAAATAAATCCTGATTATGCCACGTAATCACGCGCAAGATGGTCGATTAAATTAATTTATTACATAGCGAGAATACCTTTTATAAAATACTCTATTTATATAATTATACCTCTTAGGATTTCAATTAGTCCATCACTCTATTTTAATTGATTTATTTACTACAAGCTTCTGCCCGCAACTTCGGTCCGTGTGAAACTTGTTCCCCCACTGCGTCGCATTGCCCGCCTGCGCTATTACTTCGTTGTGATTACTAATAAAGGTCATGTCAAATGCCCATGTAACACCCACTCTCATGAAGATCGGAGGCGCTACACTCGAAGTTGTGGACGAGTATGTTTACCTCGGACAAACTGTCCAGTTAGGTAGGTCCAACTTCGAGAAAGAGGTCAATCGTCGAATTCGACTCGGCTGGGCAGCGTTCGGGAAGCTTCGCAATATCTTCTGGTCCCACATACCGCAGTGTCTCAAGACGAAAGTCTTTGATCAGTGCGTGTTGCCAGTGATGACCTATGGCACTGAAACGTGGACGCTTACAATGGGCCTTATCAGAAGGCTAAAAGTCACCCAAAGGGCAATGGAGAGGGCTATGCTTGGAGTTTCCTTACGTGATCGAATCAGGAATGAAGAGATCCGCAGGCGAACCAAGGTAACCGACATAGCCCGAAGAATTGCCAAGCTTAAGTGGCAGTGGGCAGGGCACATTGCTCGCAGAACTGATGGCCGATGGGGCCGAAAGGTTCTGGAGTGGCGACCGCGTACCGGAAGACGTAGCGTTGGAAGGCCTCCTACAAGGTGGACCGATGACCTTGTGAAGGCCGCAGGTATCCGCTGGATGCGGGAAGCACAGAACCGGTCGAAGTGGCGGTGCTTGGGGGAGGCCTATGTCCAGCAGTCGACGTCTTTCGGCTGAAATGATGATGATGGATGATGATGATTACTAATTTACTATTGCATATCGTTCTTTCTGACTTTTTTCTTTTTGCTCGGCTCCTAAGGGTCGTAGCATGATGTTAAATAAGCTTCCTCAAGAACTGGGCTATTTAAATGCAAAAATCATTCTTCAAATCCTACTGGTAGTTCCAGCGATTACCCCTACATACAAACTTACAAACAAAATTTACCTTTTTATAATATTAGTATACATGCGCTAGCTAGGACCTTGGCTACGATGCGATGTTCTTAGGAGCTGTGTGATGTTTGTGATGAGAGTCTAGCTAACTAAAGGCACTCTAAATTAGAAACGTGGTTGTCAGATTTCTCATACGACCGTCTGCTAGATGACATGGTTTAAAATTAATGTAGGTATGTTTCGGCCACTTGTGAAATTGAAAATTGAAATTGAAACTGGCAATGTGCATCTTTTAAACCAACAAAAAAAAATCAGTTGTTCCCTACATTTTGACGAGTTATTCCAACATAAATGTAGGGAACAGCTGATTTCTTTTCCCAGTTTCGGGTTTGGTCCAACAGTAAAAATTGTTCATAATGATGAGTACATAATATAATAAATACATACATACATCACCCCTTATGAGGTTGTGCGTTAATTCTGGGTCATGTTGTATGTATTATATTTCACTTTGTACCTGTGTTTTATTCCGTTCTCGCTATAGCGATTGTAAAATCGATAAACAAACGAAAAGCGAATAGTACTGAATTGTAGGTAAATTAGCATTGATTTTAAAGCAATTTGTATGTAATCGTCCGACCTATGCGTGCAGGGTGGCTCTAAGGTCATCCGAGCAACAATGGATAAGGGTGAGCCGTGATTATTATCAAAACAGCTTGACGGCTTTAAATAATTGTGTGAGGAAACGTGTAGTTTCAGGTTCTGTGTGTGTTTTAAAATTATTGTGTAATGGCTACGTGCTAAACACCGCAAAATGTTTATAATTGACAGCGCATTTGGCGAATTTGTTTCAATAAATTAGAGATGTGGCGTTTTTTTTTTTTAAGTTTTGCAGGAACGAAATCAAAATGTTGATTAGTTCATATTTAAATCATAACGCTTGGACCTCGGCCATGGTTTTCGCAGATACTTCTTCGTTCACACGTCATCATTAGAGTCATATAAGTATATTATTTTGTAGTACAGTGGTACCCAATTGATAAGGCGCGTCGTGAATCTTCGTTCGCACAGAAAAGAAAGTATGGCCCCGAAGATTAACGAAAGAATGCTTAAAACTTACAATCAACCTTAGGTCACTATTATAAGGTTCATAATACACTGGAGCTGCTAGCGTGCACTCGATCAGAAGTATGGCGGCTGACAAACATGCCACGCGGCGCGCGCTAACATGGCGGCAGCTGCCGACCAATAGCGGTACAGGAAAAAGAACCGCGGTGCGTGGAGCGTGCCGATTGGTCAATAGCATTTCCCGCACTTTTAAAATTCACCTTCTGCGCAGGTACATCGGTAAGCCATATCAATTGGGTACTACTGTACGTGAGTCTACATTATTGTTGTCAATTTCTTAACAGCTATTCAGTGCATTGGCTCATTGGTGAACATTCTAAATGACCACGACGCGATTATAGTGATTGGTGTTTGTTATAACACTCATACAATCGAGAATCCTGCTGCCCTTACTCTTGACTTCGATACCTTTTCTGAGCATTCCCAAAATGCCTTAACATTGAAAACTTGTACTGAAGGTTTACAAGTTCCGAATTATTTCCAATAAATTCCATTTCCGTCAACTTTACTTATTTTACTTTTATTTTTAGCATCGAACTGACCAAGTAGGTCTTACCACCAAGTATGGTGTCAACCTTCTCCTCGGCCAACATTTGCGGGCCGTCGCATAGGTACTTGATTACAGTCTTTTAATATTACTATAGAACGTTACATGTGCGTTGTGGAATTACTCGTCGTTAACTGGGCCAAGGAAATGATAAACGTTTATAAAGTATGGACCACTGCATGTGAGTTTAAGTGTTTGTTGTATGTTATCATTGTTATGTCCAAACTTCCAATAGAAACGTCAAGTTGGTTTGGTTCGTAGTCTACTCGTTGTTAGTAAACTGTGGAACTCCATGCCAGAGTATGTGTTTTCTGTCAAAGTCAAAGTCAAATTGTTTATTTCAAATAGGCACATAAAAGGCACTTTTGAACGTCAACATTTACAAAAAAAAATTGAATTTATTCTAGTCGCCCCTGATAGTTGTAACCGAAAAGAATCCCAGTCTTGACGTCACGTGTGAAATGAGGGAGTGTCTTCTTCACCTGAGACAAGCTAGCAACATCGTAAACTAGGGCTTAAAATCTACAGTGTCAGTCTATCTAAACTCCATTTGAAATAAGATTAGACATTTAAATAATCTTGTTTACAGTCCGTTCAACCGATTTTGACTTCTATTCCGTAGGCATAAGGATGGCATTAAAAGCAAAAACGTGGTTACAATACCAACTGTTTATTACAGCTGTCATTGTTCATGCCCCCATCGCAATAGAAGTCAAAATCGATTGAACGGAGTGTAAAAAAGGTTTATTTAAATGTCTAATCTTATTTCAAACGCAGTATAGACTATTGAGTATTTTTGATATCCGCAACTATAAAATATAAAGAATCAAAATGAATGACAGATTCATTTTGATTCTTTTTATATCTGGTTGGTATAGCCCGCAAGACTCGTCTTATAAACTGTAACTCGTTTAATAAACTTTTTAATGTAAGTAAAGACATAAAACCTTCACGGCCAGAGTGATTTAAAAGTTTAATGTAGTTACTTGTAAGTCAGCCTGTTTAATAATAACGAGGGGTTTCCCCTCGTATTTCTGCCGGAAAGGTAAATAATATCAAATAATTAATCTGATGAAATTCACCACGACATGGGCCAACTCTCGTCTGCTGACGTGTCAGATTACAGAACAAGCCAATGCTGTTAACACCACCTAGGGTACAACTATCTCCTATTTCTATCTTCCTCCTGACTGTCAAGCCAGATCCATACATAGATCCAGATTAGAAGAGGAAATTAATTTTTATTTAGTTAATTGGTGATTTGTTATTAAGAAAACAAAAAAGACCTATTTAAGTTAGTTTGTATGTCAAAGTTAATACTATATTTTTAAGTTAAATGTTCTCAAGTAAGTGAAATCATTGTAAATTTCTTATTGAGAAATAAATTTCTTTAACCATAATGTGAAAGTGGCTCTGGTGACTGAAAAGCTGTGTGAAAATCGGTTGTCATGTGATGAGGAGGAATGATGAAAATATCTGAGGAACTTTTTGAGTATGGAAGCATGGCTGTAAGAGTAGAGGAAGACACGATGGATGAACTGTGTAAAAGATGATAATTATGGCTAGAAGAGGTGACTTGAGCATGACGATTGACGACTAATAGGGGAGTATGGAATAAGAAGAAATGTCGTGCTGACCCCAAAACAATTGGGATAAGGGCATTAGGGCGGGAAAATGATGATAGTTTCCGATTAACTTTGACACACGTGATCACTGAAGCGTACAGTCAAAGAGATTTAAGATAGACACTATAGAGAGGCCATCAGAAGTAATGTCATAGAAAAATTGTGGTCCCGTGTCTCAGTGACGCCATCTGGCGTAATATAGCAAAATTCAATAAAAGCTAAGTTTGACACGTTACACTTTTAATACCATAATGCACAAACAACTTCGAAAATAATTTTGAACACGAATGCGAATTGCGACTTGACATGCAGGCGTACGAGTACCACACCAGACTGAACGGCTTTTGCCCACTAGGACAAATGTATCGGATTACGATTTTGTTCGGTGTGTCCCGTCTATTGTTAAGTAAGTACCTACTTAAATAGTTTAATGTCTTTGCGTACGCATATGCTGGCTGAATTGTAATGATACCTAATCATTAATTAATAATGATGATTTAATAAGTACCTACATAACTTCTATAATTTAATGAATTTTTGATGAATATTATCACGGTTTGTGCACCATCTCTTCCTACCAATTTGTACGCCACGATATGCGGCTGAACATGTTAGAACTTATTTGTATCTGTTATTATCTTGCATGCAATGTATATGTTACCGGCCAAACCCGATTTCAGGACAAACTAGTTTAGCCTAGGCTAAACTAGTTCTTCCTATACGCGATAGGATTAACTAGTATAGCCTAGGCTAAACTAGTTTGTCCTAAGCCCGATAGGATAAACCAGTTTAGCCTAGGTCGAATCGGTTTATCCTAGTTAGAATTTACATGCTTTAGGATAAACTGGTACGTTCTAATCTGAAATCTGATTAAGCGTGCTGCGGGAGCGGCGTGACCGAAACGAATCGCAGCAAAACCGACTCCACGTAGTCTTGTCTGCCCTATCCCTAGAGTAGGCGCGTAGGGGCGAGGCGGCCCGCGAGCTCAGGAGCAGGTGGTTTCAACGCTTCCCACGGTGGTGAGCGTGAAACACATCTGTGACGATAAGCTCGCATGGGACCGCTGGAGCCCTGCAGCGCCGGAGCCGTGATAGAAAACATGCCTGCTGCATGCTAGTTCAGACTAGGACGTACCAGTTTATCCTAAAGCATGTAAATTCTAACTAGGATAAACCGATTCGACCTAGGCTAAACTGGTTTATCCTATCGGGCTTAGGACAAACTAGTTTAGCCTAGGCTATACTAGTTAATCCTATCGCGTATAGGAAGAACTAGTTTAGCCTAGGCTAAAGTAGTTCATCCTGAAATTGGGTTTGGCCGGTAACATATATATCATGTACACCATGTTTAAACAAATAAAATTTTACTTACTTACGCGTACAGTCAAAGAGATTTAAGGTAGACACTATAGAGAGGCCATCAGAAGTAATGTCATAGAAAAATTGTGATCCCGTGTTTCAGTGACGCCATCTAGCGTAACATAACAAAATTCAATAAAAGCTAAGTTTGACACTTTACACTTTTAATACCATATTGCACAATTAGACATTATACTTCGAAAATAATTTTGGACACGAATGCGAATTGCGACTTGACATGCAGGCGTACCACACTAGACTGAGCGACTTTTGCCCACTAGGACAAATGTATCGGATTACGATTTTGTTCGCTGTGTCCTGTATATTGTTAAGTAAATAGTTTATGTCTTTGCGAACAGTACAACTGAGTATTTTATCCGAGGTTGTATCATTCAAGACACGTCCGTATGTTTATAAAACAACGCCATCTGTTCTGTTATCAACTTGTAGCACCGTTTTACCGAGCTAGTTGCTACGATTTCACGATGAATGAAACACGGACACAAAAATGTCGAACGAATTGCTGGATTTAAATAGAAAAATCTCTTCAGAATCACTTTTGCACTTGTGTCAAGCGACGAAAGCTTTTCGGGTTCCCCGACCTTGTCCTAGTAATCAGAGCGCCCGAAGAGTTGAGTCATGTCATTGGGAGGCTTGCTTGGGTTCGAACCCACGACCTTAACTCGTAATTCGGGGCAGATACCACTGGGCCACCACTGCTTTACTTTGTATAATTTATTTCATCACCACTGCTCTCAAAACGGTGAAGAAATCGTGAGGAAACCGGCATGTCCCCTAGAACCGAAAATTCGAAGACATGGGACAGCCACCAACCCGCACTGGGCCTTCGTGATAGATTATGACCCACTCTAACAGAGAGGAGACCTGTTCGAGCGCTATACAACGAAGGATGCGATAGTACATGTTTTACCGCATCCTTCGTTGTATAGCGCCGTTACGGACGGCGCTATACAACGCTATGCAACTCCTTTACGGTTTATTACACCGGGTGGTGTGAATGAATGAATGAATGAATGATATTTATTTGCAAGAATATAGGTATACATAAGTTCTTAATAGCTATGGGTTTCACTATATTCACCATTTCAAAGTGGTGGTGGTGGGTTAGTAAATAAATTAAAATAATCTTGATTGGGCGTAAATTACCTCAGCTACAACAACTCCATGGTTTGGTCCGGTTCGGTCCTGAAATCTGATGTAATAACATTTTTCTATCTGTGGCCTGAGTTCCTTTTAAGGCGACGATAACTGACTTTTAGTGATTTTATACTGAAGATCACGTCTAAACAAGTAGTGTTAATGATTTAAATAGAATATATGTTAAATTAGAGCATTTACTCAATAATTAAATATGTGAATATTTTAGATTATGTTTATATTACATAGTGAAATTAATTTGCAAAGTTATGTCTAACGCGGATAAAAAACTGAGAATGGCGCAAAATCTACCAAGCGTATTTTTCTGAAACCTTCACCAATTTAAAGATAATTTAATTATTGATCTTTTAGTATACGGGTTTTATTAAAATACCGTTTGTTTTGTGTATAACAAATGAATAATGCGTCAAATTGGGGACAGCGCTCCTTGATGGGCGAGTCCTATTACTGGCTGAACGTACGACGCGTTGCGTGAGCTCAGTACAGAACACGCAAGCTAACCACTCAAGGTCACTGGCATATATCTGCGTCTTAAGGTGGTTGTGAATTTCATGACGTAATGCGCAACATTCCGTCGAGTCAGCTGATAATTATGTCCTATGTCAAAATCTTGTTGAGCAGAGTGAAAGGGTCCCATAAACCCTCACCAATACCTACTGCAATTATTTATCAGATAAACCTAATTTAAATAAACTTCTTTAGGCAATGTCTCTTGGTCCGGAAAGAGATTAACGACCGTGATAAACTGAAGGTCAAAGGTCAGCAGATACCGACGCTTTTAGCATATTTTGTGAAGCAGACTAGTAGGGTAGTTGCCAGCTGAATTCACAAACAGTTTCGATAGCCTGGGTTTTGTACAAGGTAATGTATTTTTTGGGGAAATGTGCTAAACGACCTTTGCAATGTTTGGGTAGGTGTAGCTTTGACTAAAGATGGTCTAAAGTCATTGATATACATTTTTTTTTAAAACGGCCAAGTGCGAGTCGGACCACGCACAATGAAGGGTTCCGTAGTTGGCACGAATTTATCCCAAAAATACATATTTCCTCATACATTCCAACTGCAAATGTAAGTTTGTACTTAGAATATTGATTCTGTCCCCCTCCTTTTTTTATATACATGTACATATTATTATTTAAAGTCTGTTACCGTATATATTATGTAAATATTTTTTTAATAAATAAAAAATGATAGACAAATTCAGCAATATTGAGTGATTTACTTACACAAGAACATACTTAATCATATTCATAATATGCAATAATTAATTAATAAAAATTCTATGAATTGCTCAGGATATAGAATTTTTATTTTAGTAGGTGTTTAAAAATACATATTATCTACCAACATTCTAAAAATAATTGTCTAGACTTCATATCAATTAATTTAATTAGTTTATTTGTTAAATAGCATCTTATTTATTATGGACCCAAGGCCTTCTTGGTAACAACTTGGTTGAAACTACTTGTTTATTTAATAAAAATATGAATATTTGAGCAAATTCTTGTATTATCAATTTATCAAGCTATATTTATTTATTTATGATATTTAAAATGTTAGTAATTCTATGTTCTATGTTTATTGTTGTATCATTGGTAATTTATGCATAGCAGTTTTCAAGTTTTACCCAACGGTTGGTGTTTTTAAGGCTTGAATTAGATAAAGGAATTAAGCACTACCTGCCTAAGATCTTGGTCCGAAATTACCTAGATCTTTAGAATACTTAATTTTGTTTGAATTAACTACCTTTTTTTTTTTTTTGGGTGGGAAATTATCAAATAACTTCTCCCGCTCTGGGCTGAGCGGGAGGGCGTGTCAGACTTTTACTGACTAAAACCCACCCGTGTTCCTTCCGTTGCCTGTGTGCCGGGGCCACGATATCCCTTTCGGACAAACTCGCAACCCCGGCAGGCATTGGCCCTAACGGACCCCGTCAGTTGGTGCTGACATCTCTTTGAGGCGCGCGTGAAACACAACGCGCCGTCGACCCGGGCCTGGTCCTTATCGGACGGCGAGCTACCCATCGCTCACCGTCCGCAGGCCCGCGCCTACGGTGGCCGGAAATCAGCTTGTGACTCCCGACGCCCGGGGCGTCTCCTGCGGCGGCTAAGGGCGTGAGGGCGCGAACCCTGCCATACCCTCACGCGTTCCGCCTCCTCCTTCGCGAGCATTACTGCTTCGCAGAAGGATGTGACGGCCTCCCATGCACTCTCGCTCCGAACCATGGCCTGAACCAGGGCCGGACGCGAGAGATCACCGCCGCCGATCGCCTCCGTGAGGACACGGCGGTGCTCCGCCCAAGCCGGGCAGACCTCCACCGTATGCTCCACCGTGTCCTCCGGGCGATCCACACAGTGGTGACACCCGGGCGTTTCCTCCCGCTTTATCCTGAACAGGAACCTCCCGAAACAACCGTGTCCGGTGAGGACCTGCGTCAGGCGGAAGGTGACGACGCCGTCGCGCCTCTCTAGCCACTCCTCAAAGAGGGGACTTATCGCCACAATTGTGGCGTGCCCTGCGCTGGGTTGCGACAATCGCACTCTCCATGCCGCCATGAGATCCCGCCGGAGCTCCGTCCGCTGTGCCGCGATTTCTCGCGGCAGCGGAGTTTCACCCCGGCCTTTCGCCTCCTCGCTGAATTACCTACCTAATCCACGTTTTCGCAGAACGGAATTAGGTACGAAAGTTGAAAAAGTGGCTAAAATGTCTTCATCCTTTGTAATTTTCCAAATAAGCGCGTTTATGTGAGTAGGAAGGTATGTAATTTTAAATTCCTACTCACATAAACACAAATTTTCCTATAATATCCACAATATAATTGGGAATCAAACGAGCTTACCTCTTAAGCGAAGTCTTGATTCTAATTTTATGAACGGCGATCTGAAATATAATAACTGTACCTTCAGTGAAAAGTGATGTAACTGGAAAATCATGATTCTGAGAAAATTAATGTTAAAGTTTAAAAAAAATCTGACTCTTTGTCTACTTCACTAAAATGAGTACTGATTACTGACATTGGTAAACCATATCTTAGAGCACGATTTAGTGTAAGAAGAAACAGATTAATTTGTTTAGTTTTTTTATAATTTAAAAAGAAATCCAGTTGTATCACCTAACACAACATGTATTAAAGTCGTTTTATGTGTAAATTAATTTAAAATGACTTGAACCATTTTACACATTATTTATTGGTTGGTGTTGGATGATTTTATGCTTTGTATTTTGGAAGGTTGCACTATAAGAAGTTATTCAAACAAAAAGTTGTAAAATAAATATGATTAACTTGAATATTAAAAATTGAAATTGATATTGTATTCAGGAATTTGGGAGTCAAATTGTATTTAAATTGTTATACACCTGTATCGCATTTAAGATAAAAAGTGATTAATGATACAAATTTTTGTTAATTTTGATACATTTTGAAAATGTTAATGTATTTATTGATACAAGTGCCATACAGAAATACGAAAATAGTAAGAATTTGTTAGATAGGTATTTGTTTGAGAGAAATAAAATCAACTTTAAACGAAAAAACAAAATTTCTTTTTTTTATTAATCATATTTCTTTAAAAAAAACAAAAGCTTTGGTAGAAAATTAAGTAAATCACATTAAAAAACACACTTAGCCGTTATTTAAACATAATCAGTCATAATCAGTAGGTAATCTATATAATCAGTCTTTTTTTTATTCATTTATATGGTCTTTATACTTTATAATCAGTTCTTTATTATTTGTCATTAAAGCTTATTATCATCAAGACCTGTCAAATTACGTTTTTAATATAATAAATTGTTAAAGTTTAAATGTTCATAATCAAGCAACAGATAAGCGTTAAAGTAGGTAAAGTCCCCGCCACGAGAAGCTATATATTTTGTAAACAAAGAACTTCTACTAAGTTACGTAGCGAAACAAATAATCCCAAATTCAATCAACTGAAAGTAACATACATGTAATACGAAACTAACGAACAATTTCACTTGGTCGGGTTATATTTTTAGTAGAAGTTCTTTGTTTACAAAATTTATAGCTTCTCGTGGCGGGGACTTTACATGCCTTGTACTTTCATTCAGTTTCTGAGACGATATCTGGATCGACGTCACGTAAATTGCCATTAGTTAGCAAGTTATGGTAAAATTCATGAACACTTGGATCAATATATTCCAGAAGGGATATTAAATCCTTTTTTTTTTGTACGCTTATAGGCACTGGTCCTTTGTAACATTTTTGAAGAGCATTTATATTAACAAAGCTATAATCTTTATTTTTCTTGCTATAAGACATCGAATAGTAGTCAGTATCACGTTCGTAACTTTCTTTATATCCAAAATCTGGAAATTGACTTTGAATAAATTTAAGAACTCGCACGTTTGACCATACAAATTTCCTGCCCTCAGTATTACACTTTTTTATTACAAAATTATATTTTGAAAATGAAGCAAAATCGTAAAAATCGTTTTCAGACATTTCTATGACTGAGAATTTATTATTCCTATTTGAGGAAATTCTCACCAGCTGACACCAATCCCGCGGATGATGAATGTTCATCGAAGTTCGCTTTTTTGCCTTCTCAATAAGTGCATGATCACTGTCTACCTCCATGTGCGTATGGCCCGGTACGAGAAACTTATGTTCTATCACTGACAGCTGAGTAGATTCTTTTATAGCTAGCAATAACGCTGTACAAACTATAGAATTCTTATTCTGCCCCGACGTTAGACATAAAATCATGAATAGTGAGGTTATAGACCCAAAGTTGTCTTTTATAAAATGCTGATTGGGTAGTTAACATAGGCGTGGGTAAACATTGTTGTAAGTCAAAGGCAATCACACAAGTATTAGAGTTATTTTGAGCAATGCCTTTATCTTTACGTTTTTCATTATAGGCACGTTCATAATCCTCCTGATGTTTTTTTTAATTGTTCCTGAACTTGTTGGATCTCTTCAGGATCTGTCATATATTTAAGTTTATTTTGTAACAAGTTACATTTGTTACATGTATCTACGCTAGGTTTTTTGAAGGCTAGATTCATGTCTTTAAATACTTTTCCGTATACAGTTTTACAAACAGGATTATTATTTTCATTGCAATAAAGACGATACATAGCATCCAGTGAAAGATCTGCACTGAGGTACTTTTTAGCAGTTTTGGCTCGAGAATAGTGGCTTTCATATGCCGGAAATTTATTGATATGTTGTTCAATCTGCTTAAGTCGCTCTTCAGAATTTTTTTTGTAGCTCGCAGCACGTCCTCTTTCACTTTTAAGTACACGACCATACTTTTTTATTTTTTCGCACACAGTCTGAAGAAAGCGATTACTCTCACCTAGTGTTTTCAAAAGACAACCTTTACATATTTTATACTCCTCAGTGAAATGAATAAGTTTGTATGTATTACTGTATTCTCGTTTAGTTTTCCCTCCCATAGTATGCATTTTTTTTTTATTAATATGAATTAGGCGTTCGGTGTATCTTGCTCGTTCATCATATGAACCCAAAAGCCAATACTCTTTAAAAAGAAATTCTCTCACATTATGAGGTATACGACTATTGCACTTCATACGACAATCTGTTAAAGGAGTTAAATTTCTCCCAGGTTTTAATTTACCTAGTTTTGTGACATAACTTTTCCCCGCATTTCTTAATAATAATCTAGATTCTCTGTCTGCTCTTCTTTCTTTTAACGATTTCCTTATTTTTCTTTTATTTGAATTTGAACACCCAGGTTCTGACTCTATTACGGTATTATCCGATTCAGAACTTTCAGGAACTATGACATTCAATTTGGTGTATTTTTTCTTTGGTTTTCTAGACGTGCTAGTTTCACTTTCATCTGTATCACTTGTATTGGGTATATAGTTTTCACTACTACCAGAACTAAAGTCTAAAATTTCCGGCGACAATTCAGTTTCAGACGCTGTACTGCTTATTATGCTTACATTTTCTTCCATATTTTGTTCATCTTGATCCTTTTCTATCACGCTTATTCTTTCTTCCATCTTTTGTCCATTCTGGTCTTCTCCCTCTATCATGCTTATTTTTTCTTTTATTTTCCGTGCAACTTGATCTTCTTCCTGTATTACGCTTGTAATTTCTGTTATCTGCTGTCCAACTTGATCACTTATCATTACGTCCATCTTATGCCCATCCTGATTTTCTTCTTCTATTATTATTATTCTTTCTTGTTTTTTCTGATCCTTATGATCTTTTTCCTTTGTTATATTAATTAATTCTTCCATGTTCTCCTTATCGTAGTCTTTACCCTGTAGCAAATTCATCTCATATCCATCTTGATCTAATTTCTTCACATTATCTTCGTGCTCCTTTTTCTGAATGCCCTCCATAATCTTATCAATTCGAGTTTTCACTGTTGCCTGAAAATAAAAACAAATCAAAAGGCACTTCAAATTATTGTTATTGTATCTAAGTACGTTATTTTTAATAATAATATAAGTGTAAAAGTGAGTCCAGATTAAGTAACATGTGATAAAACTTTGGTTATATACCACTTTGTTTAGCATTGCTGTATAACACTTTTATGTATAACAAGACTTTAGACATTAAAATAACACGTTATTTAACTATAAAACATGTATTATTAACACATCATCGTCACTAATAAAACATGCTAAATACTTTGTTTTATAACATGTCTTGTTACGTTAATAAAATTAGGCCGATTAAATTGTCTCATTTTAGACATCAGCCATACCTGTCACTCATAAACGTTCGTTTGTTTCCAGTATTCCAAAAAACAAACCTAAATAAATTAAAGTATTATTAATATTAAATAATTATACTCTATAAAATCTAAAAAAAAAAATTTTTAATGGAACTACATACCTACTATATAAAATTAAGTTTTATCACTAGAATCTGGTATTAAGTTAAATAAATAGGTAGATACGAATACTACTTAAGAAATATAGAATATACGAAAGGTGCTCTCAAGATAGAAGAGAAGGAAGTTTTGCCTCTAACGATTGTATAACAACAACGTTTACGTCGCAATGTGTTGATTAGGATTCGGATAGAAAGCTATTCCGATAGTTAGATAACAGGTACACTAATGTTTTTAATTTGTTAAATGTTAAATAAATTAAGATAGGTACTTATCACTAATAATATTACGAGATATTTTAAGCGTCACAATACTATCACATTTAATGCAATATAATTTGTGTAAAATGATATAAGTTGACTCACCTTACGCATCGTTTTGCGACAGAAAACACAACGCACCAACTAGAACGCAGGAGCAAGACTAACGTCTTCAACAGTTTTTCACTCACTCGTTCTAATTTCAACCTATGCATCTCACTCTTCGCGGGGAAGTGGGGCGCGAGCGGCGAGCGTGATCATTCACTGGCTGCTACGCTGCCGAGAACTTGTATCACAATACACTTATTTTATGGTATAAGAAAGTTCTATTTAAATTGTCAATGTTTGATTTAAATATATTCGTATTATTATACACTTATTCCAAAATTATGTTCATATTGATATTAATTAAATCAAAATCAGTTATCACATCGAATTTGATTAGAAAAAAAAATGTAAATTGATATAGTAAGAGTTGTATCATCTTACACATTGTTTTGATAAAAATAACTACGTTCATTAAGATTTAAATATAATTGTACCGGTTTTCACAAAGATGACCAGGGGTAATGATAGAATGTATGTTAATATAAGTGTAAATATATCAGTTTGTACTAATTCACATCTAAATATTTAGATCGCGTAATAAGAGTCACATACATTTGTATTAATATACATTAAGGTAATTAAAATATTTGTTCAGTTCACATTGATATATTTTAAAATGTATTTTATTACACATTAATAAATGTAAAAAATGCTTAGTTAGAGCACTTTACACCAAAATAAGCTTGCTCAATTTTAATCTTAGAGGGGTACCAATCAGACCAAAAAATTGCATTTTTTTTACTGTTAAACTTAGTGTAAGAATATTAAAACTGATATATCGACGGTTAAGAAGCAATAGTGTCTATCTCAATAAAGTCAACTTTACAGGAGATAAAAAAAACATTTCTCGGCTTTGAATAGAAAGATACTTGAAATGTTTATATAAGCCGCAATAGAGAAGAGATAAACAGTATTGGCAGAAAAATACACGCGCTCTTAACTTAGATGGAATAACTACAACAATTTTGTGAATTTTGAGATAAGTGCCTCAGTAGGCCAAGCCAAATTAAACATTAAATCTACCTGCATTAAAAAGTGAAAAACGTAAAAAACTGAGATAGACACTATTGGTTCTTAACCGTCGATATGTCAAGATATATCACTTTTCACTGAAGGTACAGTTAATTAAACAGAGTAGTGTTCCTTACACACACGTATTAACATTGCATTTTAAGAGCTAAAATATATATATTTTTTTAAGTTGGATTATTATCTCAGCGTTGGCAAGTGGCAACACAGATACTTATGTCACTTATTTTAGAGATCCTTAAGTAAGGAACAAGCTCTGTTTTCTGTACAGAGTAGTTCCGCATACTTACATTCACTAGGGTTTCCTGAAAGGATAAGTGAATTAGGTAGACTGATTATTGCAGCATTGGGGTTGTTAGCTAGTGGCGAGTGGGTGATTATATTTCAGACCGCCGTTCATAAAATTAGAATCAAGACTTCGCTTAAGAGGTAAGCTCGTTTGATTCCCAATTTTATTTCACGGCGATCTGAAATATAATTAATTAAACAGAGTAGATGTTTAGAGTTGTCTGCAATATCTGGTTATAAATATTCTGGTTTGTTAAGTAGGTACTTTTTATTTTGTTCATTACCGTTACCGTGTTAGGAATTAGAATACCTATTATATATAATTATTATTCCTATTCCTGGCTATTGTTAGTCAGCAATGAGGCATAATCAACATCGAGAAAACCCACATTGTGTTTGTCTCAATTGATGTCAACTTTAAGTTGAGCTGTTGTATTTGTTGTACTGTGAGAGGTAAAGGATTAATATTACTTTAGCTTACTATTTCGCTTATCGTAACTTACGGTTATAATGAAGTATTTGTTTTATTAGTCCACACAGTCAACATTAGAGCCAAAACGGCAGCCAACTTGTTTAGTAAAGTTTGTTCTGTATGTGAGATTGAATAGTTTTGAATATTTTCGTGACTGGGAACAGCAGCCTTATATGTCTCCATAAGCTTTAACGTTCACTTATTTGGGATTCAGTGTGGAACTTACTGCGTGAGATTGCACTAAGCTCATGAACTCTATTATTACGTTTAATTGCGTATTATAATATGTGTTTTAGTCACTGAGGTGGCAGATTTTGTTGCCCAGATCGTTGTAAAAGCTCTGTTTTTTTTTTTTTTTTTGCTTTGTATTGGCGCTGGATAAGCTTTTGACACTTTCGCCAACCCGCCTGCCAAGCGTGGCAATTATGGGAAACCCCCCCCCCCCCGCTGGGGGAGGCCCATGTCCAACAGTGGATGTTTTTCAGCTGAATAGATGAAGCTTTTGACTTGATCACTTTTAAGTTTTGTAAGCACCATTTACTTAATAGAATTTAAAAAAGAAGAAAATATATTTCTTAATTTATAGTGAAACCACCGTTTACTTCAAGTACTTATGATCAAAGGGATCCTAACTTCCACATGATTTTCATACGTTCTGCTAGCAAATAGTCAAAATAATTATTACTTGACAAGTTGAGAGCTAATCGAAAAGATTAGTTTCATCTATGGGGCATTAAATTGAGTTATATGCCTTAGGTGAGGAAGTTGTATAATTAGTTATGTTCACTGTACAATGTGCTTAAGAACGAAGAAATTTTTAGGTACTTTTGTTCATGGTGCCTGCATTGATTGTATGGTATGCCTGGCCTTGTTTATGTTCTAATCACGATCCATCAATACTTTATCCTCACAATGCGCTGCCCCCCCCTTTGTTTTCTTGACAATTTTACTTTAGTGTTGTGATTATCATTGTTATCTAGGTACTGCTAAATGTGTAGTCTAGTACTTGGTTGGAATGATTAAATGTTTAATTAGACATTTTGATTTTATAGCCTTTGAATAAGATCACCCATCTCTGTCCGGCCCTTCTGGGAATGCGGGCGTAATGTTATGTAAATAAACTCTTACTTTTGTTTTAATATAGTTATTTCAAGGCACTTGTTTCAAGGTGTTAGATCTCCATGGTTAATTTTCGGGCGATTTTCGATTTGTACACGTAAATTGGTGTCTGTCTATAAAGGTGCTTATTATGTCGGTCTTGATATTTTGACGAATAAATAATCAGGGTGGGTTGGTAGGAAATCTTGTTTCGGTACCTAAGTGTCACTCACTACTGGTAATTTAGTCAAGACCACTGATTACATTTATTATAGGTCAATACAGCAGAGCTATAAGATACAGTTGAAGTATGAGAATTCTATTAAAGAAGTTATTAGACAATGTATTTATAATGAGCCCTTATTTTTAACCTATCTGGTCATAGGAAGAATGCTGCGGGTACCTATAGAATAAAGTCATATAAGTAGATACCTATCTATTTTGATAGGATGAAAAATAATTGAATAGTGTACAAGTTAGCAGTATAAAGTAATAGGGTTATATCTGGGAGCTTTGTAATTTTCTGTCAATTAAGTACCAATAATGGAATTCTCACTGCCCTAGGAGAGGTTAAGTACCAGTTTTAGGTTCAGCTAAATTTTCTATTTTGTTTGGGTCTAAAATGTACAAATTCATTGTAAATCTGTACTTAATGCATTTTTAATTCATCTCGGTTTTTACTAGCTGAAATGGTATTCAGAAGTTGAGGTATTGAATTTTGATAGGTATCAAATAGTTTATTGTATCTTTGTACCCACGGCCGATAACAGGGTCAGTGGTCTGCAGCTGTTTCTTCGGCATAGCATATGGTTGTTGCATTCCAGTATCAATCTTGATAAATTGTCATTCAGGAGTGTAGATATAAGCCGGATTGTTATTAAGGTCCACCAACAACATTCATCTTTGTTTTCCATATTGATTGATTTCTGTACCCAGTTGTAGGATTTATTTATTTCTTATTTACTATAACAAGTCAACTCCTGTTGTGCTATTTAGGTACATTTTTTCAAAAGGACTGGTAAGTTTCTCTATTATCATAATAATAATATCAAAGAAATCATTCTAAATAGATAATATAAAAAAAAAAACCAGATTGATAGCGTCTTGTGGGTTTAATATGTATTAATTAATTATTATTGTTTGTGGCTATAAAATTATATACCCAAGTTTGTTATTGTATCTGTTTGTTTTTCAAATAGAGTAAGTTAGCAATCATGTCAATTTTTGAAGCAATATTAGTTTTATTCTGGTTTTAATTTGGTAGTATTATATTATTATTTATTTATATTTTAATTATTTTTTATGTTGGCAGGTGTTTTTTGTTGCATCAGCCGAGTCAATCCGCAGTTTGTGTTTGTATTATGTTCTTCATGAGCATAAGGTCAGTCATTGCTGTCCCTATGATAGAGGTAACCGGTCCCCCTGTTTATGTCAATCCCTTGTTCCCTCAGTTTAGAGGAATCTGAAAGTACACCTATTACCTTATAGATAATTAAGGGAGCATTGAATAATACTTTGTATGGTTTTGGTTCATTTCAGTTACATTTAGGGAAATTTCCATAGATATCTGAAGCATTTGTTGTCTGCCGTTGTATCACATAATCATTTTTGCAAAGTATCTTGTACCGTCAGCCATTGCATCACAGAATCATTTTAACATATCCTGTACTTATAGTATTTGAATGTATGAGTGTAAAAGTTACACAATTTTGCTTTATATACTTTACAAAATAGGTATCATTTGTAGCTCAGCATAGTTAAGCCACCTAGGTGGCTGATAAAAGTAACCTGTTGAGGCGAGGTGTGCTTCCATAGTATTGTCCTTGATGCGAGAGCTAGGTCACGTAGTGGTGGGATAACATGCTATGAGCATATTAAGAGTATTTTATATTCAATAATAACAAATGCTTTGCAAGTGTATAAACACACAGGCAGTGTGCAGGGTTGACTAAGCTGTCTCGCAGCTTTCATACTGTAAGTTAAAAGCATATCAAACCCCCTTTATGACAAGAGTCAGTGTCGTTAAGAGTATTTTATACTCAATGATAACAATCCAGGTACGGAGGGACGGTCCAGCACTCACAAGGGCGTATAATGCTTTTGCAAGTTTATAACACAGACAGTGTGCAGGGTTGAGTAAGGTTGTCTCGCAACCTTCATACTCGTAAGTTAGAAGCATATCAACCCCCCTTTATGACAAGAGTCAGTGTTGTTAAGAGTATTTTATACTCAATGATAACAATCCAGGTACGGAGGTAGGGTCCAGCACTCACAAGGGCGTATAATGCTTTTGCACGTGTATAACACACAGACAGTGTGCAGGGTTGGGTAAGGCTGACTCGCAGCGTTTCATGCTCTTAAGTTAAAAGCCTATCAAACCACCTTTTTAAATTTTCCTAACCTTGATCATAGAAATGAGACTTACCTGTTATTACAAGTACATACCCGAGTTAGCTATACACACTGTTAACTTTTCATCCAGCTAGTAACGGGAAGGTCACACGTTACTGGCGTGTCTCGCACGCACTGAATGTTGATAAACGCATACCAGTTAGCTATGCACAGTAACATCGCTAAGGGCTTCACGAGCCTCTCTGGCAGCTCCTCATCCAGCTAGTATCGTTGAGATAACAATACTGGTGACATCTCGTGTCTCTGGAGGGATAATGATTTATAAAATTTGCAGCAACTGGCAATAGGCAGTGTCAATGTCCACCATAGTGCTTATTTAAAGCGCTATCAGTATCGCGTACAAGGTGGTCAGTTAAAGCCAGGCACTCTCGCACATTAAGGTTGTGGGATGCCTCCGGATCTTGGGTCAGGTTTAGCAGTCTGCCTCTGATGTATTTATCTGCTTTCTGTTGATGTCGTTCATGAACGTCGTGGTCTCGTGGCCGTCTCAGGTCTCCACTAACAATGCACTCATTACACTTTCTATCACTTGGCATAATTGACACTTTGTCAAAGATCATAATTTCAGTAAAGAGCACTGTAAACATAATAGAAATTAACGATTTGATGAGAGCGAATTTTTTCTTGCGATGTCATGTCAGCGCGCGAAAGAAAAGTGACACAAGTATCTGTGTTGCCACTTGCCAACGCTGAGATAATAATCCAACTTAAAAAAAAATATATATTTTAGCTCTAAAAATGCGATGTTAATACGTGTGTGTAAGGAACACTACTCTGTTTAATTAATATATTTCAGATCGCCGTGAAATAAAATTTCGTGAGAAACTCGTTCGTAAGAGATCCAATTTCGCTCCTAAGTATTTTTTTTTGTCTGTGAATAGTGCCGTGATCTCTATGGAGCACTCGAAACTGATATTATATTCAGAGCCTTTGCAGCATTTACCATGCCAAGCAGTGAGTCATAAGTACTCTTAAGGAGTGAGCTAAACTAATAATGGCCTTTCATATGATAATAAGTATTAAAAAAAACCGGCGAAGCCTGTAAAGTAAAGAATTATTTTCTGTACTTTTTTTAAAATGTAAGAGCACGGTTACACGCTCAGTCTGGTGTCATTCTGGTCCATCATTCTGGATTGACTTGAATGAAGCCAGAATGATGGATGATTTTCACGGTTACACGGTCAATCTAGAATGACAGCAGACCAAAGAGTGCTATAAGTTAACGGGTAGCAGTTGCAGCAGACTGATGAAAGGCTGCATTCCGAATTAAGACGATAATCGCTGTAATCGATTTTAGCGCGCGTTCCCTGTTACCGCTAAAATCGATTACAGCGATTATGGTCTTAATTCGGAATGCAGCCGAAAAGTACGTAGTCGGTTGTCAATTTATCAGTGCTTTTTTTTTTTTTTTTCCTTCTGGCTTCGCACGGTTTGTGCATTTAGCCAATGTCAAGTTAGTTCTTGTATAATATTGATGAAATGAATTATAAATGCATGATGATGATATCCCCGCCTACTCCCCTTGAGTTTCAGTAAAGATGTGGCACTTTACTGAGTCCTCACGCGGACTTCTTGAGAGAACTTGAAGCGAAGTTGCACTGTTTTGTTTCATTTGCCTACACTAATGCACGTTCACAAACACTTAATGGTTAATAATCCACCATTATTACACATTAATATTCGGCTAAACACAAATATTGGAAAATTAAACAAACTGCTGAACATGACGCTTCACTTTCCCGCCAAGAAGTCCCAATTTATCAGTGCTTAGTCATGGATATTGTAAGGAAAAATCGGCTAAGTGCGAGTCGGACTCGCGCACGAAGAGTTCCGTATCCATTGTCCATAAAAAAAAACTACTTACTAGATCTCGTTCAAACCAATTTTCGGTGGAAGTTTACATGGTAATGTGTACATCATATATATTTTTTTTAGTTTTATCATTCTCTATTTTAGAAGTTACAGGGGGGGAAGGACACACATTTTATTTACCACTTGGAAGTGTCTCTCGCGCAAACTATTCAGTTTTGATGAAAAATAAACTTGAGTTTCAGTTCTAAGTATGGGAAACCCCCAAAATGTACTGTTCTTTGTCTATTTTTGTGTGAAAATCTTAATGCGGTTCACAGAATACATCTACTTACGTTTCAACAGTATAGTTCTTATAGTATCGGATAAAAGTGTCTGTGACATACGGACGGACAGACAGACAGACATGACGAACCCATAAGGGTTCCGTTTTTTGCCATTTGGCTACGGAACCCTAAAAAAAAAGCGTGTGCTATTACGATAATTATCGCGTCGCTGCTAAAGAAACGCATAAAAGAGAGCGATGGATGAGAAGCTGGCTGCATTGCGTCGCTGACGGTGACTGACGCGAGAATGATACGAGCGGGTTACACGATCATTCTCCCATTAGTCTTTCATCATTCAACACAGAATGACAAAATTATTTAAAATATTTAATTTTCATCATTCTGGACCATCATTCTGTTAATCCGTGGGTTACACGATCATTATCCGATCATTCTGACTTGACTGATGGACCAGAATGACGCCAGACTTTTGTCAAAAGTGACCCCTGTATTCACACGACTTCACACGAGTGATTCTATATGGGCCTATAAATAGGTTTAGATTTATGCGTTTTTTGGCAAGGACACTACCAGCCGCACTACCAGTAGTGTCGTTTACAATTAACGACACTACCAAGCCTATTTTCGATAAAATTGTACAGTAAACACAGCAAAGTTCAGAAATTGAATAGACTTTTTTTCCCGATATTCCCACGGGATCGAGACTTACGCGGGTGAAACCGCGGGGCGCAGCCTAGTGTCACATAAATAGCAGTATTTTTTTTATTTCGTTGACTTAGAAACTTCATTTTTTTTTCAGTTCCAAGGGACCGTAGACCTACGTATTTGATATTAATTTCAACCTGATACCTCCACGCAATCCTGAGAAAAACAGTCTTGACAGACTGACAGACAGACAGCCGGACAACGAAGTGATTCTATAAGGGTTCTGTTTTTTCCTTTTGTGGTACGAAACCCTAAAAACAATCTGCCCGCCTTATCCAAACTGTGTTGAGGTTGGCTTCCAGTCTAACCGGATGTAGCTGAACTGCTGAATACCAGTACTTTACATGAAGCGACTGCGTGTCTGACCTCCACAACCCAGTTACTGGGTAACACGATACCCATTGTTAATACTGGTGGTCAGACTTTCGTACTTGTGACTACCGGTAACGACCTGTCCAAGATCTACGAATGACAGCCGGGACCAACGGCTTAACGTGCTCTCCGAGGCACGGAGGGGTCTCGATATATTAAGTATGGTCACTTATCCATGGAGCGACCACGGCAACCGTAGCTCATCCTTCGATCGAGCCCCTGAGCTTTTACTACAATTTTAATAAGATTGAATTAAATAGAATAATAATTAATTAATAATAATTAATTATTATTTATTAATTTATTTTGTATTCATTTATTTTTATTAATTTATTTTTTATTAATTTATATTAATAATAATTTATTATTTAATTAAATATTTTTTATTTTTATTAATTCATTATTTTTTTAATAATATCATTACAGTAAGGAGGTACTTACTTATATCGTATTGACATACGTTTTGTTGTTGTCACTTGTTTTTATAATCATGTTAATTCCCGCGTGAAATATCCAGCGTATAACGCGATTTGTCACAAACGTTTAATTTCGTCAAACAGCGATTAATTAGTTAATTACATTCATTTCCTTTTTATTGTCTTGGGCTGGCGATGGGTGACGACCTTTTGAATTATCATCATGTAAGTAAAAAATATTTCTAGAAATCTTAGGAAATAGGAAGAATTTTGTCGATTTATTATAATATACCAACCCGCACTGGGCCCGCGTGGGTGTATTACGGCCCACTCCATCACATTGAGCGGAGGCCTGTGTCCCAGCAGTAGGATCATTATATGCTGACTATGATAATTATAATATCCGAATCCTTGGAATACAGCGGGGCATTGATCATAATTTGCATAGAATGCAGAAGACTACAAGCGATTGTTCACCCAAAAAAAACATACTTATATTAGTTTTTTAATTTGATTTTTTTTCTGTTTCGATATCGATACCCATCATGTCTGCGGAGTTTCCCTAGCTAATTTAATTTGACCCTGTGTAATCAAAATTGTAGATAGGTAACTATACTCCATTTTAAATAAGATAAGACATTAAATTTATATAAACCTTTTTTACAGTCCGTTCAACCGATTTTGACTTCTATTGCGTTCGTGGCGTGACAAATGGCAGAGTAGCTGTATTAAACAGTTAGTATTGTAACCACGTTTTTGCTTTTAACGCCGCGCCGAGGAGACATCAAAAGCAGTGTCGGATTTGCAGCCAAAGAACGTCATCATTTCCTGCAAGAAAGAAACAGTACTCGGTTTATCACCAACCCCCCACGACCCTAGTTCTTATCAACTGGAATCTAACTGGAAGCTGGCTGGCCTGACTGGCATACTTTTATTGTCACCTACCTAATTTAGGTTATGCTATATCTTTATAAATAAATATATTGTTTGAGGCAGTTGGTAGTTTCCTTGTATACTGATACCAACTCTCCTTACATCAGGGCTTTTGTTCCTTTACCACTTTACAAAATTTTAATTGTAACAGTCCCCACGCCCAGTGCGTGTTGGTGGATGTGCCATCATGTGATGGAATGCCATCCTTACGCCTACGGAATATAAGTCAAAATCGGTTGAATGGACTGTTAAAAAGATTATTTAAGTTTCTAATGGAGTATAGGTACTTAGTAGCCTAAGTAAAACCTACCTACAATTTTGATTGGCTCCAAAATAATAACCAATCATACCAATATGTAGCTAATAAATAGATTAAAATTAAATAGTACGATGATGATTTGTAGGCTTTCAAAAACCTAATAGGTAGTTATCTAACATAATCGCCATTTCCAAACTTCAGGTTTAATCTTGAAAATGTGTCTCTATCAGAAAGTTATCAACAATTTGAAGTACAATAGATTACAGGAGAATGATTCGGATTTTTTGATAATTTCTCGTAAATACATGATCAGGCGCCGAATCTTATCACTCAGTGACCGGGCTCCGAAAGGGAGAGACGCGTGTTGCATATTTAAAAGTGGTGCTGGTGATAAGCACGTGCTATGGCTACGGTGCATGAAATGAAAATTATTTCCGGGGAGATGGTTAGTGTTGATTTTTTTATTGTTATTTTTACGCGATAAAATCCGAGGGCAATGGAAACACAGTAATGAACGTTTTTATTGTATTTCTTCCCGGAAAATTCCTGAAACCATCGAGGGGAGAGGTAGATACGTGGGCAGTGTTCTGGAAAAGTGCCAGGTTGACTATGCAGAGTGCAATTTTATGAACTTATCTGCAGAACTTTCTGTATTTATTGTTATTAGTTTGCCTTTAGAAGTTTAGAGGGTTCATAAATATAACTTTATGTTTGTGTATACATCTACGCTACTCTATAAGCTATTTTTAACTGTTTGTCCACTGTTTTACTAGATGCTTCGGTCCTTTGAAGTCTTGGTAGCGAAAGATCAGATCCAGGCTCATAGAGCTATGCTTGATTCGATTCTACCTATTGTTTAATATAAGACTAAGATTAACATTGGCTATAACGACCCAGGGAAGCATCAAAAATTAATTATTGGTCCTATAAACAAGGTGTAAATGCAAAACCTGGAAACCTCTTAAGGGGTCATCGTACTCATCATTATGAACAACATTTACTTTACGACTAAATCTGAAATATCGAAAAAAAAATATCAGCTGTTCCCTACAATTATGTTCGCATAATACTCAGGGGTGGCGAACCAATGGCACGCGACAAAATATATTGACTCGCGCTGATCGTTTTCTCCTCCACCAAACGTTATTTATCCTGACATTTTTTATTTTGTTTAAAAGTATGTATGTATCTATGTATATATTGTTGTTTTTCGAGTTATCTATCCCCATATTGCACCTGCCATGTTTTGTCTCTGCATCACCCTAAGGTTGACTGGTAGAAAATGCCTCAGGCATTAAGTCCGCCTTTGTACAGTAGTTTTTTTACTTGTGCATAAAGTTTTAATTAATAAATAAATATTGGGCATCCACCGATCGAAACGGTTTGCATAATAATTCTAGTAACAAGTTCACTATAAAGTATTACGAACGAACGCGAGTGAGCTTACGCTACGGAGTAAATGTGCTGGGGGTCTGCTCCGAAGATAAATCTGACGTTTCGGCCGAATGTTCGGCCGTTTCCTGACTATGGCTGACTAGGGCGGAAAAAAACCGACCAAGTGCGAGTCGGACTCGCGCACGAAGGGTTCCGTACCATTATCTATAAAAACGGCAAAAAAATCACTGTTGTATGGGAGCCCCCCTTAAATATTGTTTTATTTTAATTAAATTATTTATTTTTAAAGTGAATATATAACTAAAGATAGAATAGAATAGAATATTTCAAGCGACTATCTGTTGCCGTTATCAATATCAAGCAAAAACGAGCAAAAAAATCAGGTTTGTTGTATGGAACCCCCTTAAATATTTATTTTATTCTGTTTTTTAGTATTTGTTGTTATAGCGGCAACAGAAATACATCATCTGTGAAAATTTCAACTGTCTAACTATCACGGTTCATGATATACAGCCTGTGACAGACGGACAGACAGACAGACACACGGCGGAGCCTTAGTAATAGGGTTTCCGTTTTACCCTTTGGTACGGAACCCTAAAAAGTACATTTGGAAGTCAAGAAATTGCCGAACATTCGACCGATACTTCGGATTGTCGCTTCGGAGTGAACCCCCTGACTCGTGCTATTTTAACCATATTTTCATCTACATAGGCCTGCGAGTTATTATTTTCAGAGATGAATAACATCAAAGCCTCGCTTAGAAATACTTTGGCAGATGACTCCAGTTCCGCATGCATTCTGCTAAAAGTAACATCTTACAACCCAAATATATTTGTCATCAGCTAATCTGCAACAACAGAAGTCACACTACATGTTGTAACACACATACATAAACTCACGCCATCTTCGCATGGGGGTAGGCAGAAACTATAGATCGCCACTTGCTACGCTCCTTACATACTCCTTTTGCTTCGCCTACGTGTCCTATATGTCCTCCCAGGGCGTCCCCTCCTGGCATTTCCACAGACCTCTGATTCATAAGTCATACTAATGTTACTGAATTACACGTTGTTGGTAGTACATTCAGTGTTTGGAGTTGATATTACCTATTTAGTTTTATTAGCTCCCCAATAATCACTAAGTCAACATTATTCGAGGGCACGTCTTTGGCCTCATTAAACTTTATTTTGGCAATTGTTCATAAATTAATTATAATTTTTAACAATTTTTTAAGTGTTTAAACTTAATTGGTCACAATTTTATGTTAATGGTATACTGTTGCTTGTGATTTGGGTGTGTGAGTGTGGGGCTATGGTTTGTTTTGTTCCTATTAGTTTATGTTTGGGAATGGGTGTTATTTACCTGAAATAAATGAATTTATATATTAAACATTTCTTTAGAAAAAATGGCACGTTGATCAATAAAGGTTCGCCACCCCTGGCATCACTCGTCAAAATGTAGGGAACAGCAAATTTTTTTTCGCTATTTCAGATTTGGTATTTTGGTCCCATAGTAACAGTTGTTCTTAATGATGAGTAGGTACAATGGCCCATTCTACATTTATGTATATTCTGAACAATAAATAGTAGGTAGGTATTACTTAACTAATAAGTATTTTTATATCCCATTGTATTTAAATTTACAGAATGTTATAATTAAATATTAACAGTAGATTTAGGATGATGAGAATTTCCCGTTCGTTACGTACGAAGTCTGCTACCTATATTACTTTTTATAGGGTTCCGTACCCAAAGGGTGCCAGCGGGACCCTATTACTATATTAATAAGGCTCCGCTGTCCGTTCGTCTGTCACAGGGATGTATCTTTTGAACCGTAAAGGCTCCCGTAGACAGGCGTGACATGACAGCGCGACGCGACACTAGTAGCACAATTTCTATGAAAACTTCATGGAACGTGTCGCGCTGCGTGTCACGAGCCTTAACAGTTAGACACTTGAAACGTGTTTATATGTATTGTTAAATATTGTATGGAACTCTTGTGAGCGAGTCCGACTCACACTTGGCCGCTTGTTAGTTGTAGGTTCTTTTTGAAACAACTAAAGTACTTACCTAATAATTAATTTTCCTCTACGGCTTCTACAGACCAGCGCGACTCGCGACGCGACACAAAGACACCGCTCGTCGCGCGACACGCGGTGCCTTTGTGTCGCGTCGCGTGTCGCGCCAGTATGCAGAAGCCTTTATAGGGAATTCCCGTTCCAACTGTAATATTTAGGTAAAGTATGAACACAGTGCCTGGGGCCCAAGTCCGCTATTTTTATAAATTCAGTAATTCCAACACGATCCCATTGTCATGCCATTGTCATTTTGCCAAAAGACGTAATCTGCTAAATTCATAATGGTCGATCATTGGTCGGTCAATGTTATCGTAATAGAATTGTGTTATTATAATGGCATTGTCGTATTGCCATTATTATAAAACAGTACAGTAGAAATGTCATTAATTTGTCATTATGTACAAAATTACCAATAAATGCAATTTCTTTCAATGTAGTGTCAGTGGCCGACCATTGGAAAGTCATAATGACGCCATTATAATAGTAGATTACCAAACTTGTCAAAATCAACAATTATGAAATCAATGATCGACCATTCTGACACTATTGTACTTAATAGCATACTTGAGGCCCTGGGCCCCAAGTCTGCTATTTTTATAAATTCAGTCATTCCAACGCGATCCCATTGTCATTTTGCTAAAAGTTCGTAATCTGCTAAATTCATAATGGTCGATCATTGGTCGGTCAATGTTATCGTAATAGAATTGTATTACTTATAATGGCATTGTCGTATTGCCATTATTAGAAAACCTATTAGTAGCAATGTCATTCATTTGTCATTATGTACGAGATTACCAATAAATGAAATTTCTTTCAATGTAGTGTCAGTGGCCGAAATAAAAATCAGATGTTCCATACATTTTGTCGATTTATATGTGAACACAAATGTAGGGAACCGCTGATTTCAAGGTTGGTCCCATAGAAAAAATTGTTCAAAATGAATCGTACAATGCCCCCATTTCGGGTTTAGTTTAAACAAAAACTAATTTTGTATAATTAAACACTGATTCTTTTTTATTTTTAACCGATTTCACAAAAAGGAGGAGGTTCTCAAGTCGGCTGTATTTTTATATGTTTGTCGGGATAGGTTCAGACATCAGAAGTAATACTCAGATAAGGCAATACAGAAATATATTTCAATCGAACAATCAGTTATTTTAAATCGAGAGAATATAGAAATTAAATAGAATTAATTAAATAACTAATAATGGTAGTGGCGGTCTCATAGGGCAGTACTGACTGTCAGGGACAGTGGTCCATGCACCCACCGCAATAAGGATAGTACTAATTTGTCGGAGACAGCGTTCCATATCCAATAACCGGGCAGTACTGACTGTCGAGAGACAGTGGTCCGTGCACCAAGACGCATCCGTTCAAAATGCGTACCGACTCAACAGCGTAGCTCCTTATAAAGGCGATCCGCTAGTACGTTACAATATTTCACTCAATTGACTTCAAGTGTTTTAAGTCAAATGACCGATAGAATGAATGATTGTCTATGGTGCACGTTCCACTAGCGCCATCTAGTCGCCGCCTCTCGCAGCTGTTAAACAATATGGCTTCCGTCACGGCCATTCTGATGAATTACTCGTCCTCGAGTGCATGAATTCATCCATAAAAAATTAAAAAAGGACTTTCATTAATTCACATCATCATCATCGTTACATATCAAAATACCAAATATCACTGGTCTAGGTATTTCTTTACAACAGAAAACCCCTACAGTTCAAACATGCTAGTCTAAATCGTAAGTACGCTTGTTAACTAGAGATTTTTAAAACATACCGATCGCCATCTAACACTTCAACATATTGAAAGGGCCTCTATACTTCACGTCAAGCTTAGTTTGATTACGCTCCTCGTTCGTTCTGGCTACAGGAGTTCACCCACACACAAGCGGAGAACTGGTGGACCTCGACACCGGGCTGCAGGCAATCCAGGGAAGCCATGCCATCACTAGATGGCAGGTTAACCAGGCGTTTGCTACGCCTGGGCAGGAACGGCCTGCGCCCAGTGACGGGGACCATCACGGAACACTGATCACTTAAACAAACAATTCCACACAATATGTATAACGCACAACCCTCTGTGTAGGGCTTACATGGAGGCTGAAGAAACCGTTTCGCATGTGCTCTTTGACTGCACAGGCGTCACCCTGATCCGAGCAGAAACCCTCGGGTCACTCAGATCCTTCACAGACATCCAATGCAGTCCAGAAGACCTAATCAGCTTTTAGAGGTAGGTGGGCTGGTTGGAATAACACGCACAATGGTCCACATGAAGGACGAAGTGCGGAAACTAAACCCTCTAACATAGAACGCTTCTCGTTCTCAATAAGCACGAATTCCCAGACAGAGAACTTACTCACGCTTGCCATTGTACTATTAAAACGACTTTCATCATAACGCGTGGACTTCTCAACGCCTTCAGATGCCAAGTCAAAATTTGACAGAACTCTTTACAAGAGGCATCCACAGTGGCATGCCAGCCTCATCATAACTCAAACTATTCTAAATTAAATCTACACATACAATATAAATTATTAATGTCTAAAGAAATCAGTAAGTAGGTTTGCTATCTCGGGAGAAGGCTGCGCCAAAACTTTAACATATCTACCAATATCATATTCATTACCTTTTGCCACACTCAACAATGATTCTCTTTCCTTCTTAGTCTTAGTACACTCTTTATTAGTAGAAGTCAATAGTTTCATAGATTACGCTCTGGTCACTACCCATCTTGCAAGTTTGGTTATTTGATGAACAAAGTAAACCATCTACGTTTACTTTGTTCATCAAATAACCAAACTTGCAAGATGGGTAGTGACCAGAGCGTAATCTATGAAACAGAACAATATGATACCTATTCATTTCCTTGATAGCAAACCACGGTACACGAGGAGGCTGATACTGTATAGTTTTATACCAGATACCCTTTTCCCTACTTCGTTCGTCAAAGTACTCTTTAAACCTAACTCTTTATTTCATTTTGAATTAAACTAGAGTACCATATTACTATAAATCAATGAAAAATTAGAAGAAATTTAACATGTTATCAATAATCAGGAAATTCAAAGTCGTAGTCAAAGATCTGACTACACATTTATCGCGCATCTCGCAAAAGACAAAATCAAACTAAACATGTGAGAGCAATTCATAAATCAGTCTTAGACCATAACAAAACACAAAGTAGGAATCTTTTCCGTGGCCTGTGGCTTTTCACTAAGCCCGTTCAACAAACCCCATGTTTGTTTCACTGAATTCACCTGAATTCCGAGTCCCACGGACTCTATGGTCACTAAAAGACCCGACCTCCACTAGAGCCACCCGCGCACCGCGCATCCACGGACTACTATAAGCAGATATCGACTTCTAACGGACTACGGCTACGAAATGGCTACTGGTACGGTTCGACCAGCTGAACCAAGTTCACCACTATCACTCAACTCAACGTCTTCTACTTGAAATAGCTATCATGCACGTACTTGTAAATACGCTTGAAATTAAATGCTCTCAATGTGTAGCGATTACCGTCAAGAACCTCTATGACCTCAAACGGTCCCTTAAATTTTGAATCTAACTTTGTAAAGAAATTTGGTCAGAAATCAACGGTAATGGATAACGATCCGTCACTGTATTATTATTAACGTCTCTATAATCTATGCAAATACGGTCTGATCCATCATACTTTATAACCAAAAGGGCTCGCCTAGCAAACGGCGTACTACTGATGGGTTAATTCGCATTCATTTACATTACTACTACTGCGTCTAATTATTTAGGCTTGCAACAGTAAATTAACCCTATCGCGCATGATTCGACTTTCGTCCGGAGACAGTCTGTAAGAACGTCTTTGCACTGTACGATTAGGGTCTATCAATCTTACTTTCAAATAGGCATTGCAATCAAATATTCGAATACAGAGTTGTACGAGTAAATAACTCGCACATCACTTGAACAGTTCAAACATTCGAACAAGGCTGAAGAAGTATTCGAATACTAAAAATTATCGAACACTTACAATCCCTACCTCCAACTCACCAGTGTTAACACGTGTTGTCGGAAAACCGTTACTAAAAAAGTCCAGAGTATAATTCTAAGATGTTTACAAGGTCACGTCTTCTATCAACTGGTAAAATGAAATTTGGTCATCTCCAAAAACGAAAATAAGTTAAGAACGTTATTTTTAAAAAACAAAGTCTTTTATCGCTTGTCATTTACAAAAGTAGCCAAATCCACTTAAATTAAGGCAAAAACCGGTTACCACCGGTATCTAACTCAGTCAAATCCTTCGAAGTTTATTAACAAATTTAGTCAAATCCTTTCAGTCAATCAGGAGCGAGACGTCAAATCCTTTCAGCCAATCAGGAGCGCGAGATTGTTTTAACTGACAGAGGTTTAAAATGACCATCTTTCTCAGTGTTGGTAACGAGTTGACTCTGTACTTATGTCATGCCGAATTTTAATTGATTTACTACGTTAAAATGGATAATGTGAACATTTTAGTCAAAGAAACAACCCCTCAGTTATCACGAAAAAGAAAACGACAAGAATCCAATCGACACAATTAATTATTGCCGTAGTCTGAATAGCTTTACACACGTTTATAGTTCTAGGCAAAATTAATTCAGTTGCTCGAACAAAAAACCGTTATTTAAAATGTCTCGACTCAATACGATGTTACGACGCAAGTACTTATCTAGCAAAACTTGGAATAGAATCTCCGTCGCGAAATCGTTAATTTCTGCCTGACACAGCAATTGCAAAGTATTATTGATATTTTTATTGCCTATATCTACTAAAGGTACCACATCATTTACTCTTCTACCTCTAAATTTACAAGTAATTCTCTCCTTCAATAAAGACGATGTGTGCGGACGCGTCACGGTCGAATGAGACTAATGGACTTAGTGTACAGGCGGTAGATGACAAACTTCCGATGATTTTAGAAATTAAGGCTTCCATCCCGTTACTAAACAAAAGCATCTGGTCTTGCATGATATTGGAAGCTGAGTCTCCAGAAGTGGGGTGGTCTTCGTATCCCACTTCTGATGTCGGAATAGGTTCAGACATCAGAAGTAATACTCAGATAAGGCAATACAGCAATATATTTCAATCGAACAATCAGTTATTTTAAATCGAGAGAATATAGAAATTAAATAGAATTAATTAAATAACTAATAATGGTAGTGGCGGTCTCATAGGGCAGTACTGACTGTCAGGGACAGTGGTCCATGCACCCACCGCAATAAGGATAGTACTAATTTGTCGGAGACAGCGTTCCATATCCAATAACCGGGCAGTACTGACTGTCGAGAGACAGTGGTCCGTGCACCAAGACGCATCCGTTCAAAATGCGTACCGACTCAACAGCGTAGCTCCTTATAAAGGCGATCCGCTAGTACGTTACAATATTTCACTCAATTGACTTCAAGTGTTTTAAGTCAAATGACCGATAGAATGAATGATTGTCTATGGTGCACGTTCCACTAGCGCCATCTAGTCGCCGCCTCTCGCAGCTGTTAAACAATATGGCTTCCGTCATGTTCATAAAATCAATTGTTGTGTACTTGTGTTTATCTATAATATGACTTTAAAAAAATTCTTAATCTAAGGTCATTGACCCATTTTTATACGATAAACGTAATTTGTTAGCTGTTGTTTACAAATATATTTTCGTCGTTTCGTTTTGGTCGGTGTAAGAGTAGAACAACGATAAACAAACCAAACGGGACACTCGCTATAAATAGGTTTCACTCCTGTTAAAGGCTTCTACAGTCCGGCGCGACTCGCGACGCGACACGCGGGGCCTTTGTGTCGCGTCGCGTGTCGCGTCGCGTCGGTCTGTAGAAGCCTTAAACATATGGGTATTGAAATTGCCATCTAAGCTTACAAATAATAAGCGGTCAAGTGCGAGTTGGACTCGCACACGAAGGATTCCGTACCACCGAACAAAATTGAACACTACATAATTTAAAAAGAACATGTTTCTTGTAATACGTTATTCTGTAATACCCTTCTACTTTATTTTATTTGTATAATTTGCTGATAAAGCGGCCATAGTAGTCACACTCTTTGAAAATTTCAAGTGTCTACCAATTACGGTTCACAAGATACAGCCCGTGACCGATGCACGGACGGACAGCGGAGTCTAAAGCCGGGTCTGCTGCGCCCATAGTTGCGTGTTTCAAACAGTTACAAACACGATTTGGGGACGTGGCCTAAATCAAAATCATACAAATCGTGTTTGAAACATGTTTGTAACTGATTGACCCGGCTTTAGTATAGGGTCCCGTTAGCACACTTTGGGTACGGCAAAATAGCAAACAGCTCGCAAATAACAGAAAATGGCGTCCTTGACCCGGCTAAATATTTGCCGGTTATAATCGACCGCTTTTGTATAAACAACTCGTTTTATCGGTATTTTAATTTATTTAAGTATACCAATTCCTGTGGTTAAGATTTACGATTACCGGCTTGTGGAGTTGTGGTTAATTTAGTAGGACTAGCTAGTAGCTGCAGCCCGCGACTTCATCTGCGTGTATTTTGTATTCCATAATTTTCCAGGACGAAAACTAGCCTTATTTTATGTCCTTCTCAAGGTCCCAGGCTACCTATCTGTCAAATTTCTTGACGATTGTTTCTGTGGTTTAAACGTCAAACGGTAACTCATAGACAGACACAGTTACTTTCACATTTTTAGGTAATATTAATTATAATTAGTAGGTAATTTTAACCTTTACCTTGGTTAACTTTTAGTAGTAAAAAAATAACATCTAAATGGTTGTCAGTTCCAGTTTTAAAAGTTTTGGCTTGGCACAAATGCTTGACATTTAAACCTTTCCAAACCTGAAAACTTGCCAAGAATGAGCCATGATAGTGCTCTCCGGTCTATCTGCAATTTTCTGGATGTCATTGTTTCATGGGAAATTGAATTTATTACATTTGTGGCGACATCTTCATCGCTACATGCGAACTACGTATCACACTAACGTCATGCAAAATCCTGCATCGCGCAAGCACAGTTTACCGCGCGGCTAGCATATATGCGAGTATGTCGCATAGATTGTATGATTCGTTATAATTTTGACTCGGGCACCCCGACCAAATGGGTTAGGTTAGGTTAGAACTGTGACCAGCCGAGGATCGCGGAAGTCGCATTTGATCTCATGATCCCCGGTGCAAGTGTGGGAAGGAAACACCGGGGTGGTTTTTAGTCAGTAAGAGTCTGACAGACCCCTCCGCCCGCCCCAGGGCGGAGGATATCCATGAAGATTTTCCACCCCGGGAACAAAAAAATAAGGTTACAACTGCGACCAACACCGAGCGAGCCGAGCGGTGCCGCGGCAGCGCCCGGCAAGCGATTTACATTTGCCTTCGGCATATTTCAAAATGTTCTGCGACTGTGTATTTAACGTCCGACGCGACGCCGCGCTGCCCGCGCCGCCGCCTCGCCGTTTGGTGGCCATACACCATCCTTCCTATTGTTCAATCGGAATGACGCTGCAGGCTTGATCCAATCTGCAGTTCGTCTATATACACCATACACGATCAGTTTAAATTGTCCAATCGGTGGCGACTTTCAGTTGAAGCCACCGGTGACAGACGACGATGTTTTAGCCGTTTTGGGCATTTTACTCGTGAAAATGAAACAAAGAAAAAAAGAAAAGATCGAGCAGAGTGGTGCAAACAGTTGTTAATGAAAAGAAAACAGTTTACTCCTACAAATTTATGAAAAGAATTGAGGATTACGCCAAAAGATTACTGTAATTATTTACGAATGATTAAAGACTTAAGTACATGAAACTTCTAACTTTATTTTATTATAAGTTTGTACGTCTATCACCGACAAAAATCTTGACCTGACTGAACTGACGATCACCGACCGCCATACACGGTCCAATCGGCATGATCAAGCCAAAAGAATCGAAATTCGATTGTGCCGTCAAGTATAACTGTCATGCCAATCCACTCCCACACACGGTCAGCTAGCAGCAGTAGCAGTCAGCAGTTCTAACTGATCCAATCGGTAGCGTCATGCCAATTGGACGATAGGAAGGATGGTGTATGGCCACCTTTAAAAGCGGATTCATACAAATTTTCTGCGACATACACAACGTCCCGACTCCCGACATCAATCGTCGGGCAGTTGCCCACCAGACACAACACCCGCCTGCACCCTAATTGCGTAACACAGTTTGAATCGGAATCGGAATGATTTTGAAGTATATTGCTTCTTATGTTAGAAAAATGTGTCTGTCAAACAACGTAAATAACGCAATGAATGTTGTTGAACTATCAAATTGAAACCGATTTCTACTGATAGTGTGTTACGTAATTAGCCCGCTGGTCGGAGGATCATCCCTTTTCTATACAACTTACAACTAAGTGAACTTCCCTGATCCTCATACCAATATACCAGGGGCCCAAGTCTGCTATTTTTATAAATTCAGGTATTCCAACACGATCCCATTGTCATGCTATTGTCATTTTGCTAAAACTTCGTAATCTGCTAAATTCATAATGGTCGATCATTGGTCGGTCAATGATCTCGTAATAGAATTGTGTTATTATAATGGCATTGTCGTATCGCCATTATTATAAAACCCATTAGTAGAAATGTCATTAATATGTCATTATGTACGAGATTACCAATAAATGCAATCTATTTCAATGTAGTGTCAGTGGCCGACCATTGGAAAATCATAATGACGCCATTATAATAGTAGATTACCAAACTTGTCAAAATCAACAATTATGAAATCAATGATCGACCATTCTGACACTATTGGTAATAGCAGACTTGAGGCCCTGTAGTAGTGTAGTTCGTGTACCGATGTATCATTAGTGATTTATATGGGTGGCCGTTATTTAAGGCGATAATTGACAGTCTTTAATCCGCCGCCAAGTGGTGTGCTAGTTGCATTAAGACTGCAAACTATACCTTAATTGTAGACCTGCAATTGAGGTATAGTTGACTGACCCTAATTGCGTAACACTGCACTATCAACCACAATCTGATTGATTTCGAAGTAGATTGCTAATGACATTGCTGCATCTTAATATATGTTCGAAAAAGTGCTCAACAACGTAAATTAAATACCTAACTAAATAATTTCAGTAAAGCAAAAATGTAAGGAAAAAATCACGGCAGTACTACTTAACTATAACGAAGTTAAAAGGAAAACTAGGCTTTACAAGTTCACGAATAACAGTCTACCAACTTACATTTGCAGTGGGAATGTATGGGATAACATGTTTTTCAACTACAATTTTATGTTTGTTTTTATGATAAATTCATCCCAACTACGGAACCCTTCATTGTGCGTGGTTCGACTCGCACTTGGCCGGTTAAGTTTTAATTAATATCAAATTTCAAACACATTAGTTTTTTACCGTAATATTTAGCGACTGTCTAATTTTTTTTTTCTGTTGAGATGTATTTGAAAAACAACCTACTTTTTATGGCCAAGTAGCAACTTAGTTGGTATGGTGCTCAGATTATAGAAAAGAAGCAAATAGACCGCGCGGAACACCGAGAGTGCGGCCAACAAAGCAAATACAAATTCAAAAGCGAATACACTCTCGATTCAGTACAGCACGAAGCGTCGCATCGTTAGTACGTCACGGGCTCTAACAGATAATTTCAGAATAATGCCGTCTTGTATTTTTAAACATTGTAAAAACTGTTCCCAAAAACAAAAGAAATAAGATGGGAGTATCATTCATAAGTAAAATATTGATTATTTGTCTATTTGGATTTATTTTACGTGTTTATTGTTAGTGACATCTTGAAACACAAAACCTTAACAAAAATCATTCGGTGTTGCTAGTTTATATTGAAACATTTACCCCTAAGTTAGGAAATAAGTATAGGATACAGGAGTATCGATTTACAAAAATATTTATGTCGATAATAGTGTTTTATTTATCGCCTTTTCTGGTCAGTATGTTTATAAATAAATAAGTATGTATGTGTCTTCGTAAGTGTAACTAGTTAATGGATTCTATAATACTTATTACATCAGTCGATTTGCTATATCATGGGTTATAATATGACGTCACCATAAAGTAAATATAGCTACCAAAAACAATAAAATGTTGTCTCAAAATAAAAATATATCGCTAATGTATCGTTTATATGGGTATTGTTAATTTGACGTATACTGTTAATAAAAATAACTGATTTAAGAAAAAAAAAAACCTTTCTTTTTCATGTAATGAAATATTATGGCTAATTTTTTCATTCTCCTGGCAACCGTACACACACATAGAGGCACCTGTTCTTATAGTGCTGTCACGTGGCTGTAACGCACACATGTCTACAAACGGGCCTCACTTTATTGTTCCGCGCGGTCTATCTGCTTCTTTTCTATAATCTGAGGTATGGTGTATCATGTGTATGTAATTGTAATATTGAGAAACCAAGATATTCATCATAACATTCAAAATATACATGACAATGCTGCCAGCCTTTTGCGCACTTTTCCTGTTGACAGCGATGCAGAAATACTTTTTGATGCCCTATGATTAAGGACCAGGCTAACCGCGCGACGAAATGGCACCAGCGCGCTGGTCCTAAAATGACAGTTTAGGGTCAATGCGACTCAGTCGAACGCGGTCCACGCGCGGAGGAGTTAATCAGTACAGTTCTGTCATTAAAATGCCTAATTGCGTAGTAAAAGGCCGCAAAAATTATCTTACAAAAGTTAAAAAGGAACATGGGATATCATAACATCGATAAATAAACTAAAATTGCCTTTGTTCCAATAAAATTATTCAATAAACACATTTGAATCCTTAAACGAAATCCACAATGGCGGCCATGTCACGCCCTGCCGGCAGCGCCCGCGACGGTAACGAAGTAACCTTGTACGGACGTCATTTTTTATTTGTGTTTTATTTAATAATTATTAAATTAATAATAATTATTGTTAAGCTGTTTTCAATTTCAAATAAAGCTGATCGAGATTAATTTGTTTTATTACGTTTTCTGTCAAAGTATGGACGCCTCAGTGGTTAACTTATTTCCGATAAAATGTGATTAAAATAACATTTACGCACGCTTTTGAAATCATTGCCTATGATTCTTTTCCCTCTTTTTATATAAATGTACATGTTATTATTATTTTATGTCTGTTATCTTGTATATTACATCATTCGCGTAAATATTATATCATTCGCTATTATCACTCGCTAAATATAGATAGTCCTTTGAAATGAAAACACTTTGGTTACTACTACACAAACAATATTTAATTAAAAAACTGTACACGAAATATTACAATGAAAAATATGTAGTTATTGGACGAAATTTGTGGGTTGACTGCATCGCTAAGCATAGCGAGCAATTTTCCATAGCACATTATACTAGGTATAGTAACATCAGCAATAATTGCTGTTCAGTGAAATGTAAAATGCGCGTAACAGGATCTGTACGAGCAATTTAAAAAGTATAGAAGTCATTGGCTTTTAAAATTTTGACTAAAGGCATCTACATACCGGGGCGACTTGTCGCGCGACGCGACGCGACACAAAGGCACCGCTCGTCCCGCGACACGCGGGGCCTTTGTGCCGTGACGCGTCGCGCGACAAGTCGCGCTGGTATGTAGAAGCCTTAAAACAGATACCTAACACGTGTGAGGAAGGATATTCATAAATGTGTACACTAATTACGTAGCTAGGCACATTTTCATAAAAATAGAATTATCCATCTTAGGAATTTGTCTGCTTTTAGGAAGCAGTTCTTATCTGCTTTTAAGAAGCAGTTCAGAGCATTACCAACAATACCAACGCAACGTTTCTATATCTCATGCTAATTTTAGAATAAACATACTCAGAACAAAAGAGATATATAAGGTTAGTTCGATCTGATGACTTCGGGGAATTAGTCATCGGGCATAGGACATTCATTCACACACAGTAAACTCATTCATCATGCACAAGCAATATGCACCCATTTCGTTTGCAAAGTGACTATTTACAAGCAATCTAGACTGAAAATAAATAATTATATGTATTATTTCAAAAGTGAAAAGCGCGATTGTAGAAGTTTTTTAAAAATTTTCTTTAGCCTTACTTATCAGTGCTTATTAAGGCCCAAGTGCACCACATATCACTAAAATACGTTTAGCGCTAAACGAAATTAAACCCAAATATTTAGAGATGACAATGAGATAATCATCATCTGCCCGCCTTTTCCCAACTATATTGGGGTCGGCTTCCAGTCTAACCGGATCCAGCTGAATACCAGTATTTCACATGGAGCGACTGCCTATCTGACCTCCATAACCCAGTTACTGGGTAACACGATACCCCTTGGTTAGACTGGTTGTCAGACTTTCGGGCTTCTGACGACTCGTAACAACTGTCAAAGATCGTGCTTTCCGAGGCATCGGGGAGGTCTTGGTTTGTAAAGATGGTTACCCATCTACGGACAAACCGCGGCAAGCGTAGCTTAACCTGATCGATCGACTCGTGCAGCTGTTATTAGGTACTTAGCCACAAGCCCCTGACAATGAGAGGAGAATGATGATTTAAATATTTCCAGCGCGTACAGTCGCGGCTCGGAACAGGAAGCGAGTCGTTGAGCAGTAACGAATTCACGTGTCAGCGGGGGTGAGGGGTGCGGTACTGCGCAGGCAGTAGCGCACTTCAGAGCCGCCGTTTGACGCGTACTATACAGGGTGTTAAAGTAACTGCTTGCATAGCTTAAGGGTAGGTTCAGTGTCGATAAAAGAACCCAGGAAAAAACAAAAAAAAAACAATAATGAAAACACAAAAAAAAAATTACAAGATCAACCTTATTTAGTACCTACTAACTTAAACTAGCAATCGTTTAGAATTAAATTTATTTTATTTGACGGTCCTAAGCACGTTAAAGTACGAAGAGACTTATTTTTATTTATTTTTTATGTTTAATATAATTTTTTGTTTACGTTTTTTTATTTTTTTTATATAATTTTTTATTTTTCCTGGATTCCTCTATCGATACTGAACCTACCCCTAACTAAGCTATGGCACGCAGTTACTTTAACAACCTGTATAGTGCAAGTGGGCCTTAAGTGGGCTATTTGTATATCTTAAGAGCCTATACTACCTCAAATGGCTTAGCATGATCCTCCGTTATGTCGAAAATACTGCAGCATTAATTTTGAAATAAATGTATGGTAAAGTTGAGGATTAATGTTAAGAGGCCGACTGCCGTCGCCCGCAACTGGAAGTCGCGGTGAGCGCAAAATTCGTTCGGAGTGTTGCTATCTCTGTTTGACTCTCTGAGTATGTGAGCGACGGACGCGGTGTGCAGTATTGTGCGTGTGTGTATGAGTGGATAGATAGCTATTATTAGCTGTAGGTACTTATCGTTCATTCATAACGACTCGGAGGCATTTATATTTTATTAATTATTAGTAATTAGGTATGTTCATTATTTGCTTTATTTTTGTTGACTATTTCGGGGAATCGTTACTAAATGTACAGACTAGTAATGCGTTTTTTGGAAATTTCTTTAGAATGCCGATATCTCAACATATTAGGATATCTAGGACTTGTAGAGAAAATCTAGTAGATACGTCATACATAAGGTACCTATAATAAATCGTCCAAGGGATCACACGCACGTCGCGTAAATATAAATTATTGGGATATTTATTATTATTGTCTTTATTTATTTGAAACCTGTTTGTTTATTTATTTAAATTTATTTCTTATATGATGGTCTCAAATATAAAAAACTAAGGCTTCTTCCGTCTGATTTCTATAGTCCTTTTACTGAACATCAATTAATGTTATCACTAAAAAATTAATACAATTCAAGTCAAGTAATAAAAGTGTTATGTAAAGTATTAGTAAAAATGAATATTCCAATAATGTGTAAAAACTAAGAACTGCGGATGGCAGAATCGTGACTTCGAAGCCCGAGATACTTGAGGAAGTCGAGGATTTCTATGGGCACTTATACTCAACGCGGACGGCAAAACCAGCGGGGCATAGTGCAGATGACCATCGAGCCAAATTAACGCGCCACTACACGGAGGACATCCCAGATGTCGACCAGAGCGAGATTAGGGCGGCTCTCGAGCAGCTTAAGAACAACAAGGCACCGGGTGATGACGGAATAACGACAGAGCTCCTTAAAGCGGGCGGGGCTCCAGTCCTGAAAGAGCTAGCGAGTCTCTTTAATTCCGTCATCCAAGAGGGAACAACGCCCGAAGCGTGGAGCAGAGGTGCGGTGGTTCTGTTCTTCAAAAAAGGCGACAAAACCTTGCTGAAGAACTATAGACCCATCTCACTTCTGAGCCACGTATACAAGCTGTTCTCGAGGGTCGTCACGAACCGTCTCGCCGGGAGACTTGACGAGTTCCAGCCGCCAGAACAAGCCGGTTTTCGAAAAGGCTTCAGTACCGTAGACCACATCCATACTGTTCGGCAAATTGTACAGAAGACCGAGGAGTACAACCAGCCGCTGTGTATGGCATTTGTGGACTACGAGAAAGCGAATATGGGCAGTTCTGGCCTCTCTGCAACGATGTCGAATTGACTGGCGCTACATAGAAGTGTTGAGATGTTTGTATGACGCTGCCACGATGACTGTCCAGATCCAAGATCAGAAAACCAGCCCCATCCAACTGCTCAGAGGGGTGAGGCAGGGGGATGTGATATCCCCAAAACTGTTCACCAATGCGTTGGAGGACGTCTTCAAGACGCTGGAATGGACTGGACAGGGTATCAACGTTAACGGCGAGTACATCTCACACCTTCGCTTTGCTGATGACATCGTCATAATCGCAGAGACGCTGGAACAGTTAGACCGGATGCTGCACAGCCTAAATGGAGCCTCTCGGCGGGTTGGCCTCGGCATGAATTTGGACAAGACAAAAGTCATGTACAATACGCACGTCTTGCCGAGTTCAATCCACATCGAAGGGTCGCTTCTCGAAGTTGTGAAGGAGTATGTCTACCTAGGACAAGTCATTCAGCTCGGTAGACACAACTTTGAGAAAGAAGCCGACAGAAGGATCCAGTTGGGTTGGGCGGCATTTGGAAAACTGCGTCAAGTCTTCTCGTCGCCTATCCCGCAATATTTGAAGACTAAGGTCTTTAACCAGTGCGTCCTGCCCGTCATGACATACGGTGCCGAAACGTGGACACTGACAGTCGGGCTGGTCCACAAATTCAAGGTCGCCCAGCGCGCTATGGAGCGGGCTATGCTTGGAGTCTCTTTGAAGGATAAAATCAGGAATGAAATTATCCGGAAAAGAACCGGAGTTACCGACATAGCTTGCAGAGTAAGCAAACTGAAGTGGCAGTGGGCTGGCCATGTTTGTCGAAGGACCGATGGCCGATGGAGCAGACGAGTCCTGGAGTGGAGACCGCGTATCGGCAAGCGTAGTGTGGGACGCCCCCCAGCTAGATGGACCGTCGACCTTAAGAAGATGGCTGGGTCAGACTGGATGCGGAAGGCGGAGGACAGGGTGTTGTGGCGCAGCCTGGGAGAGGCCTATGTCCAGCAGTGGACTGCGATAGGCTGAGTTGATTGATTGATTGGTGTAAATCCACGATGTCCGTAAATACAGATAAATAACAGAGTTCTGAGCTAAGAATAATAAAAATAAAAAACAAGGATTATGAATAAATATTTATTTAGTTATGTTATTACTTCATAGTTATAGATCCTAACATAACATAGCACCAACATTGTACACTTAGTTCGCAATAAAAGATTTGAATTTGAATTTGGATATATTCACCAATAAAAAAAAAGTAACTCGCAACGTGATATAGTCGTGTAGGGTGACCATAATATTATTATTGCATGGGTACATAAAGTCATATACATTTAAAAGTACTTTGGACATAAAGTTATATAACAAGATACCGTTGCATAGTATCGTAGTATAATAAAAAAAATCGGCTCTTGCTGATTATTAAATAAACTAGAAAGACTTTGAACTTTTTATTTTAGTTATATCAATGTTTTGTGCAATATAGGAATATCATTAAAAAAATCCGTGCAAAAACCGGGCCGGAACCATAAAGCCACACTTGTCTAGACAAATCCGGTCGTATGGTCACCCTACCAATACTGTGAACCGAGCAATGTAAGTCTCAGCAGTGTCCTTGAGATAATTATTACCTAGCCCGGTCGGTCATATGAGTAAAGAAACGGAACAGGGACATGATAAATTATTATATTTCTGTAAGTAAGTAGCTTTGTACAAACACTTTTACACGTCAATAATATTTAAAAAAAAAACTAGCTGAGGTCGGCTACTTGCTCCATCGACTCTACGTGATTTTGATCCTTATTTACATTACAGTTACAGATCAATGTTCTAGGAAAGAAGACGCGGCGCGCGCCTTCTCGAAGCAATAAGAAAATATGATACATCGCTCTCGATCGGTTATCCTTTCCACTAAGCGACAGCGATGTTTACAAACTACCTACCGAGTACCTACTACTCAACCATATGTTCAATGGTCGCATTACTTTTTCGCAAATGCGATCATGATCATTATCGGTAAGACCGCACGGAAAATTTTCCTATGCAAGTATTTTTACATAGGTATGGAAGTTTGTTTTTTGCATACGCGATTGTAGTCCTTATCTCCAATGACTTTACGGATCAATTTTCGACGCACGAAGAAAATACTTCAAAGTATGCTGAGCCTTGGTTTTTAGCGCTGGCTAAAGGTGGACGTACTTAGAAGCCCTGGTACTTATTTACAAATTGGGTCAAAGCATAATGAACTTTATATCAATTGCGTAAGGTACAAACAGATAAGAGCAAAAGAAAAGGTCGGGCGTCTTTCCCGCAGTTAGTAGCTTGTTTCGGCCGTGTGTATAAGTAGACTTTTTACTGCTCCTCAACACATTTAAATTTAGTTAGGTCTAATGTTATCTAAAGATAGGTAGGTAAATCCTAATTTATACAAAATATAACTAGGTACCTACTAGTACGCACGGCTACAGGGGGCCTAAAATGGACGCTTTGGCAGAATCATATTATGATCTGCGTACAATTCATCTATCCCGCAATTCATCTGTTTGACAGCTGCTATTGGACATTAGACTTCATTAGAGCAATTCATAATTTGTGGACCATTTTACGAATCTCCATACAAAACTGTCAAACAGATAATTGCGGGTTAAGGCTTCTACATACCGGGGCGACTTGTCGCGCGACGCGACACAGTACAAAGGCCCCGCGTGTAGCGGGACGAGCGGTTCCTTTGTGTCGTGTCGCGTCGCGCGACAAGTCGCCCCGGTATGTAGAAGCCTTTATGAATTGTACGCAGATCATAATTATGATTCTGCCAAAGCGCCCATTTTAGACCCCCAGATCAAGCTATACATTTCCAGTATAAGCCGATCTCGCATTGTATAGAATTTCCTTACAATGAGAATTCAGCGTAAACTGGAAACGTATAGCTTGATGTGTAGCCGTGTGTACAAATCCGCCCAAGAAAAAAAATATATTTATGTTCTTGGGCCGAGTAACCAATTAGTAGCTATGAAGGCAGATAGGTAACTTATAATAATAATTATCACTGGGTAATACTTACTGTGAGGTACATCCCAACCAAGATCGTAAATAATATTCTACGTCCGTAAACAAAACAAAGTTCGTAAGAATGTAGGTATGCTCGATACCAAATCACAAGGCAAATCAAAATCCAAGTTCATAGCATAGGTCAATAGCGTTAGATAATTATTACAATAACTTCAATTTCGCAAACAAATACGTGCGTCATAAAACACAGAATTTCACTGAAAGCCGTAGTAGATAGATGATGACAACAAACAATCCGAGTCGTTGCGCTTGTGTGAGTGCCTGTCGGAGCGATTCACATTCACACAGCTACCGTGCGCAGTACGACCACGCACACATTGACATTTGCTTGACGCGATGGCACTACTAGCTATTGAAAATGTATGACAAATTTGGATGTTTTCCGTAATACAAAAAATTATGAATGAAAACTTAATGTTTTTCCAATATTTTTTAGCTAGTTTGTAACTTGATAATATAAGCTATGTTCTTGATTAAAGAATATTACAAATATTGTTGTTTATAATACAGAAAAAAATAGATGAAAACATGTCATATACGCTGTAAAAATGTGTGAAATTCAATTCGCTAAACCTTCCTGTTAGGTAAGTTTTTTTGAAAAAAAAAAAGATGTAGGAACCTAGATAAATACTGTCTTAATCCGAATATCAACATAATATGGTGGAAATATGCTTAAATTTCAAATGATTTTGGTATTACGTTTGCATGGACAATTCATTCGACGCCACACTCTTAAGTAGGTACTATGTTTGACGAAAACACGATTCCATAAAATTTTCTTCATAGAAAAAAAAAACAAAGTTACCTCCAAACCGAACCATAAACCGCTGGTATTCAAAAAATACTTCAAATTAGATAATTAAACTTTGCATATTCACTGAACTAACTATAAAGCAGGACCCCAAGTCTGCTATTTTAATAAATTCAGTCATTCCAACACGATCCCATTGTCATTTTGCAAAAAGTTCGTAATCTGCTAAATTTATAATGGACGGTCAATGTTCTCGTAATAGAATTGTTTTACTTTTATTGGCATTGTCGTATTGCCATTATTATAAAACCCATTAGTAGAAATGTCATTCATTTGTCATTATGTACGAGATTACCAATAAATACAATTTCTTTCAATGTGGTGTCAGTGGCCGACCATTGGAAAGTCATAATGACGCCATTACGAACAAACGACTTTTTGTAAATGCTGTAATGTATAACTGTTTTTTGTCCCAAATAAATAAAATTAAATAATAGTAGATTACGAAACTTGTCAAAATCAACAATTATGAAATCAATGATCGACCATTCTGACACTATTGTAATAGCAGACTTGAGGCCCAGGTCATACGTTAATAATTTTTTTTAAATAGCATTATGTATTTTCACCGTAAAAAGATATAAACTAAAATATCGGTGCCTTGGAGTCTTCTCCCTGCCACCCTGTCTCGCATGCTCGCGTGACCGCCAGCTACTTGTGCGAGCGAGATAAAGAGTGAGGTAGCACTGAGGTAGTGTAGACCTTTAAGACAAAACATAGCGTGCTATTTTACATGTGTGACCTATTGTATACCTATTTTTCACAAATAAACTTTATGATTATGCCTACATGCCCAATTCAGCCTGAAAAGTAGTTAAATTGCCAGTTAAAATATACTGAAAAAAAGACAATTTTTTTTAAAAATTTCGAATATGTTAAAAAGGGTTCAAAGTTCAAACTTGGTTGCAAGAATACTATTGTTAGAAATTTTAATGGGTTCATTCATTACCAAGACTACAAACTATTTTAACGAAGTAGTAATCACTGTGTAGCACAGTAATTAACTAACAATCAATTAAAATTACAAAGAAATGCGTAACCTGCGCAGTGAGTACCGAACTAAATTCTAAGAGGTCATGGAACTCGCCGACCTCTGAGATGACCCGCAATACCTTGTTAATTTAACGTCATAGATTTATTTTCTTAAGCTTTTTCCCAGATGTAATAAGATGCTGTAGTACCTGAGCTATCTAGCTTTCTAAAGGCATTATTTATAGGCTAGCAACTAACTCCTGCCACGAAAGACCTGCATAAACTAGCTTCATCTTTCTGACTGACCGACCCCTTGACAACTTAAAAGTGCCCGTAATTGGTTTATTTGAAATAAATGCTTTGAGTTTGAGTTCAATTATATAAAACCAAAGATGTGCAGTTGTACACGGTCTTGAGTAGGTCCCAGTGCTCTTGAGACTAAGGAATCTTTTAGAATCTCGAACAGTTTGACACGTAGTAAGTACTGTTGTACTTACGTAATTTCTTTGGTTCATGTTGGGTGCTCGTCAAATATGACGTTTCGAAATGTTGCCACTACATAAAGCGTAAAACGTTTAAGGAGGATAATATTCTCACAGCATGTATGTCTATTTTTAATATTCCTGTTTAGTTTATTCTATCACATTTAATTTAAATTACATTATTTTTCTTTATGTATGCTGTACCGCCGTTCAACTTCATTACGTCAGCGCCGGCTGTCGCTGTAAACCAGCGCTGGGGCTCTGTCTTGCATAGGGTCGCAGCATAATGCTGAGCGATAGCCCGTTTTGCGTGGATGTGACGCATGTTTCCCCCAACCTATCCTTATTTCATGTGTTTATGTTCTTTTTTGCGGCATGTTTACCGCGGATAAACGTATTTTCTTTCTTTCTTTTCTTTGTTGTAGTATTATATAATTACATGTAATTTTAGGAACAGGTAGTTACTTACAAATTTGCAAGCGGAATTCTGAACGTGACCTGTACAGGGTCAAGTTACATTAGCTACCAAAACTCCGCAGACGCGATCGGTATCAATATCTAAACACAATGAAACCAAAAATAAATTAATTTGATCATTTTTTGTGGGATCATCGACCGCAGTTAGTGTAGTCACTTGAAATAACAGTCTAAAGAAATTATGAATTAATATTTGAATAATAATAGGTAACTAAAAAGTGTAAAATAAAAAAAGGAAATTTAAAATATCAATAACCTGACTGCGTAAAAAGTGAACTTTAAAAAAGATGGAAACAAGATGACCTTTTTCAGTCTCCAATACCGTAACGTACTATCTCGTAGTCATACAATCGCATGCAGTCGGAAACATCTTCTTAGAAATAAGAATTTTATGACTTATTGCCTCCGACTGCATACATTCAACGCCTGTTAAAATCATAACCCTCCTTTGGCTTTGCAGTAGTCGGGTAAAAATAAATAGTAGAACAAAGTTATTCATGAAAAGATTTATAATAATTTTGGTCAGTACCACGAAATTGTGGCATTATTAATTTATTACCTACACATTTTGCAATCATGCAAATCGGAACAAAAACTGCAGACATTGTTTAAAACTTTAAAAGGTGAAAATCGTCAAGATTATCGCGAAAACCGATGACATCATTTACTTTTCTTCGAAATTCATTCATTTATGGTAATTACTCTCCAGTTAAATATTTTTATCAAGGACAACGAACTCGCGAACGTTTCAACTTGCCTTGGTATGTCCTTATATTATTCGATTTTGGTATCAAACTAATAACATTGATATACTGTTATCGGAACACTATAAAACATGTTTTTACAATACCCAGTACGGGAATGGCTCGTTTCGCCTTGGTCTCACTTGGTATTTATTTAGGTTTGGTACTTCATCTTGAAAAGGGTCTTTTCAATACACTTCTTCAAAAACTGGTTCATATCACTACGATTAGGTTCACAATGCAAAGTATTTAGGCTTCTACATACCGGGGTCACGTCGCGTCGCGCGACAAGTCGCCCCGGTATGTAGAAGCCTTTTCACATGCGTGTGATTTTTATTTTCCAACACGTGTGCGGGAATAAAAATTGCTACAGATAACCATATACCTATACTTAGTCCAAATTGGTTCAATGGCTCTATTCACACCGTCTCGCGCCAGAGACGGTCCTCTCTATTCCGAGGTGATTTTTTTTAAATCTCGGCAAAGATGCGTCTTTACGGCGTTAATACTTTTGGAATATTTAAATTATGTTTATAAATAGAATACCATGATTATTACAATTAAAAAAAAACCGTTTATGAACAAATTAACATTTATTTGTGTTCTAAACTCAAAAATATTTGGTTTTTTTATATTAGGCTGTTTATCGGCTTTGCTTTTCCTCTTTGAGTATTCTCCTTCAACCTGGCGAAAGCAAAGCGCGAAAAAAAAAGAAAATTAAATCATAGTTTCCTAATAATTCATGACAAAAATATTTTTCGTAATTTTATTTAATCTCTTTAAAAGTGTATTGAAAAACGTCGTTTGATACACGTGGACATTTTGTTATTGCAGTTCTCGGCTCAAAAACAACCTCGCCTAACGGCTCGGGTGTTAATTCCGCCTCGAATGCAATAACAAACATTCTCCACTTGTATCAAAATTCCTTACGCATTGGTTCTTTGTCCCAACTTCGCGTTTATTTCGTCCTTCCTTTATTACTTCTGAAGTTAAACATTTTAACTAGTTTTTCTCCCCAGGAGTCTCGCTTCTCTGCTTTATAAAAAAATCTACTAAATCCCAGAAAACTGTTTTGTGATGTCTTCTTTCACGTCGTACTTTCCCAAAAAGTTAGCTAAACAAGGTGTAACTTAAAATCCTAAACACGCACAACCTGTTAACTCTTAAGGGGTCATTGTACTCATCATTATGAACAACTTTTACTATGGGACCAAACAAGAAATCGCGAAAAAAAAAACAACTGTTCCCTACATTTATGTTCTCAAGGCTTGTACAGACCGGCGTGACTCGCGACGCGACACAAAAGCACCGCTCGTCGCACGACACGCGGGGCCTTTATGTCGCGTCGCATGTCGCGCCGGTCTGTAGAAGCCTTCATAAGTTCCTAAAGGGTCGTACAGACTAGCGTGATATCGTGTGTGCGACAGGCAGCGCGACGCCTGTCGCGCCAGTCTGCGCGAGACTTTACTCGTTTTTCTCGTTTTCGCGATTTCAGGTTTGGTCCCATAGTAAAAGTTGTTCATATGATGAGTACAATGACCGCTTAAGAGGTTATGCGTTATTTAAGTTACAGCTTGTATAAATTCACAACCAAACCGCCTCATCCACTCAACCATAGTAAAAGTTGTTCATACATGTATGATGAGTACAATGACCGCTTAAGAGGTTATGCGTTATTTAAGTTACAGCTTGTATAATACATATAAACTAGTATCATAATCAGCCTATAATGTTCCCACTGCTGGGACACAGGCCTCCTCTCTTCGAGAGGAAGTGGGCAGTAACCTACCACGCGGGCCCAGTGCGGGTTGGTCGATTACTGCCATATAAACTAGTATAAAGACACAACCAAACCGCCTCATTCACTCACTCAAAAAAATTCTTCAACAGGACGCCAAAGAGGAACGCAACAAGAAGTCGAAAAATGACGCGGACGCGTTGGAGGCTGTCCTCAGCCACGTGGGGGACATGGGGCGGTACCAGAAGTTCCTCTTCGCCTTCATGATGCCCTTCGGCATATTCTTCGCGTTCATCTACTTCGTGCAGATGTTCATAGCCGCGACACCACAGAGGCACTGGTGTAGTGTGCCGGAGTTGGCACATCTGGATATGGAACTCAGGTTGGTGGGAAGATTTAAGATTTGAGGGTGGTAAATAATGGTGTTGTGTTGTAGGCATGAAGGAAGGTATCTAAGATAAAAGTGGAGGCAACATTCTAAATACCTAAGTGAAGACGCCTGTGGTCGGACTCTCTCTTTCTGAATACATACATAAGATAAAGAAAACACATATCACTGTCTCTTTCTTACTAACGAAATTACCTGCGGGTAATTGCATACCCGCAGGTAATTTCGTTCAAGAAGCTTATTAATCTCTGTTAGTGGGAGTGTCCAGTCTGGAGACGAGCTCTACAGGGCCGCTCGGAGGCGGGGTTCAGCCCTTTCCCCCAAGGGGGAAACTGACCTAAATACTAATATTAACAGAATTAGGAAAAATGAAAATATTATCAGCCTGGGGTTATTTAGTAACAGTCACATGTGGTGCCTAGATAAAAGTTAAGGCAACACTCTAAATACCTAAGTGAAGACGACTGTGGTCGGACTCTCTCATTCTGAATACATATATAAGAAAGAGACAGTGATATGTGTTTTCTTTATCTTAAAAAAAAGGCAATTGATCGCAATCCCCCTTATTACAAAACAAGGTTTATCTTCAAACCCAGGTTTAAAACATGGAGCCATTATTGAATTTCGAATTTTATTCCGACTATGGTAATGTTCCTAAACACAAAACTGACAACTTAGTACCGAACTACGTTTTCAGTTTTGTATAAAGAACGGTATTTCAATCACTGTTAGTTCCTATTACAAAAACTGGCTCCATGGTTTAAGCCACGTCAAAATATAAATCTTGTTTTGTAATAAGGCGGTATGGGTTTTATTCTGACAGTTCACACACGTCCATTGCGTTATTTACGTTGTTGAGCGGACGAATTTTGAAAACCTACGAAGCAATAGATTATCAATATCCTTCAAAACTCTCAGATTGTGATTGAAACTGTGTCACGCAATTATAGGGTGCCGGTCGAACGATACCGAAATCAACAGCCAAAGTCACAGTGCATTATTGCACGAGATGTGTTCTACTTGTAAAGTCGCAGTTGTACCGATTACAAAAAACTTAAACTTTATAACGTGTGAACTTATATAACATAGCATCACGCCTTGTTACCCCGAAGGGTTGGCCAGAGGTGTCCGTGAGATCTACCTATAGTACACCCAAATTTCGACATTTCATTTTCCGTGTAAACTAGTAGGTAGGGAGAGGGACTGCTAAGCCAGTGGTACATTACATCATCAAAAGACCAGGGGGCCTAAAATGAACGCTTTGGCAGAATCATAATTATGATCTGCGTACAGTATTTAAAAATAAATTAGGAAACTTTTTAATTGTTAAAGCATACTACACAATCCAAGATTTCTTGAATTATTGATTGATTTGTTGACCATGTTTTAATTTCACTTTTTTTTTTATATTTTGACATTTATAATAACTTTTGACATGTAAAATCATTTTTAAATTTAATGCCAATACATAATTATTGTATGCCTATTAGGCAGGACATATTGGAACTTTAATTTATTGTTAAGATCTTGTTACAAACATATGCCCACAATAAAGATATTTGAATTTGAATTTGAATTTGTACAATTCATTTAACTCGCAATTCATCTGTTTGACAGGTGCTATTTGACATTAGACTTCATTACTTGACTTTTTTTTCCTTCTGGCTTCGCACGGTTTGTGCATTTAGCCAATGTCACGTTTTAGTTCTTGTATAGCTATTATTGATGAAATGAATTTTAAATGCATGATGATGATATCCCTGCCACTCCCCTTGAGTTTCAGTAAAGATGTGGCACTTTACTGAGACCTCACGCGGACTTCTTGAGAGAACTTGAAGCGAAGTTGCACTGTTTTGTTTCATTTGCCTACACTAATGCACGTTCACAAACACTTAATGGTTAATAATCCACCAATATTACTCATTAATATTCGGCTAAACACAAATTTTGGAAAATTAAACAAACTGCTGAACATGCCGCTTCACTTTCCCGCCAAGAAGTCCCGACTTCATTACTTAGAGCAATTCATAATTTGTGAACCATTCTACGTAAGTCCATACAAAACTGTCAAACAGATGAATTGCGGGATTATATGAATTTTACGTACATCATAATTATGATTCTGCCAAAGCATCCATTTTAGGCTGCTTTGTAGTATAACGGAAGGTATTTTGGTAACGAATAAAAACGGTAGAAATATTTCCCAGACGGAAACGTTTAAAAGGTGCTAAATAAGTGTGGCTTACACAAAACTCAACCGCGGCGGAAGATTACAAAATGTCCTTAAAAGAGTCCTGTGGACTCAGGGGAGGGGTCTAGTCCGCATCCATAAATAACGTGTAAGCCTAGCCTTTCAGGATCAACGCAACTTCCTTTGTTTATTTCTAGCTCATTTTCTCTTGTAAAGTGGTGAGGCGAAGCTGAGGAAGTCTGATAGAAGATGAAATGGGTTTTGTTTTGTTGGTTATTCAATGACCATAATGGCATAAGATGTTGAAATATTTTTTTAGTATGTGCAAGGGGAGTGCAACAATTGTAGAACTTGGTGGTCCCGTATACAATACCTACATAGTTACGGTATAATTACTATGTATTTTTAGGAAAAACGTTACGCTAATGGTTCAAGCACATTGTTGAAAGGCGCAGAAATGAACATTGCACGAATGCAAAAGTACGAAAGTGCCGAATCGCTATAATTATTCTTATGTCGATTTAATTCTGATGATCTTCTCTGAATAAAAATGAACTGGACCGACTACGAAAGCGATAAATAAATAATCAATCCACGTGTAGGTAGATTATTTTTAGCCAATATGTTTCGTAAAAATGCAGATCTAAACACTTGAGATAGATGTGATTGATAATGACAGAGATATATTGTGTTATTTCTGAATTTCTGTAAGTGTTTCTTGTAGTGTTACAAATATGTACCTATTATGAAATGGAACGACTACGTTAACAAGGATTTGAACTTTTAGTCTACTCTACAAGTATAGTGGGATGGGAAAAAAACTATGGTGCACCGTGCAATCATTTACGAGATAACGTAACAGTTCATCTGGATGAATCACGACGCTATTTTAGATACGAAATAGGAAGGGGTTTTTGTGGGGTAATAGCTCTAAAGTTAAAGCGTGGAATACACACAAATGCTACAAGAGCATGCTATTTTCAAGCAAACGCTACTTAAAGTTGTCAAAAAATAATAGGCCCGTTTTGACATTTAACTTGAATAGATTTATCGTGAGTATCGAGTATTGAGTCGTATGGTTACTTCACTAGTTATTTCGCGATGGTCAATCGCGACGTAACTAGTGAGGTAGGTAACCATACGACGACAAGTAGGTATAGTATAGCCTACAACTAGCATGTGTATACGAAAAGAGCATGAGTATTTTGCAGGTACAGAGAACATGCTACTAATAAGCATGGTTATTAGTAGCATGTGTAATCCAGGCTTTATTTATTAGAAAAGGCTTCTACACACCTGCGCGGCACGCGACGCGACACAAAACCCCGCGTGTCGCGCGACGAGCGGTGCCTTTGTGTCGCGTCGCGAGTCGCGCCGGTCTGTAGAAGCCTAAACTGTTTTATTTATTTATTTATTGACACCAACGAATTATTCACTAAATCATTACATTCAATTCTATATCAACAGCTTTGCGGTGAATTTGTCACTTATAGGTGTGCACAGCACTTGTATAATCAATAATAAAAATGTAATGGAAATATATGATCAAAGGAAAATAAAATTTACACAGTTTACATTGAATTTAAAATGACAAGTAGTTAAATTTAAATACCTACAGTATAATTCAAAAATGATGTGAAACATCTAATGGCACGCCTTGGGGTGGGGTAAGACCGACCGTATGCTGACGGCAAGCGGCATGTCTCTCTCTTATCCTATGCCGTCTGTGCCGTCATGCTCTCTCACCTCCGCGCCGCCGCCGACATCTGCCACATTTTTTTTATACGAGTAGGTGACAGTGAATCATTAAATACCTATTCAAATATAAGACATTCCCACGCACAACGACACAAATAGTACACGCATTTCCCATCTAAAAATACATTGCCATGCCGTGCCGCCAATGGGCGCCGGGCCTAAGCGTGCGTACGCAATTACCCCGGAGTACCTAGCTAAGTCGACTCAAACCGTACAAACAATATTCAGCATCGATAGCAAAAATAAAAGCTTTTTATTATTTAGGATGGGTTTGCTCTTGACCTTAGTCTAGGGCAGAGATGACAGAGACAAAGCCGACGATGGAGTGAGCTCACCCAGCAAAGACTGTTCACTCTAACTTTGAAGAGATTAGGGTTGTATGCGTTCGGAAACACAGACGCAGGTAGAGAGTTCCACTCTTTTGCTGTGCGCATTATAAAAGACATTTGGAAAAGCTTAGTGCGAATTGGTGGAATAGCAACAAGGAAGGCATGGTAACCTGTAGTGTGTCTAGATGTCCGATAATAGAAGGGGGCCGGTGGAATGAGGTCGTGGAGTTCTTGGGCACACTCACCGAAGTACAATCTGTAGAAGACCAACAAGCAGGCAACCTTGCGGCGAAGGGCCAAGCTGTGAAGATTGGCATCCAACAGTTTTACGTCGTCAATAAGCCTCTTAGCTCTGCATTCCACCGAGTCAAGCGCGGCAAGCTTGACCCATTTATCAATGCGAACTCCGTTTATTGACACAGTCACTGGTCGTTAGTGTGTGTCCAGCGGGGTAATTACGTAACACACATAAAATGACAATTGATAGCAATGGGTTTCATTTTGACAGTTCACCCACGTTCATTACGTTATTTACGTTGTTGAGCAAACAAAGTTTTCAAACCTATGATTAGCAATATCCTTCAAAACTGTTGGATTGTGATTAAAGTGGGTTACGCAATTAGCTGGTGGAAGGCTCTCTGATTGAGGGCTAATAAAGGAATCAAGAGGTGTACGCACGGCTACACATCAAGCTATACATTTCCAGTATACGCTGACCTCTCATTGTACGGAAATCCTATACAATGTGAGATCAGCTTATACGGGATATTTATAGCTTGATGTGTAGCCGTGTGTACCTAAGCATGTCTTTGCAAAAATTACATCCATCTAAAGAGGCATCTGCCATAGACCGTGTCATGATGACACTCATGACTTTTTTTTTTTTTTTTTTTTGGGTGGGAAATTATCAAATAACTTCTCCCGCTCTGGGCGGAGCGGGAGGGCATGTCAGACTTTTACTGACTAAAACCCACCCGTATTCCTTCATTTGCCTGTGTGCCAGGGCCACGATATCCCTTTCGGACAAACTCGCAACCCTGGCAGGCATTGGCCCTAACGGACCCCGTCAGTTGCTGCTGACAACTCTTTGAGGCGCGCGTGGAATACAACGCGCCGTCGACCCGGGCCTGGTCCTTATCGGACGGTGAACTACCCATCGCTCACCGTCCGCAAGCCCGCGCCTACGGTGGCCGGAAATCGGCTTGCGACTCCCGACGCCCGACGCCCGGCGTCTCCTGCGGCGACTAGGGGCGCGAGGGCGCGAACCTTGCCTCTCCCTCACGCGTTCCGCCTCCTCCTTCGCAAGCATTACTGCTTCGCAGAAGGAGGTGACGGCCTCCCATGCACTCTCGCTCCGAACCATGGCCCGAACCAGGGCCGGACGCGAGAGATCGCCGCCGTCGATCGCCTCCGTGAGGACACGGCGGTGCTCCACCCAAGCCGGGCAGACCTCCACCGTATGCTCCACCGTGTCCTCCGGGCGATCCACACAGTGGTGACACCCGGGCGTTTCCTCCCGCTTTATCCTGAACAGGAACCTCCCGAAACAACCATGTCCGGTGAGGACCTGCGTCAGGCGGAAGGTGAGGACGCCGTGGCGCCTCTCTAGCCACTCCTCAAAGAGGGGACTTATCGCCACAATTGTGGCGTGCCCAGCGCTGGGTTGCGACAATCGCACTCTCCATGCCGCCATGAGATCCCGCCGGAGCTCTGTCCACTGTGCCGTGATTTCTCGCGGCAGCGGAGTTTCACCCCGGCGTTTCGCCTCCTCGCGCCACTCCCAGATGTGCGCGAGGACTTTTGCCTCCAGATCCCATGGCGGTAGTCCGGCAAGGAGGCCCGCCGCCTCACGGGAGACCGTGCGGTAACCCCGTACCAGCCTGATGGCCATGACCCTTTGGGACGCGTTCAATTGGCGGGCTGGTCGCAGCCTTAAGGAACGCGCCCACACCGGTGCCCCGTAAAGGGCCATGGACCGCACGATCCCCGCGTAGAGCCTCCGGCAGGAGGCGTTTGGACCCCCTAGATTGGGTAGGAGCCGCTTTAAGGCAGCCCCGGCCCGTTCCAGTCTGGGAGCCAAACGTCGAAAATGCTCCACGAAGTTCCAACGGCTGTCGAGGACGAGTCCCAGGTACTTCATCGTCGACTCGACACCGATGTGAACCCCTCCTGCCGTTATCTGGGAACCCGACAGTGGCGCATTCCGAGGACCATAAAAACACATGGCCTCAGACTTGTGCAAAGCCACCGCGAGTCCCAATTGCCGGATCCTGTTGACGATTGTCGCAACCCCATGACACTCATGACTAACGTTGTTTTAAGATAATTAAAGTAAGACTAACAAAATAAGGACCAAAATTAGGTCTGAATTAATGTATTTTATTTTTATTTTAATAATAGACTTTTTTAAATTTAAATCATATTATTATTATTTATTTATTTATTTTTTATAAATTACAAGTTCTTTACACTCAAACAAAGCACACAATTAGACCTCTGGGGTCTGTCTTAGCATGCCATGACCTGAGATTTGATCAACGCGCTATTAACAGCAATGGATTCTGATTTTCTTTAAAAAATCTGTCAGTTTGTGAACGGCTCCAGCAGACATGCTCGCCGTAACAGCGCGACGCGCGACGTGACACTAGTATAGCTCAATTTCTATGAAAACTTCATGGAAAGTGTCCGCGCTGACGCCCGCGATATGTCGCCAGTCTGCACAAGCCTTTACGCAATAGGATGCTGATTCGATATTGTCATTTCAGTAATTTGGTAATGTATTATTTGATTGTACATATCATAGCAATATCTTATAGTTAGTCACTAAAAGTATTACGTTACTATAAGTAATTAGGTACACACGGCTACACATCAAGCTATACATTTCCAGTTTACGCTGATCTCGCACTGTACGGATATCATATACAATGCGAGACCAGCTTATACTGGAAATGTATAGCTTGATGTGTAGCCGTCTGTACTATTGATACGCGAACATTTCTACCTGTTTATAGGCAGACAAATGAAAAGCTTAGAAATAGTAGGCGTGAGTTGCGTAAATCTGATAACGTGATAACGTTATCGCCGAGCGTATTGTGATTTGTGACTCAATCATTACGAAAAAATAAAGAATTTATATGTAATCAACTAATCATCGTGTTTATAACCATAAATCACGGTTCAATTAATCAGAATATCGTTCATTGATACCTGCAGCAGTGCCTGATACGGACTGATATCTACTGTACTTTGATTTAAGTGCAGTACAGGCATTGGTACCTTAGATTATATTATATAATCTAAGATTGGTACCTACCTATCTACTTTCTCTATTTACCTACTATTCGTACCTTACCAATAGTAGGAACGGTCAGCGACAAAAGTTGATAAGAGGCTCGTACAGACTGGTGCGATAATGCGGACGCGACAAGGTTCGCGCTGCCTGTCGCACCAGAGATATAGCGCCAGTTTGTAGGAGCCTTAAAACTTCAGTTTTTAAATCTTAATAATTGTTCTAAATATCATGGGCAGCAGCGTTCTCTATGCGTTTTAACACCATACTGCGGTCGCCAACCTGCCTGTCAAGGGTGATTATGGCACCCCCCCCCCCCCCTCTGGGGGAGGCCTATGTCCAGCAGTGGACTTCTTTCGGCTGAGATGATGATGTTGATCAATATCTAATTAAAATCGAAACAGAAAAATTAAAAGATTTTGTATTAAAACTTAATATTATTAAAACTCTCATATATAATATATGAAATGCTGAAATACAATATGTAGAATAATTTTGTGTCAATTTAGAGGATGCCTAAAATTACCAGTGTTAATCGACTCTTGTCGCTGACCGTACCATACTCTAGTATAGGATTAAAAAAATCACGAAAACACGTCGATATCGTCGTCGGTCTTATCATCTGCGGTTTGTGAAAAGCCCGAAGGTTTATGATAAAAAGGTCTCTTTCAATCAAGATACAATCAAGACAAATCCATTGCCACAAAACAGTTTTATCGGAATAAAAATTACCTACGAAGATATTTTATATTTTAGATCTTTTCACTTTCATGAATTGACTCGACCATCAAGGAGCGCTGTCCCCAATTTGATGCATTATTAATTTATTATACACAAAACAAAAGGTATTTTAATAAAACGCGTATACTAAAAGATCAATAATTAAATTACCTTTGAATTGGTGAAGGTTTCAGAAAAATACGCTTGGTAGATTTTGCGCCATTCTCAGTTTGTCATCCGCGTTAGACATAACTTTACAAATTAATTTTACTATGTAATATAAACATAATCTAAAATATTAAGTTATTATTAGTACCTTACCATATTAAACATATACCCCCTTATTCCAAAACAAGGTTTATCTTCAGACCCAGGTTTAAAACATGGAGCCATTATTGAATTTCGAACTTTATTCCGACTATGGTAAAGTTCCTAAACACAAAACTGTCAACTTAGTACCGAACCAAGTTTTCAGTTTTGTATAAAGAACGGTATTTCAATCACTGTTACGTTCTTATTACAAAAACTGGCTCCATGGTTTAAGCAATGTCAAAATATAAACCTTGTTTTGTAATAAGGCCGATAAAGTTATTGCGAAAATGCTCTAATTTAACATAATTATACTTTTTTCAAATCATTAACACTACTCGTTTAGACGTGCTCTTCAGTATTAAATCATTAAAAGTCGGTTATCGTCGCCTTAATTAAACTGTCGCTCCCGGATTATAAAAGAAAAGAAAGAAAGAAAAATTATTTATTCTGCACAAACAAAACGCACATTTCAACAAATATAATATAAACATAATTAAAATACACACATACAAAGTAGCCAAAACCCTCGTATCCAATACAGTAAAAATGTTGACAATCATTTCCATTGGTTGCGATTATCATCACCTGCCTAGAATTTTACCTAACTATGTTCGGATCGGCTTCCAGTCGGTCCCGGATATTAACGAATATCTATGACTTGTGTTACGGGTCGTCGGCAGCCGGAAGGTCTGACGGTCCATCCGTGAGTTTTGAAGGATATTGCTAATCCCCGCAGGTGAAATGTCTGCATCTCCAGCTAGTTGGCTAATTGGATTATTGATATCATCATCATCATTATAATTTCAGCCGAAAAACGTCCACTGCTGGACATAGGCCCATACAGGGGGGGGTTTGCCATAATCGCCACGCTTGGCAGGCGGGTTGGCGATCGCAGTATGGTTTTAAAATGCATAGAGAACGCTGCTGCCCATTCTCTAGTAAGTCTCTTAGTCGCCTTATTATTGATATACCTATACCTACCTAACGCTATAGCAATTATCTCACCAGCGTGGCAGCGGGCTAATTGCGTAACACACATAAAATATTAATTTTAAATTTTCAGTTCACCCACGTACATTTACGTCATTTACGTTCATCACACATAATCCGAATGATTTTGAAGGAAATTGCTAATCCATTGCTTCATGTGTTTGAAAAATTTGTCTGCTCAACAACTTAAATAACGCAATGGACGTGGGTCTAAAATGTTAGTTATTTCGTTCAAAATCAAAATCAAAAATATTTTTATTTCACGTAGGCACTTATGAAACGTCAGAAGCTAGGTGCACGGTTCCAATTGGTCGTTTCCTATGGAGAAGAGCAAGAAACTCCACGGTTACTCTTTAAAAAAAAATGTGTTTTACAATGTTTTCAAATTACAGTGTTAATAAGTATGAGAGGACAGCGTAGGTCCGTCAAAAGTACCAGGTACTTAACAAAATAGAAAATGGTCTACAGATCTAGTCTATTAGGCCTACAACGTCCTCACATTAACAAAAAAAAACAATATAAAATATGATTAAAATAATAAAACTTAGAACCTTGTTGAAATTAAAATTGTTAATAAAAAAAAAACATCGATTATGTCAAGTATGTAAAAAAATAAATAACATAAACATCGCAATTTGGGAGCAGTTAATAGACATTTACATATTATTGCCGTTAATGAGGTACCAGGGAAGCCACATGTGCAGAAGGAATTAATGCAAAACTTCCTTGTCTTCAACGTAGTCTTTAATCTTATAATATGCTTTTTGATAAGGACACGTTTGGTGTGAGTTTTGAATTTTCCATCGCTAAGTTCTGTAACAGACTTTGGCAACTTGTCGGACCCCCGTTCATGACAAGCGGACCCGTTCATGACAGTCTTACCCAAAATGTAAGTCATCATGAATGCATTGTTAAACGCCATGCCGACGAAGAACCAGCAGAGTGCGAAGTGTCCACACTCCTGTAGTAAAGATGGTCGCTATGCCACCGATACCACTGATCACATTAGCACCTGGAAATGACAAAAATAACTTGAATTTGATGTGTAGCTTGAAATGCTTAGCATATCTGTGGGGTAATTGCGTAACACACATAAAATAGTTTCATTTTGACAGTTAACCCACGTTCATTGCGTTATTTACGTTGTTGAGCAGATGAATTTTTCAAACTTAGGAATCAGTGGATTAACTCTCGGATTGTGATTCAAATTGTGTTACGCAAATAGGGTGCTGGTTATGTTTTGAGTACGAATGTGGATGGGGTTTAAGAGTAGAGTAGAAATAGAAACGATGGATGGATTGTGTGAAAGATGAGATGGCAAGAAAGAGGTTGGATATAGAGAACGGTTGAGATGCTTTTTTTTTATTCCCTGAGTGGAAAAGTCTCATGGATGTCCCTCGCCATGGGGCGGGCGGAGGGGACTGTCGGACTCTTACTAACTAAAACCATCCCAATGTTCCCTTCCCACACTTGCACCGGGAATGATGGGATCAAGTGCGACTTCCGTGATCCCCGGCTGGTGCCTGTGAACACTACGCGCCGCGACCTCGGGTCCTGTAAGATAAATATTAATAAAATATTGGGACACGGGCAGGAAGATAATGGCTCGGGTGAATACTAACTTACCCGATGTAAGCGAACATACGTTATCGCGGTCCACGATGCCGCACGCTTGCCTCGAAGTAACCAATTCACTCGTGACTTGATATCCGGCTATCCAAAGCTAACAATCCTCTCCATTCTAGACGAAACCTATCAGCACCAGGTGCCGCCACCGGCGACTGGGACAAATGCGCCACATTCGACGTGAACTGGACGCAAGTCCTCGAGACCATGACCCCGCCACCACCCGGCACGCCTACCATACCTTGCCACAATGGATGGGACTTTGAGCTGATTGATATTCCTTATGCTACTGTTGTTAGCGAGGTAAGGCAGTTGGCATTCATCGATATACATATTTTCTCGACTGACAGAAATAACCTGTTCCACCTGTTTTTAACATCCTCTGAATGACAACAAATTTAAGAGAAACTGTAGAGACCAAAACTCTCCAGTAATCATCAGAAGTGACATCTCACTTCTGATGAGAGTTTCTGGCGTCCAAATCAGACCCGGTTAACGCCTTTTATAGGGCATAAAACTTGAGACAGAATAAATGATTATGACCTCTTTTCTCACGGAGATCCAGTGGATTTCGATAGATAAAAGGATCCTCAATAATTTACTCTTGCCTTTTCAGAGAGGCTGGGTATGTGAGAACGCTGGTAACGTGCCGATGGCTCAGGCGGTGTTCTTCGCGGGTGCCTTCATGGGTGGTCTGATCCTGGGCTGGCTAGCTGACCACTTCGGCAGAGTGCCCGCTGTCATAGGTAAGATACATTATAAGGACCCATAATAAGTTTGAATAGAATATTGTCTATTGTTGTTGTACGAGTAGGTGGTTAACAATAAAGTTTGTAAATTTTAAGACGTAATTAATCACAGGTCAACAAAATAAATCTACAAGTAAACAGATCGACGATCGACCTCGCTACTTTTGCTTTCAAATCGAATCAAATTGACGGCACGGTTGGCGCAGTTAGATAAGCGATTGACTGCTGCGCTGCGTGTCGCGGGTTCGATTCCCGCACGGAACAAATATTTGTATGACCTACAAGTAGTTGTTTCGGGTCTGGCTGTTTGTGTTTGTGAATTTAAATGTTTGTAAATGCACCCACAACACAAGGCCACAATACAGGAGAAATTCCTAGTGTGGGGCAACGTATTAAAAATAAAATAAAAAAGTAAGTATTTTAAATGCAATTTCGCCGGAAGAATACCAAATCACGCGACTGCTCTACTCAAAAATCCTCATTATTATTATGCCTGAATGACGCAAAAATATAGATAATTTCCGTAGGTATCCACAACGCAGTTTAATATCAAAACACAATCATATTGTGTCTCATCCGCAGCAGATGTTTGATATTAAAACATCAGTGTCCACATTTGTTTGAATAAGTATTGTGGGAATTAACGCGACACTTGGTATTTGTCACATTTTTATAAACATTTGTTGGTTTTTCAGACATTAACGAGTCGGTAAACTAATGTTGACGTCATTTTTGGAGTCTCGTGATCGTGACATAATTTATCAGAAGCATCTGCTGAATTTTGACAATTTATTTACTTTGGTCCTCAATTTTATTGTTGTATTGTGTTTCCTTCATATTCTTTATTCATTCGTGACCAGGGTTGGAAAAAAAACTGTTTGTTCTACATTTTATAAACAGTTCCAAATGTTTTAAACAGGTATTTTTTTGTTTTTTTTTTCCTTAGTTAGTTATCATCCATTTTTAATTGATTAAGCCTGATATAATTCACTTTTATACTATTTTAAAAATTGCATGACAAAAATGTATCTTAATTCAATATATCCTGTATGTTCCGACGTTCATTTTTAGTAGGGAAATCACCTAAACTTCTCTTAAAATACGGGGAATACCCAAAACATATATTAAATGATCACGAATTACGGGGAAGTTCTGGGAATTCCGCGGGGGACTTTACCGATGGAGTGTATAAATAGAGCGGACTTTCTTTCTCATTTTTCTGCCGCCCGGTTAGAGGCTGAGAGCGCCGTAGCAATAAATATAATATCCCCTGATAATAATCATGATCAAAATGTTGATCCAGCCCGTCCCCAAATTGTTACTAATTTTGTGATCCCCCAACGACGCCCTAAGCCGAGGTCCGTACCCCACAGGGGGTGCCCTTAGTGCGCTGTCGTTTAGTTTTAATATATAAAATTTGCGCCCTAGCTGGAGGCTTTAAGATTAAAAACCTTAGGGCAGCCACAGGAATATCCGGTTAAGTAGCAACGACCTCTCTAGGTGCTACGAGATGCCATTCATAAAAAAAAATAAAAAAAAACTCATTTTTCATTTCACTTTCGACCGTTGTTATCAACGGTTGTGTGATAGATAAAGATAACACCTCTACCTCATTCAAAATAATAAAAATGTCAAGTTCAGGGCGTAAAAAGCATCCAATATGGGAACAATTCTAATCGATCCCTCAAGAAAATACTACAATGAAGACCAGTAGGGTGCGTTGCAGAAAATGTAATGCAGAGCTATGTGGACTAGTAAAAAGAATGGAGGTACACTTTCAGAAATGTAGTAGCGTTTCCTCCACCGATGCAAATTCTGACGTCGAGTGTTTGGGAGATGCTGGGCCTTCCACGTCGTTTTTTTTACAACGTTTTAATTTTCAAACACCTAATAAAAAACCATGTTTTATTTTAAACTGTTTTAAACACTGTTTGAAACACATGTTTTAAACAACTTGTTTTTAACATGCCAACCCTGTTCGTGGCACAGGGAAATCTGGTACAAATATTAGGTACTTACATAATAAGTGTACAGGGATGCGTTATCCGTTTGGTGCCGGACGTAAAGAATAGCACCATCCTATTTCTTCCCGTGGGTGTCGTAAAAGGCGACTAAGGGACTTACTAGAGAATGGGCAGCAGTGTTCTCTATGCATTTTAACACCATACTGCGATCGCCAACCCGCCTGCCAAGCGTGGCGATTTTGGCAAACCCCCTTTAGGGGAGGCCTATGTCCAGCAGTTGTTGGACATAGGCCTTTCCTGCCCATCTTTCGGTTGAAATGATGATGACAGGCATGCGGGTGTGTAGCTTATAAGTATGTATAATAATTATAAAAACTACAGTTAATGTTAAGTTAGGTTAAGTAACCCTTTTAAATCTTTAGCAATAAAATAAATAACCTAAGTATAACTACCAGGAGCTGCAATTTTAGATTTTGGTAAAAACCACAACTGCAGCCAGGGATCTAACCAGCACCCTAATTGCGTAACGCAGTTTAAATCACATTCCGAGAGTTTTGAAGGATATTGCTAATCCTTCCTAAGTTTGAAAAATTCGTCTGCTCAACAACGTAAATAACGCAATGAACGTGGGTGAACTGTCAAAATGAAACTATTTTATGTGTGTTACGCAATTACCCCACAGATATGCTAAGCATTTCAAGCTACACATCAAAATAAAGTTATTTTTGTCATTTCCAGGTGCCAATATGATCGGTGGTATCGGCGGCATAGCGACCATCTTTACTACAGGAGTGTGGGACTTCGCACTCTGCCGGTTCCTCGTCGGCATGGCGTTTGACAATGCATTCATGATGACTTACATTTTGGGTAAGACATGTCATGAACAAAAAAAAACATTTTAGACATTGCAAAAAGACTGATCCTAACAAAAGATCGTGGTGCCCAGGGATACTGGGCAATTTGGGCACTTGCAAAAAACTGATCCTAAAAATAAATGGTTCACACACATACATACATAAAATCACGCCTTCTTCCCATGGGGGTAGGCAGAAACTATAGAACGCCACTTGCTACGCTCCTTACATACTCCTTTTGCTTCGCCTACGTTCATACATCTAGTCATACACGCACGCCGGAAAAAAAACGCCACCGCACGCACGCCGCGCGCCGGCTGGGTAAATGGTTCATGCCCGGGTATATTAGGCAATTTGGAAACCTTATGCCCAATATACCACAAAAACCCGGGCTTAAACCCAACACTAATCCTGACACGTTATACGGCGACAACAACCTTAAACCAGTTGACCAGACCTTATCTTGACTTTCCTCCTCAGTACTGGAGTACGTGGGTCCCCGCCACCGCACATGGGTTGCCAACATGTCCATCGCTTTATACTTCGGTATGGGTTGCCTGTGCCTGCCGTGGTTGGCGTTGTGGATCAGCGACTGGAGGAAACTGCTGTGGTACACATCGACGCCGATGTTGCTTGTCGTGTTCGCGCCTTTAATTCTACCGGAAAGTGCAAGGTGAGTGTGATTCTGAAAGGTGTTTAGCAAAGGGTGAAGAGGGAAATGGCTTATTAGTATCCTCCAGGTTGCCAAAGACAAAGCATAAGAGAGGCCTTTCCAAGATAGAGCATACCCATGGACACGTCTCCATGACCAATTCCACATAATTAAGTGTAATGAAATGAAATCGTTTATTCTGCAAATAGGATATCGGAATCACTTTTACACGTCATATTAAAAAATAAAAACTAAGCTAGATGTAGTCGACATTTCATATCTGACTACCCCTGAGAAGAAATGGCGAAACAAACTCAGGGGTCAAATTTAATTTAAAGTCCAGACATAATCTTGGTCAGATCATGTGAGGACCATGTAGATCCGTGTCTGAAATAGTCTTTTGAGGAAAGAACCACACAAATTTAAGTGGACCTGTCCAATCAGTGCAAGCATTTGTCAGTAATGGTGCAGCTCAACTCAAGACTTAAGGAGCTCAACGACTCGACGAACAATACCAAAGGAAGGACATTTGGTTAGGCCGCTTATAGTGCTCAAAATACCATCACTAAAACTAACTGAGAATAAGAAAAAAAAAGGATATTACTTAAAGAACAAAAAATTACCCACATAGAGCTCACAAGTCCTTTTTACAGCACACTCTCTAACAGAGAGGAGGCCTGTGTCCCAGCAGTGGGAACATTATAGGCTGACTAAGCTAAGTCCTTGTTGTGCAAACAGAGTTGCATGTAAAATAATACTATAGTAACCAGTCCATATTATTTGGGTTTCCAAGTTTAAGCGTCAACCACAGGTTAAGTTGTCTTCCTTTTCGCCTACTGATGTTGCAGTTTGTGGAGCTATGCCCGTATGGTATGGTGTGATAGTTATATGGATGATACATAGAATAGAATACTCTTTATTATGTACACCATAAAAGTTACAGATATAAATGTTTAAATTTTACATAGGGTGACACAATGGGCGGTCTTATCGCTAAAAGCGATCTTTTACAGACAACCTTTGGATGGATTAAAGGGAGCAGGAGAGACAATACTGCAGGTAGTCAGTGGTGTACCATTAACATATACAATAAATACATACATACACAAAGCATACACTTATCTAATAAATATATACATATATACAATAATACACATGAAACAAGAGCCGGGACATAATGATCCATATGTATATTCCAGATGGTATGTGAGTAGAGGTCGCATCAACCAGGCCGTGCAAGTTCTCAGGAAGTTTGAAAAAGTCAACGGCACCAAGATACCAGACGATATTATGGATGAATTTATTGTAAGTTTATATTTATCATGGTGTCTTGGTTAGAGTAAAAGAAGTTGCTCCATGACCTTCGACACGTACACACCCTTCTCGTTTAAGATCCTATTTTACAACTAGAAAACTTTACTCTCTGCTCTCTTATAGGTAACATCAAACCAGACCAAACAAAGCAACGAGTCCCTGTTAGTCCTCATGAAGAGTGCCCCCCTCCGGCTGACCATGATCCTGATGCTTATCGTATACATGGCCTGCTCCGTGATCTTCGACGGACTCGTCCGAATGTCTGACGCGTTCGGACTCGACTTCTTCATCAGTTTCACGCTCACGTCAGCGACGGAGATACCCTCAGTTACTCTGTTGGCTTGTTTACTTGACAGGTAAGAAGAACTTTTTGTTTTTGGAAGCCGTTGGGCCGTAGGGTGAATAGACTAAACATTGTTTATATATGTAGCCTGATTGGTTAAACTATCGATGAATCAACTAGAACTTATCTTGTACATGGAATAGTTTCCTTCTGGAGAACTTGACTTTATTTTTATAAATTCATCGATTTACAGATGGGGTCGCAGGAATCTCACCGCTGGTCCATTGTGTATAGCGGGTATTCTCATCGGTGTCGCTTTGTTTGTGCCTAAAGGTTAGTTTCCTTCCCATTTACAAGTTGCAGTAGGTAATTAAAATTACTTAAAACCTGAAAAGCAGTCAGTGATTCCACTTTCCGACTATAATATGTAGTTACCTGTGTTCCCTACATTAAGTCGAGTTATGCGAACGTAAATGTATGGAGTAGCTGCTTTATTTTTCGAGATTCGTTTGTTCCCATAGTAAAAGATGTTCATAATGACGAATCCTACAATGTACAGTACTTTTCAGGTTTTCAGTTATTTTAATTACACCATAGAGAAAGGTTTCGTGACTTGAAAAAGTTTGCTAACTCACAATGTTATTCCCAGGCATCCCTCAGGCATCGATGGCGATAATGGCGCGGTTCTGCATAAACATGTCATACAACGCAGTCATACAGTGGTCCACGGAGCTGCTGCCGACGGCGGTGCGGGCGTCGGGCTCAGCCACCCTGCACATGAGCGGCTATGTCGCCTCTGTGCTGTCGCCTTACATAGTGTACTCTGTGAGTATACCAGGGTTATTTTTAAAACGTCAATAACCTCTTAAGAAGTTATTGTACTCATCATTATGGACAACTTTTATGGGACCAAAACCAAAATCGCGAAAACAAAAAACCAGCTGTTCCCTACATTTTAACGAATTATTCGAACATAAATGTAGGGAACAGCAGATTTTTTTTTCGCGATTTCGGGTTTGTTCCCATAGTAAAAGTTGTTCATAATGTTGAGTGCAATGACCCCTTAAGAGGTTATTGACGTTTTAAATATAACCTTGTATAGTTCGACAAACAAAAAAAAAGTTAAGTAAAGGTAAAATAGAAATGGTATGCCCTTCGGTAATTTTTCTGTTTCCGAATTTGTACGAACGTCGCGCCACAGTTTTGTACTGCTGGGATTTGTCGTGGTGCACCATCATAACGCGTTTATATGAAATTTTCTCTCCGTCGAGTTACCTACTCCAGTCGCAGATCGTCAAATATCACTCATAAGTTTTTTGGAATTGCATAGAGTTGTTATCTATAATTTTGTAATCATGGTAATACAAATTAGGGAAGCACTACCAGTGTTGCAACAACTCTATATTAGATCTCATCATCGCACGTTCGTATTTCCGAAGAAAGCCCTCGAAACGCATACTTTTCTTGGGATACCTTGGTAAGGATGACAACGTTGAACCAAAACCCCAACGTTTTCTTTTCACAGGAGCGAATGTGGAGTTCCCTACCTCTGCTGATTTTGGGAGTAGTGTCATTACTAGGGTCTGGCATCAGTCTGGTGCTACCAGAGACCAAGGGCCGGCCCATGCCGCAGACCATGGCGGACGGCGAGAGGATCGTCCAGGAACAGACGTTATGCGGGTAAGTGTTCAATAGGACGATTGCTTAAATTGTAACTACCTAGGGGGAAAAGGGAACAAATCATTAGAAAATGAAAAGAGAAAATAAAACATAGCGGTTGTCCAAAAGCACGAGCTATGGGAAAGCAATGGATAAATATGGGTGTGGTGAGCAAACGTATGGGGCCTGGGCGGCGGAAAGAGTGAAATGAATGCATATTCCCAGACATGGGTAAACATGGGGATGATAGGCAATCGCAAAAAACTGCAGACAGCAAATCAAATCAAAAATATTTTTGTTTCACCTAAGCCTACATGGGCACTTATGAAACGTCAGAAGCTAGGTGCACGGTTCCAATTGGTCATTTCCTATGGAGAAGAGCCGGCAAGAAACTCCACGGTCACTCTTTAAAAAAATAAAATTGGCTTTTACAATGTTTTCAAATTACAGTGTTAATAGGTATGAGAGGACAGCGTAGGCCCATCAAAAGTACCAGGTATTTAACAAAATATAAAATGATCTACAGTCTAATAAGCCTACAACGTCCTCCAGCCTCCAGCAAAGCACAGAACCAAAAAAAACTTTGGGTAAAGAATCCATGGTTATTTTCGAGCCAAAACCAACAATAATTGAAGCGTTACATGATTAGGTACATCTGTAAAATATTGGGGACAAGCGGGCACAGATCAGAAAGGCAACATCATCAGCGGGCAATGACTGGGATCTCTGTCGGAATTCGGAGAACACTGATTTCTATGTTTTAGTATATACTTACCTCAGCTGCATAACAATTTTTGATTGAATAAAATCCTAGAACATAAACATTTTCTTTTCTTTTTTAATTATGTCTCAACATTGTAGTTAGTAACCCATGGGAAGTTGTGAGGTAACCCAATCACAAGTATCCTTATAACTTACCGGGGCTGCCTCAATTTTGTGCTGTGGAACGATAGTATGAGAAACAAAAAAAAAAATTTTTTTTTACCTATTTATATGATACAGGTCGTCTATAAACTCATGTATTTATTTATTTATTTAGAACTTTTGTGAACAATGTGTATTTTACACCTCATCTTGGTGGTTTCATTTTATTTATTACTGTTTCATAGATTTCTAAAACCTTACATAGTGGCTATATCTACTCCGATAACTGTTCCTCTAGTAGTTCTAAGCAATATTTTTTTTTTAAGTATGTTTGTAAAACTTCGTTATTTGTTTTTTCGTGAGTTGTGTTCGTAATTCCCCTACGATCAAGGGATTAGAGATAGATTGATTAAAATCTTGACTTTTCTTTTTCACAGAAAAACAGAAGAAGACATTGAAGAAGCAGAATGGAAGAACGAGAAAGAAAAGGCTCTAATTACATAACGTTATAGTTTCTATGCACGGTTCACACGGGATCTACCGATGGTAGACATTGATCCAAGTATTGTTAAGGGCTGCCTACAGATGTACTTAAAGGTGCTTTGTTTAGCATACGTAAGTAATTAAATTAATATAGGACGATTTCAGAATATTTTTGTTATTTTGAAATCGATCGTTAATTTGCCTTGGACTGTCGATTATAGATTTATTTTAGTACTAAAACGCGAGAAAATTCTGTTGGTAATTTGGTATACAGCCTAAAAGTTCAATTTACAGGCATTTTTACTGTGATTGTTATGTGAGACATTACACGAGTGTTGCTAACTAAACTTTCCCACTCTGCATGCGCAAAATTCTGGCGTTGCCTGCAGACATAACTAATTTACCGTCTGTACTGTATTCCTATGTCAAAGCAGACATAAATATTAAGTAATTATGCTTATTTAAACATCTAGGTCGTATAGTAAATAATTTTTTGAAAACGCTTGTATTATGGAGTGCCTCATTGTTCCAAGGTGCCTACATAATTTTTCACGGTGTTCATTTTTATTTTAACAATTAAAACAATGCTAATGCGTCACACGCGAATAGCGTTAATAGTGCTTAAACACGCTGCAGATTTTCCTAGTGAAAAATTAAAATTGCCCTATTTGGCATTTTTTGTTTCACGGTTATTATACGAAGTTCTATTCAAGTCTCCGATTTTCCGTCACAATTTAATGTGATTGGCTAATGAAAATAACAGCAACCAATCATAGAAACTGACATGTTTCATTACATTTCCACCGCATTCAGATGACTACCTGCGTAGGATAAGTACAGACTTATCCCACGTGGATAAGTTCCGACGCGACGTACCCTACGTGGGTAAGTACAGACTTACCCTACGTATCTAAGTTCCGACTTACCCACACCAAACTTATACCTTACTCAAAGAAATGAGAACCATAAACAGACACGTGATAATTTGATCACTTGTTTGCATTGTTATCGCTTTGTGATATTGACAAAATAATTTAAAAAAAGGTGACCAGCCTTTATAGCTGTTAAGGTTGTCTAGAACTTAGTTTTTAGATGAAGCTTCCAATATTTTTAAGGTTATTAAATAACACGACTCTTGTTCAATGCTAGATTACGTAATCCTAAGGAGAAGTAGTCAGAAGCCCGAAAGTCTGGCAACCAGTCTAACCAAGGGGTATCGTGCTACCCAGTTACTGGGTTGTAGGGGTAAGATAAGTCGTTTCATGTAAAATACTGGTTTTTAGCTGCATCCGGTTAGACTGGAAGCATAGCTGCTAGACTATGCAAACCTAAGCTAGGTAGAAACAGTTGTATATTCAAAACTCTCAATATTTTAGAAATTGGTATAGTTTGAACGATACCGCTGTACCGCGCCTTCGGAATGCGCGGCGAGGCGGGGGGCGGCGTGGACGAATAAGCGGGCGGCGGGACCCGTGAGTGTTGACGAATGAGCGGCGGGACGACGTGAGCGATGACGAATGAGCAGCGGGACGACGTGAGCGTTGACGAATGAGCGGCGGGACGACGTGAGCGTTGACAAATAAGCGGCGGGACGCCGTGAGCATTGACGAATGAGCGGCGGGACGCCGTGAGCATTGACGAATGAGCGGCCAGCACCTCCAGGCGCGGTACAACGGTATCGGTCAAACTATAGTCAGAATATTTTGCTCAGAAATCTTGAGTCAATTCATAGTTCTATTATTAGGAATAAATCTGAATAAATAGATAATCATGTAAACCAGTTTTTGGGAACCTGCAAACAGAATTGGCAAACAAACGTCACCGCACCCAACCAATCTTAGACCACCAAATCACCAATTTGGACCAGCCAATGTGTAGACCCAGTAGAACAAAAACTGACAATTACTTATATTTCGAATTTGTCATGCCTGAAGCTTTTCATAATAAAGTATATAATATGTCAATGTAGATAGTATATTTTACGACTATAACAAGTCTGAAAAAGTAATTTCTTGATTAAGGGTAAGACCTAGGGGTACCTAAGGGGACCTAAGGGTACCTCTATAGGGACCCTTAGGTCCTCTATAGGTAAAAGTTTTATTACGTGTTTCGTTACGTAATAAAACTTTTTTTTATATATTTAACATGTCCACATTATTTAACATTGCTAATCTCTCCATTGTAACATGTTAAATAACCATATTAAATATTTTATAACATGTTATGTTTTATAGTGTGGACTCACCCTAAGCCTCTTGTGAAAAATAAGTAGTGGTAGGCAGACAGTTTTATGAATGAAGCCAGTCTCTAAAAGCGCGCCGTATCATCTAAAAATATAAACTTTTGTTTTATTTATTTGGTATAATTCACATTATGTGCCTACAATGAGCTTTCGCTCGTACCTACTTATAATAAATAACTTAGGCTGTATCCAGACCCAATAATAATTTTATTATTAGGTAAACTTAAGTATGTTGTGTTGGTTACACATCGAAGTAGAACAAACAGTACTGTGATATTATTGAATTCAATTAAATTTTATATTGAATTAAAAATAATACGGTATCTACGAGAATTTGTACAAAATGAGAGAGATCATTATTTTCTGGTCCAGTGACAGGCCATACCTAATGTGGACGTCCATGCAAAAATGGGTCCAGTATTAGATTCGGTATCTAGAATAGTCAATTTTTAATAAGGATTAAGAAAATATTCAAAAACTGGCACTTGTTTTTTTTATCAGACATTTGAAGTTGAAACAAAAAAGCTTGATTTGAGAAAAAGCATTTACAAATTTGACATAAGTGGTAAGTGCCACTGGTACCTTTTTCCTAAACATTTCTCTTAAAACGTCTGGTACTTAGAAACATCATATAAAGTCGTTTACTATACGAACTTGTAGATAATTGAGCATTAATTAATAATCAATTAAAATCGCAAAATGCATTTTTTTCACCCAACTGGTACTGGACCCTTTTTGCTTGGACGCCCACATTTATAAGAATACATATCGAAAGGATTTATAAAAGTAGTAATTTTCTTTGAAAACGCCCTGGGGTTCCTAAACGGACTTTCCGGACTATCAAACTCATGTCAGCTGCTGTTTGGCTGACTGAGTTAACAAAAGCTGAACAGTCAACCACAAAGCTTTTCCTTTCCATTCGCAGGTATTTTACCTCCGACAGTAGCATACAACAGCAACTTTATAGTAACGAGTTTATAGACCACTGTGATTTTGACAGTGATGCAAAATCAGAAGTAAATTGTCTGTGAATGGACCGTAACATGAGTTTGACAGTTGCCTTCCAGATATCGGGTGGGCTCTCCTTTCACCAACGCCTTTCACGATTAAGAATAACTACTTTCTTGAAGTAAGAAAACATTTGAGATTTAAATTAAATCCGTCTTATTACAAAACAAGATTTATATTTTGACATGGCTTAAGCCATGGAGCCAGTTTTTGTAATAAGAACGTAACTGTGATTGAAATACCGTTCTATACAAAACTGAAAACTGAATTCGGTACTAAGTTGTCAGTTTTGTATTAGGAACTTTACGATAGACGGAATAAAGTTCGAAATTCAATAATGGCTCCATGGCTTAAACTTGGGTCTGAAGATAAACCTTGTTTTGTAATAAGACGGCATAATTATGTTTAAAACAATAATAATGTAAGTGAAATAAATATAATTTAGCATAAGTAAGTCTGAGTAATTGTATCAAAATAATAAGTTAATAAAACATGTTGTACAATACTTTTAATAAAAGTATAAGATAAGATTTTTTATTTTGTTTTATTTATCAGCTCACATTTGATCAGCTGAATATGTTGAAAGCCACCATCTTGATTTTGATTAATTTGATCAATGGCGGGAAGCGGGAGTCCGGCGTCGTGTCTATGAATTCAGTTTCAAATCCGATTCTAGTTTTAGCCAGTTTAAACAAGCACTAGAATAAAGATGATTGAGGATTGCAGGTCGTGTCACGTAAGTTTGCCGCTCTGAACCAAGCGTTCCGATGAGCATGACATGGCTCGCTGCTTATTGACTACTACGTAGCCTACCTACCTTTAAAGCGGCAAACTTCCATGACGCGAATTACAACTTTATTATATTAACACTAAGGTCTTTTTCACTATACCAAAATTAAATGTATGATACCTTTTATTTCCCGACGGTTACACATCTCACGAGGGTCGGCAGTATTAACTTATCAGTTATATTAAAAAACTCAGTAATTTTTTTTTTTTTCTGAAAAATAATCAAGGGCGGTGATCACTGCTCATGCCTTATCTGTATGATAAGAGTCCTTTGCCCAGAAGTGGGATAGTTGTAGGCTGGTTTTTTTTTTAATAATCTGTACTAACAGATTATTAAAAACTATACTATAACATACTACATACACACACACACACATACTATAACTATACTATCTATACTGTAACATATGTTAGGTAAATTATTGAAACAAACCACAGAAAAAAACAACGGCATACAAAATAAACAATTTATTTAACTAAATCAAGTATTCTTTATACTAAGATACATTTTCCCATTGATATTCTGTTTGACGGGGTTGATTCGCTTTAGTATTTGCGTCATGGTCTCGACCAGGCGTTCGCTGCTAACGCCGGTTCTCTTGGATTTGAACTTCGTCAGTAGTTCTGTGGTCGTCATCGGTTTGCGCGCGAGGTAGCGACGTACCGCTTCTTCTGTTACGCCGCATTCGCTGAAAGGAATGGTAAAGGGGATATAAATGGTTTCCTTTACCAACAGTAAGAGTTATTACCGCACAAGGAAATAATTTGCAGAATATAAAGGTGGCATCCCGACGTGCGTGATTTTAATACGAGTATGCACATTTCAATAAAGAATTTTGACTGTATAGCTTGATCATAAAGATAATAATCGAAAGTTTCATAGGCGGCTGCGGTTTTAAAACCCACATCATGTTATTTTGATCTTTATGAAAGTGGCTATTCAGTATCAATTCGCTTGTTAAATGGGCGTGTACATCCGGGGAATCGCGCACCGTCTGTAAGTGTCGCGAATTCGCGATGCAGTTAGTATAAAAATAAACTATAAATGCATACGCAAAGTTGGTTTTACAATGACAGAAATCATTGATAAATTATTTTATTTCTGTAAGTAGGTTATACAAACACATTTACACGTCAATCATATTACTACACAGTGTAAGGATGTCCTTGTGTGGAAATTATAATTAGTGAAAGGTCATTGCTTGGGAATTAATGGGTTTAAAAAAAAAAAAACTAGGTAAAGTCAACACATTTACACGTCAATAATATTAAAAAAAAAAAAACTAGGTAAGGTCGGCGTGTCCTGTCTGATTATGCCTGAGAAGAAATGGCGAAACAAACTCAGGGGTTAAAGTGCAGAAATAATCTGGGTCAGATCATGTGAAGACCATGTAGAAGAGGTGTCTGAAATGTCGTTTGATGACAGAACCACACAGATTGAGTGGACCTGTCCAGTCAGTGCATGTATTTGTCAGTAATCTAGCAGCTCAACTCGTAACTTAAGAAGCTCAACGATTTGACGAACAATACCAAAAAAGGACATTAATGTTGAAAGACCATTTTCTATTTTGTTAAGTAATTGGTACTTTTGACGGGCCAACGCTGTCCTCTCATACCTATTAACACTGTAATTTGAAAACATTGTAAAAGCCAATTTAATTTTTTTAAATAGTGACCGTGGAGTTTCTTGCCGGCTCTTCTCTATAGGAAACGACCAATTGGAACCGTGCACCTAGCTTCTGACGTTTCATAAGTGCCCATGTAGGCTTATGTGAAATAAAAATATTTTTGATTTTATTTTGAAATAGAAACTCAACCTTACGCCACAGAACTACGGTACCCACTCCGTCAGTAACCAATTTCCCTTAATTCTCCACACTTACATGTAAGAGGCGTCCAGCTTGGGTCGCTTGGCGGGCGGCAGGTTGGTGCTGGCGGCGTTGGCGGCGGCCACGGCGGCCTGCGCCGCGCTGGGCGGCGAGCCCGCGCGGGACGTGCTGGCGCTGCCCGCCGCTGGGGGGGGAATGTCACATGAGTTTAGACCATATACCGGGTCAAATTAAAATAGTTAGCAAAACTCCGCAGATCGATATCTTAACATGATAAAACAAAAATAAATTAATTTGATGATGTTTTTGTGGGATCATGGACCGCAGTTAGTGTAAATACTTGAAATATCAGTTTAAAAAAACCGTATTTTTTTGTTGTGTAAACTTCACAGACGTGATTGGTATCGATATCTAAACACGATAAAACAAAAGAAAACAGATTTTATCAACTCATACCGTATATATCTTTTTTTTATCAGAGTGCCCGTATTTTAGGGTTGGTAAACCATTTTACAAAAAAATATAAATATATAATTTTTGAAATTATAAAACACAATTATGAATTTAACAATCGAGACTTTTCAAGGTTCCGTATTAAAGTGATAAATAATAACACTTATGGTGCAACTCTGGACGTCGTGCGTGGCGGTTAGTAAGGGTCGTCAAGATAACGGGTGTAAAAATACAATATTTCACACCAAAAACAAAAGTAATTTCCCAGCAATAGTTATTGCTCAATGATGGGTTGGATAGGTCTTTTTACCCTCTGCATGTTTCTAGAGGTACTCTAAGATATATTTGATAGTTCTCAATGTTATAAATAAAACTGAACAGTTAAAATCGTATAATTAACTGTAGGTGTGTGTCCTTCAATGGACTGAGAAGACATTCAACTTGAATATTATTTTAGTTTTAACGACGTTATTTGTTGCGTCCTCCAATAAGGTTAATTAACAGCATCGTTCCATATCATTCGATAACAGTACTTCCATGTCATAATAATGCCAATTTGGACCTTATCCCAGCGCAATACAACGCATATTAGGTTTAATATTGGATTACATACCGGATGAGCTAGCACCGGGTCCATTCTTGTCCCCTCCCTTACTCTTCTTGGATTTCTTCGCCGGGGTCGGGGTATTGCTTTCTGGGTCTGTGTCAGAGTCTGAACTTAACTCGCTGCTAGAGTCTGAAAAAGGATTGTATTATAGCTGTGTAATAGGCAGTTTTTAGGATATGTGGTTGTTTGGGCATTTGAAACGATCAACACTTAAATCATTGAGTGATTGGGCAGTTCGATAAACAGACGTTATAAAATATTAGTTTTAGTAATTATGCGAAACCCGAAACACGTGTCTAGTATTTTTGTGTAAAGAATCTATGTCCAAATTTCAAAACTGTATCATTAAAAATCACATAGTTATAAGGTTGTTATGTTACCGGGTTGTCCGTACAAAAACATGCTAACGGCGCCCCCGCGCCTCCAGGGTCGTCTTGCGCTCATTGATAATAAATTGACAGTAGGTACCTAACCGTACGGCGATTGTTTTGTAAGTAATTAAATCGTGATAACATTTTCCATCATACATAAATATTTTTGAGACAAATATAACATGGTGTAAAAATGATTGAAATCGATTCAGTTCCTTATTCTGAACAAACTATATTCAGGTTTCGCATATTAAACTAAAAATAATGTTGTATACAAGATGTAACATAAATAACGCACAACCTCTTAAGGGGTCATTGTACTCATCATTATCAACAACTTTTACTATTTTACCAAACCTGAAATGGCGAAAAAAAAACAGCTTTTCCATACATGTATAATATGTTCTCTTAACTCGTCAAAATGTACAGAACAGCTTTTTTGCGATTTCAGGTTTGGTCCCATAGTAAAAATTGTTCATAATGATGAGAACAATGAACCTTTGAGGGGGATGCGCTAAGGTAGCCCGCGAAATTCAAATTTTCTTACGTTAGATATCAATACCCATCACGGCATTGGCCGTGTGGTGCCGGACGGAATAGCACTCCCCTATTTCTTCCCGTGGGTATCGTAAAAGGCGACTAAGGGACTTGCTAGAGAATGGGCAGCAGGGTTCTCTATGTATTTTTAAATCGCTCGCTATTCCGCCTGCCAAGCGTGGCGATTATGGCAACTCCCCCCCCCTTTGGGGGAGGTCTATGTCCAGCAGTGGACGTCTTCGGAGTTTCACTAGCTAATCTAATTTGACCCTGTGGTCAAACTGCTGAAACTCCGAAGACGTAAGGCCTTTATTATATTGTCATATACAGATATGACATACATTGTCCTTGGCCTTACACATAAAGGCCTTACACACCGCCTTCAACAATATTGGACTTTAGTCGGGACTAGTACGGGGAACAACAATCGACAACAACACCGTCACCGTTTTAGTAGTAATAAACTTTGTGATTAGCTCGTCCGAGGAATTCCTACTACTTTTACAGTTGCCAATCAGCATTGTCTGTCCTCGTTTGAAGAAACATGAGATATTTTGACGGGTTGACGTCATCACGTCAACGCCGGCTGTCGCTGAAAACCAGCGCCGGGGCTCTGCCTCGCATAGGGTCGCAGCATTATGCTAAGCGATGGCCGTTTTGCGTGAATGTGACGCATATTTTCCCCCAACTTGTTCTTTCGTGATTGTGTTTTTTTTTCTTTGAAAGAAAGAAAGAAAAATATTTATTGGGACTCACACAGGAGAACACAAATTAAACTAAAACACACTCTCCCTCTCTCTCTGTTTGCGTTATGTTTACCGCTTAAAAACGTATTTTCTTTCTTTATATATTTCGCCTTTGACTGTTTGACCTTTAACGCTAGGTACATTGTCATTACAGAGTCAGTTGATGCCTCTGGTATTCCAGATGTCTATAGGGGGTGTCGACCAGTTACTATCAGATAGTCTGCCTGCTTGATTGCCACTCAATGACATAACGAAAACAGTTCTCCGATGTTGGTCCAGTGTGTTCAGACCTCCGGGGATCGCGGAAGTCTGCACATGATTCCAAGATCCACGGTGCAAGTGTAGGAAGGGAACACCGGGGTGGTTTTTAGTCAGTAAAAGTCTGACAGACCCGTCCGCCCACCCCAGGGCGGAGGACGTCCATGAGGATATTCCACCAAGAAAAAAAAAATAGTGTGTTCAGACCTACTACTCATTTTCCCCTTTCTTATATTTTTCCGTGTGGTGCCGGACGTAAAGAATAGCACCATCATATTTCTTCCCGTAGGTGTCGTAAAAGGCGGCTAAGGAAGACTAGAGAAAGGGCAGCAGCGTTCTCTATGCATTTTAACACCATACTGCGATCACCAACCCGCCTGCCAAGCGTGGCGATTATGGCAACTCTTTTGGGGGAGGCCTATGTCCAGCAGTGGACGATGATGACTCACCTTTCTTAGTATCATCTGGCTTGCTCTTCTTCTTCTTAGTAAGCTTGCTGGCGCGTTCTTCTCCTTCTTTTGTAGGCTCGTCTTCTTGTTCATCTTCGTCTTTCTCTTTGTTCTCTTGTTCTTCTTCTGAGTCCTCGTCTGAGGCCAGGAGTTTCCTGTTTAATGCGATACCAAAATAAATAGGGGGCTTTTTCGTAACCATTTATTTCACTAATAAAGCATGTATGGATTTAATTTATGGATTTATGATTATTGACTATTAGATTAATACTCTGACTGAAGGAAAACGCAATTGGGTTAAATACCAATACTTTTATATACTTTTTTCTGTACTTCTAAAATCGTAAATAATTTTATGTCTGTTTTTATCGTCTGTGTGCTGCTGGACGTAAAGAATAGCACCACACTGTTTCTTCCCGTGGGTGTCGTAAAAGGCGACTAAGGGACTTACTAGAGAATGGGTAGCAGCGTTCTCTATGCATTTTAACACCATACTGCGATCATAAACCCGCCTGCCAAGCGTGGCGATTATGGCAAACCCCCCCCTTTGGGGGAGGCCTATGTCCAGCAGTGGACGTCTTTCGGCTGAAAGTATCATGTCCTAACGCAAGTCATGGTCTACCCATGTGCCGATTTTCATCCAAATCCGTCCAGCCTTTTTAGCGTGAAAGGGTAACAAACAAACACACTTTCGCATTGATAATATTAGTTAGGATTAATCAATCTGCCCGCCTTTTCCCAACAATGTTGGGGTCGGCTTCCAGTCTAACCGGATGCAGTACTTTACATGGAGAGACTGCCTATCTGACCTCCACTACCCAGTAACTGAGTAATACGATACCTCTTGGTAAGACTGGTTGTCACTTTCGGGCTTCTGACGACCCGTAACAACTGTCAAAGATCGTGCTTTCCGAGGCACGGAGAGGTCTTGGTATGTAAAGATGGTTACCCATCCACGGACCAACCGCGGCAAGCGTAGCTTAACCTGATCGATCGACTCGTGCAGCTGTTATTAGGTACTTAGCCACAAGCCCCTGACAATGAGAGGAGAATGATGATTTAAATATTTCCAGCGCGTACAGTCCGATTCAAACTTTATGGCGGCTTGGAACATGAGGCGAGTCGTTACGCAGTAACGAATTCACGTGTCAGCGGGGGTGAGGGGTGCGGTAGTGCGCAGCGCGTTGTCGGACTTTCGGGCTTCTGACGACCAGTAACGACTGTCAAAGATCCACGAATGACAACCGGGACCAACGGCTTTCCGAGGCATGGAGGTGTCTCGGTATGTAAAGATGGTCACCCATCCACGGACCAACCCTGGCAAGCGTAGCTTAACAGCCACACACACAAGCGGAGAACTGGTGGACCTCGATACCGGGCTGCAGGCAATCCAGGGAAGCCATGCCATCCTTAGATAGCAGGCTATCCAGGCGTTTGCTACGCCTGGATAGGAACGGCCTGCGCCTGGTGACGGGGACCATCACGGGACACTGCTCATTAAACAAACACTTCCACACAATAGGCATAACGGACAGCCCTCTGTGCAGGGCTTGCATGGAGCCTGAAGAAACCGTTGCGCATGTGCTCTTTGACTGCACAGGCGTCACCCTGATCAGAACAGAAACCCTCGGGTCACCCAGATCCTTCACAGATATTCTATGCAGACCAGGAGACCTAATCAGCTTCTGGAGGGACCTCCCGGGCTGGTTGGAATAAACAACTGACGGCCGCCATGGCCCACGGACAATGGTCCACATGAAGGACTAAGTGCGGAAACCAAACCCTATAACATAGAACATAGCGTAGCTAAACCTGATGGATCGACCCTTAGCCACTAGCTCCTCATTAGTTAGGCTTAATATGAATTGTAATATTGTAAGATGTTACCTGAGCGCGTCTTCCTCTGAAACGCCTTTGAGCTCCTTATTAGTCTTGCCTTCGTGGTCTGATTCACTGTAACAACATTAAATTGTATGCATCAGCTGAGCTTGAACACTGTTTAACAGTTACAACGCGAAAGCTAAAAGCAAAATGTTCTCGGCCCTTGACATCAAAAAGGTTGAAGACCATTGGCTTAATAACTCAAACATTGTGATCAGAATAGTCAAAAAACAGAGCATGTGCTACAACATAGACATGTTCCCGTCCTTATCTTGTACTTGTAGTTTGACAGTGACAGGAATAACGCTTAGTCCAAGTACGGTGCTAAGTAAAGTTTATAAATCTCGGCCTTAGAATATAATTGTAAAATTCTAAGTTAGGTCATTTGTTTCCTGACTTCGAATTTTTTGATTTTGAACATCATTTGCTGTCGGGATTCGGTATAACAAGGGTGTTTTTAATTTACGACCATAGACAACAGATTTTTCAGAATTTTACTACATATACTATTAAGGCTCCTGTTACCTCTCCGAGGAGTCAGATATGTAGTCCTTCTCCCGTCCCTCCTCGTCTCCGTCGTCACTCTCCTCAAACGCCTCGTCCTCCACTTTCTTCTTCTTTTTGTTTGCGGCGGCCGCTGTAATGAATTAATATGAAGATTATTGTTTGTTTCTCCAAGTGATCTTTTGATAAAAGATACAAGAACTGTTTCCAGTAGTTTCCACGCATTACTGCATAGTTTCCGCCATACGAGTTGATCCGTGCATGCCAGGCACTAGCTACACTTCAACAATACCGCACATCTTACCGCCCCCTTACGGGATAGACCCCCCTTGCCCCTTACGGGACAAGGAACAGTAGATTGTTATACAAGGGTCGAAAGGAATCAATTCCCATACGAGGTATTTAGACGCCCGAGCGTAGCGTGTGCGGCTATAGTCCGAGTAGGAATTGGTGACTTTCACCCGTGTTAAAAACTCTACTTTTCATTTCGTATATAAGGAAAGTAAATCATTGTAGTTTTTCTAAAATATTTTATTTTCTTCTTTGCGGCGAGCAAAGAAGAAAATAAAATATTTTACTTCATAAAATTATTGTATGTATTCAAATATCTTCCTTTGAAACTGGCAAAAGGTTTTCGATTAAATACTGTATTTGCCTCGTCTATAACCGAATCTTGGGTCAACATTTCAGAGTGCGCACACAGAGACACTTTGACGGCCCGGTTGGTGCAGTGGTTAAGCGATTGACTGCTGCGCGGCGTGTCGCGGGTTCGATTCCCGCACGGAACAAATATTTCTATTTTTTTAATTCATTCTCGCCCTAGAGAGGGAAGTAATTACTATGAGTCTCTTTCAAAAAAGAAAAGCAGCGTCTTCCACCCAAACAAACACTACTTTCCGAGTATGAGAAATGAAAAAGATATTTTGGGTTTCACGAACTGTTTGCAAATAAATGTTATTCTATCTTTCAATCTAATGTCAAGAAGACTGATAACATGATTTTTTGAAAATGCTAGTTTGGTTTTCCTCTGTTCGTCGATTGTACTCGATTTCTGAGCTGACGTGATGCGTGTTCGATTCGCACACGAAACAAATAGTTAAATGACTACAAAGGGCCTAGACAAAGTAACATTCGTTTAGCGATAACGCTAGTAGAAAAGCCACAAATGTATGGGGTTGACATAAGCTATCGTTATGTCATGTGATCATAGGTCAACGAATAGAAATTAGCTAGACAATGTTATCATCATTCGATTCCATGAAACGAATCGACAGCGTCGAACGATAACTTCCATAGAGAGTGGCACTTTTTGATAAGCGTTATCGCTAGTTTTCAATTTATATATAATTCGAATCGAAAACTAGCGATAACGCTTGTCAAAAAGTGAAATAACGATAGCGATTGTAGAAATAGAATCGCTCCGAAGCGAATGCCATTTGCCTAGGTCCTCTTTTTTTCTTTTCTTTTTTGAGGTAGGAAATTATCAAATAACTTCTCCCGCTCTGGGCGGTGGGAGGGGCGTGTCAGACTTTTACTGACTAAAACCCACCCGTATTCCTTCAGTTGCCTGTGTGCCAGGGAGAAGATATCCCTTTCGGACAAACTCGCAACCCAGGCATTGGCCCTGTCGGACCTCGTCAGTGTTTAGACCCTCTGATTGTGCGATTAGTGGTTTAAGGCGCTGACAAGAGGCAAATGATAAAAGTAGGCTTTTCTTAAACAAAAAAGTTGCCAAACCTATATAGTTTGTGGTAGCAGAAAAAATATATTTATATTTTATTCTTGAACATATTTCTCAGAAATTGGTTGTTACCAAAAGACGTTTAGATAAAAAAATCTCAGTACAAATTAACGGTAAACTAACCTTTTACTTTGGTTCCAATCCAAACTCAACTCATTTTTGAGTAAATAAATAATTTCTTCATATTTTGCAATAAATTACAAGCGTTGTGTCATCGCGCTTCTCTTTATTTTGTATGCAGTCTGACAGTGACAGCGGTTTACCTGTTGTCAGCGTCTTAACGCTCCGTACGTTCTGTATCCGCAACAAACTGCGGCTCTTACCTTTCTTTTTGTCCTTCTTCTTCTTATCGCCGGCGTCGCTATCGTTGTCCTTCTCCTTTTCATTCTCAGAGTTGGACGAGTCGTCGTCAGAGTCTATCCACTCGTCCATCTCAGAAAGTTTTAAATCTGAAACAAAAGCATAAACAACTATTTTTTAACTCATATTCATAGGTAATTTACATACTATCATCTATTAGTCAACTATATATTCTAGAATTGTGTTTTTTAGGTTGATTTTTGAGTGATCATTTGTAATTAAAAACTTGTTACAACAAATTCCATCGGATTTAAACTTTGTCTTGTAAGGCATTGGATGTGTTGTTCCAAAACAAGATAATTACCTCAGTTTCTGAAGTCCAGATTAAATTAAGATTAAGAACTCCTTATTGTACATATAAATGTACAGGAGGCTTTCTTGTACATTCCTATGTACAATAAGGAGATCGTTGGCTTTATCACAACATCCTGCGGTCAGACCATGGATGGGTGACCATTCTCAGAAAATGTCGAACTCTTTTTCCACAGATTCTGTTCAAATCTTAGAGATTATGCCATCGTAGTAAGGAACATGTTTGGATCATGTGCCGTAGCGATAATAGAATGATAGTGGAGTTTTATATGACTTGATATTTGTATAGAGGTATGAGGAACAGGGTGTAAAGTTCACTCATCCTGTATAGAATAGGGAGGATCCGACCAGACGGGTGTTGTGTCTGGTGGGCAACTGCCCGACGATTGATATCTGGACGTTGTATATTATGCTAGTTGCGCGGTAAACTCTGCTTGCGCGATGCAGGATTTTGCGTGACGTCAGCGGGATGCGTATTCGCATTGGCGATGTAGGTGCCGCCAAATCTGTATGATTAACTAGGAACCATTAGGAAGCCAACTGCTAGACTGAATTATTTTTTCCCAGGTGGATAAATTGACACAATTTAGATTGCTCGCAACACGCTTGGAAGAAGTAGCTGAGTTCATTCACTCGGCCGGTTATCGTCGTATTTACCAGATTTATACACAGATTTTTGAAGTAAAAACTTCTTTAGCAGCCTTGAGCACTTTTTGAGTGAACAAATATCATGGAACTCGCGTCATCGTCACCGAACGCTTCGATACAATTCACAAGTTACTTAGTTTTCACTTCTATCGGCAGTCCCCAAAGACTACCCCGCAATTTTTTTTTGATGTAAAATATCTATAGGCGCACGTAAACCGATTGCTGGCGGGGCGACGCATGCCTCGTGGCGATCGGCCACTATACAGTCTATACAAGGTGTTACAGGACGATTGACTTTCCTATAAACCACGTAAAGAGTATCTTGTATTTTACCCGTATACAAAAAATTAATCAAATCCAATGAATACTTTCTAATAGCCACAGGAAATTATTTTCCATTTTGTTATTTTTCAACATGATGTAGATCTGAGTCCGTAATAATAGGTAAACATTGTAAGGCGCGCCTAACGCGCCGCGCAAGGTCAGAACTTTTCGTAGATATAGAGTGTTTACTTTTTATGCAGTTGATTCTGCTATTTATTTTGTTTGGAAATTGCAATTTTTAAATTTTCCATTAACTACTAATCTTCGTGTTTTAAAATGTTTCGATGGACTAGTACTGTGCTCGTTTTAATTTAATGTCGTACATCCAGAGCCAGATTGTATAAGGTGTATCTATTCATACACGAAATCTCTTAAGGGGTCATTGTACTCATCATTATGAACAACTTTCACTACGGGACCAAACCTGAAATCACGAAAAAAAAATCAGCTGCTCCCTAAATTTATGTTCGCATAAACACAACTCGTCAAAATGTAAGGAACAGCTGACTTTTTTCGCGATTTCAAGTTTGGTCCCATAGTGAAAGTTGTTCATAATGATGAGAACAATGACCCCCTTAAGAGATTTCGTGTATGAATAGATACACCTTATAATTATGTAGTAGTGTGTAGTGCGATGTTTCGGCGACTCAATATTTTTTAAGTAAAACCAGGTATTACTTGACTTGTAAGTAAATATTATGGCAATTGAACCAAAAATAAACGACATTTCCAATGGTCATACTCATAGGTACCTTTCTTAGCCTTGGAACCTTTCAGTTTCTTGTCGTCGGGGTCATCCGCGTCATCAGCGGCGTCGTCACCGCGCATGCGCTTGCGGAACATGAGAGAGAAGTAGTTCAACACTTTGTTGCGTCTGGAAATCGTAAAGTTACCATTATTAAATAGTAATAAATAAAGTGTCAGCTGTTCCATACATTTTGTCGATTTAAGTGAACACAAATGTAGGGAACAGCTGACTTTTTTTTTTCGTGTTTTCAAGGTTGGTCCCATAGAAAACATTGTTCAAAATGATGAGTACCCTAATGTATGACCCCTTTTCGGGTTTAGTGTAAACAAAACCTAATGTTGTAAATTGAATAAAATATAGTGAAATACGCAAATAATTAATCTGCAAAGCGATGCATAGGGACCAGTGGTCAAGAAATATTTGTTTTGTAACTCAGGATTGGATTTGAAAGAAATGTTTACCTTCCGAATTCTTCATCAGCCTCCTCAGCAGACAAAGCTTTGTACCGCTGTATGGGCTGGAAATTATACCTGGAACAAACATGTTATTAAGTTTATGTAGTTGTTGAAAAATAAAACGATGTCTCTAAATAGCTCAGTTTTTCAGAAATCATCAACATCATATATACGTACGGAACCCTCGGTGCGCGAGTCCGACTCGCTCTTGACCGGTTTTTTTTTTATATTAGCTCGCTGGTCTTCATGTTTCTCCTAAAGTACGCGTCAAACTTGATGGCGACTCTGAAGTTACCCCGCTAAGACATGAATTCGTTTATGCGCAGCGACTCGCCTCATGTTCCGACCCGCCATATAGTTTGAATCGGGCTATACCTTGCTTAATGTGGCATTTTATGCTGTCTTGCTTCTTGCGTCTTTCGGACAATTATGCCCAGTATTTGCACTGAACTGGTATTGCTTCAATAAAAAGGTAAATTAGTCACCATTCTTGCAGCGGATACGCGTCGATGGCTCCGTCAGCCGCGTGCGTGAACACGTAATACGCCGTGTGTTCCGACACGCCGCCCTCACGGATGCCTTTGAATCTGTCAATAACAATAAATAATTTAGAATAAGACATAACCCTTATTGCCTGGTTGTACTCACGGCAACACAGTGCACATGCATGCTCCCAACCATTCTACTAATATTATAAACGCTAAATGTTTGTTACTCTTTCACGTAAAAACGCTGGACCAATTTTGATACAAATTTGTATCGAGGTAGCTGACACTTTGGATTAACATATAGGCTACTTTTTATCCCTATATTCCCACGGGATCGAGACTAACGTGGGCGAAACCGCGGGGCGCAGCTAGTAGAAAAAATATTTCCCTAATTACATAATTTTCCAAAAATGTAAAAAGCTAGCTAAGTAGCAACTGGTGACAACCTCATCATTATACATTCAAAACAACAATGTTTTGTAATTCATTTATTTGCAATTCAAGCAAAAATCATGAAAACAAACTTGTGTTTTTTTCAAGTTTTGCAATAGTTTTTAGGTCAGTTCATACCTAGTATAATGAGTGATTGACAAATAATACTCACTTCTTGCCCGTCTTTCCACCAACTTTCAGTATCCAGGGCTGGTCGTCAGGCTTGTACTTGCGCGAGATGATACCGAACTTCTTACGACGAGCCTCCTCTCGCACGTCGCGGCCGTATTCTGATCCAGCGCCAAATCTTATTGGGATTTGATAAAGGCATGTATTTAACGCGGCGACAAATTAATCTGAATTTGGGATTAAAAAATAATTAAAGCCGGCAGCAAAAATAGTAGGTTGGCAGCACTACAGCAAAGGATAATTTTAGGTAGAATGTAGCAGCATAATAATCAGTTGTTAGCTTTGTTTTAATTTAAACAGACATCGAGTTTTTTGTTTGGTAACTGAATTTACCAACAATATAGGGGATATAAGATCCATCGTTACTCACTTGGGCATATCTTCATCCATTCCCTTGAACTCCTTGATATTATTCTCACGTTCCATCTTGACGTGTGTCCATTTTGCGAAGTCTACATTCAGCGTAGCATTGAACCGCATAACATGGTGCTTCTTTTTTACACCCTTTGGAACTCTGATTTTAAACTCTTGTACAGATGCAGCTGATGACTGTTGGAACGAATTCTGAAATTGATTGTTTACATAAGTTACTTGTGAGAAAGTAATAAGGTTATTGTGTGTATGTTGTGCAATAAATTAAGTGTTTAAAAAGGTATAATTTTGTCTTTTGAAACAGATTTAAAACAGACAGAATATGAACTAAGAATAATAGGCTTAATTCTATCTACCAGTTTTCCATATACAGCCTATTTGTAGCATATGGCGCAGATTGTTTATAAACTACAGACCATTTAAAACAAAAGGGATTTTAGAAGTTTCATTTATTTCTCGTTTAGACCCGTTCAAGAAGATGAGTTTTACAGATGTTAAGGAAAATTTGCTTTTTAACATGTCTAGGTTTCATAAGATATACTAGAGATGAGCAAACTGACTGTAAATAGTGGTTTTATTGTAAAAATAAACAGATACGCACCGATGGCCCAGGAGACGTCATCTTTCGTTATGATTTTCACTTTTTCACTTTACTGCAGGCTGGAAATATGATAAAATACTAACTGATGCACAGTTTTCTTATTTTCTACACACTTACAATTATGTATTGAATAAACAATCTTAAGATCAATAAATCATTAGATTTTAGACTAGAAGACCGAGGAGGAAATCATGGGTTAACGTCGCGTCGTCGTCGTCTAGAAAGTGACAGGGTGACAGTGGTGACAGCACAAGTGACAGTGACGTATTGATCTGCTGGCTGACTGAGCTGCATTCCGAATTAAACAAACAACCGTGACATTCATGAGCATTCTCTCAGCTGTCATATTCCTAAATCGAAACGCAAGTTTTTGACGTGAGCGCTGTGAGCGATATGTTAATTAAACATTACACCACAAATGTCTTCTACTTCTATGTTTAGATGGCGACTGTAGCCAGAAGCACAAACTCGAAAATGCCACGCTAACTAGATACGATACGACTCAAAACAAAACAGCACAACTGTCAACTATTTTGTTTAGAGTCGCATCTTATCTTTAAAAAAATTGTGAGCTATCACGGGACGTATGGCAGATGTAAAACATCGAAATCAAACAAACAAAAATTGAAAAAACAGTGAGCAGTGAATCGCCATGCAGCATGTGTCACTCCGTTTTACGTGCGCTTAAATTATGCTTCTAGCTACGTAACGGTCGCCACATAACCAAAGAATAAGAAGAATGTTGTGGTGTTTATACATAATCCAACCGTGAGCGCCTTCAGGAGCGTTCCGAATGGTTGACAGCTCGTGAGCTCACAGCTGTCATTATCGTGCTATCTAAATCGGCTAAATCAAAACCAAGAACGCAAATCATTGATGTGAGCGCTGAGCGCTGTGAGCACAGAACACATATACTCCTAACGGCTGTGAGCCTGTGCGCTTAATTCGAAATGTAGCATTAAATGCAGAGTTGCCAGAACGTCCCAAAAAGGACGATTTTAGTCCGTTTAGACATCTTTACGTCCCTTCGATGTCCGTTCTATATTCAGTCCCTTTTCAAATAGTCAACTACAATAATTTACTTTCTTAAAGGGGGATGCGCTAAGGTAGCCCGCGAAATTCAAATTTTATTACGTTTTTTGCTATTTGCAGGTCAGTAACAGGTTGTATGTTGTTCTAAATATGATTCGCGGCCATAACAAATATGGCTTTACTGAATTATAATCATTAGAATCAGGATTACAACTCTGTAAGTTCAAAAAATCCTACTGAATGATTTTTTCTGAAATAATCATTCAGTAGGATTTTTCGAAGAGAGTTAGTTGTATTGCCGATTATATTATATTCAGTAAAGCCATATTTGTTATGGCCGCGAATCATATTTAGATCAACATACAACCTGTTACTGACCTGCAAATAGCAAAAAACGTAATAAAATTTGAATTTCGCGGGCTACCCTAGCGCCCCCATTTTGACATGATTTTCCAGACGCAACGTCAAACGCAAACGTCAACATTTTGTGACATTTAAGTTTCGTTTCAAGGAATAATAGTTAGTGATTTACCAATATTTTTAGAAAATAATTTTAAATATTTCGTTCGACGCAGCTCCGGCAGCTAAAATTGCTTGAGATAAACCCCCTCAAAAAAAAAATCTAATCATTTCGACCCCCCACAGTGACAGACAGACTCCTCAAATTCAGGCGACTTGATAAAAGACCCAACACGATGGATGGGTTGGTGGGTCAAGTTTTTGCCTGTATTCATAACATGATAACAACAAAAGTGCCTTGTCTAGTCTTAAACCTAATTCACTTCTTCATTCTCTGGTACTCTTATAACAGTAGTATGAGAAAAAAGTATACTTATTTCCCATTCAATCGTAAAAAAAATTATCCAGCCTTCCTTTTTGTCCAAAAATCGTCCCATTTCAAGTAGGGAATCGTCCGAAAGTCGACGCAGGTACTGGCAACACTGATTAAATGTGACAAGAGCACAGAATACATATACTACTAACGGAGGACAAGAGCAAGAGTGCGTTTAGAACACTTTATTAATAATGTGTTTTACAGAAGAATACAAAATTTAAATGACATATTTATGGAACCAGACCTCAACGTTTTAAATTTTTTGGAACTCAAACTAAAAATTATTGTATAGTTGTATCTAAAACTCGTAAAAAATCGAAACATATAAATATAAATAAATATAACCCAAGTGCATAATGTCAATATTTTCTATCAAGATTTTCGAACGACCTAACCTATTCGCACATCTCTATTTTAATGTTTTGAAATATTATCATCATAGTACGACTTTAATCTGTGATTAGCATCTTGTTTGTTTTACTGTTTATTAAAAGCCAAGTGTAACTGCTTATAATCAATAAATATGGGCAAGAAGAAGAATAAAAATAAGGTTAGCGGCGCTGTCAAGACCGCTGCTAAAACTGAGAAGAAACTTGCAACTAAATTGAAGAAGGAACTCGCCAATCTGGGAGAGGTTAGTTAGTTAGCTGTATTAGCTGTATACAGTACTTTTATGACAGTAGGTATAGTACAGTGGTGAGCAATCCAGGACAAATCTATCTTGCTAGGTTTGTGAGTTTGTCCGAAAGGGATATCGTGGCCCAGGCAGGCACACAGGCAACCGACCGAAGGAACACGGGTGCCACGGGTGGGTTTTAAGTCAGTATAAGTCTGACACGCCCTCCCGCTCCGCCCAGACCGGGAGAACCGGAGAAGTTATTTGATAATTTCCCATCCAAAAAAAAAATGTAATGTAATGTGTAATATACGTGTCTGTTTGTAATTTCAAAATAACAGCTTTTTACAAAATGCATACGAAAGTTTAAACGGTACATCAAACAAAAATTCAATTGTTAAAATGTTTGTATGTCTGTCTGTTTGTTCCGGCTATTCTCCGAAACGGCTGTACCGATTTTGACGGGACTTTCTCTGCACTGCTGCACATAGGCCTCTCCCCGAAAAGGAGGAGGTTGCCTTTATATCCACGCTTCGCAGACGGGTTGGCAATTGCAGTATGGTGTTAAAATGCATAGAGAATGCTGCTGCCCATTCTCTAGTAAGTCCCTTAGTCGCCTTTTACGACACCCATGGGAAGAAATAGAATGGTGCTATTCTTTACGTCCCGCACCACACGGTAAAGCTATCTACCCTATATATATAAGAGGTCCCTATCTATTTCAAAATTAAATACCATTTATTTTATTTATTCTTTAAAACGGTTTACAATATTATGTATATACTATCGGTCTTATTCATACAAAGTTATCGAACAACTAAAACCATTTTAGTTAAAATAGGTTTTATCAATTTCTAACAAACACAAAGGTCAAAGTGACAAATAAGGACAAAGAAAATTTAGCAGAATTTTAACTTAATAGGTTTATAAGACATTTATGAATAAGAACTATGGCAGTTTACTTTACATACCAAATTTAAAAGAGAAAATAGGATCCTTAAAGTAAATCATGTTTATATTCAGGAAGACATAGCCAAAGTGCTAGCAGATATTGAGAAAGAGGAAGCCAAGCGGTCTGCAGCGTCAGAGAAGACCCTGCCGGGTCCTCCGTCACCCAGGGCATATGCCTCACTCACACCACACCCCACAAACAATGAGCTCATTGTGTTTGGTGGAGAATATCATAATGGACAGAAGGTAAGATTGATTCAGTGGATAATATACTTTGTAAAATACTATATTATTTTAATTATTGTAAAAGTGCCTTTTTTTTCAGTTTTTATCATAGTCGGGCAGTTTGAGTAATTTATGCGGCCTACCAAAATGTCCTTTCTTTGGTATTGTTTGTTGAAACGTTGAGCTCCTTAACTTCTGAGTTGTGCTGCATGATTACTGACAAATGCGTGATCTGACTGGACAGGTCCACTCAATCTATGTGGTTCTTTCATCAGAAGACCATTTCGACACCAATCTACATGGTGTTCACATGATCAGACCAAGATTATGTCTGGGCTTTAAAAGAGACTGTGTGTGACCTCTGAGTTTGTTTCGGCCTTTCTTCTCAGTAGTCAGATATGAAACGTCAACCTCATCTAGTTAAAAAAATATGATTGATGTAAAACTATTTGTTGAAACCTATTTACAGAAATAAAATCATTTATCATTAATAAAATGATTTTGATTGTATAGAAACAAGTTAAAATATTTTCAGGCAGCTATTTTATTTAACTTTCTTACTTAAATTTCTTAAAGTGATAAATCAGAGTCTAATTACAAATAATAGGTAACCATCTTCCAAATAACCTGAATTGTAAAATTGTCTAATTATTCAACAACTTTCTAATTATTAGACAATTTTACATTTCAGGTTTTGGAAGATTGAAGTGTTCTAACGATAGGAATGTTATAGGCGTTTGAAGGCCCATACTTTTGATCTGATGTCCTAGGCTTAGTATTTCGGGAACATGCATGTTTTGTTATTAAATCCAAATTATGTCATTGGAAAAAAGTTGTACTTAATGTCAAGTGTCTTATTGTTATAGACAGTTGTATACAATGAGCTGCTCTTCTTCAACCCAGTCAACAACTCCTGGAAAGTGCTGAAGGCTCCCGGCGCGCCGCCTCCGAGAAGCGCACATCAAACTGTTGCTACGCCTGCTAACAAGTATGATAATAGTCAAGCATTGCAATTTAAACCTTATGTCAATTATAATAAAAGTATAGCTAACAAGTTGTTTAACTAAGCCTTATTTGTGTTTCTAATTAAAGTAACAAAATACAGAAAATAGCAATAAATTAATTGTCACAAACAGTTTCATTCAAGTATTTTTTGTGTTCTCCTTATGTCATTTTAATGTTTTTTTGTGGTTTTTCTGCAGAGGTGAGCTATGGGTGTTTGGTGGAGAATTCACAAGTCCCTCAGAAACACAGTTCCATCATTATAAGGACCTATGGTGCTTCTCTCTTGCTGAAAAGAAATGGGAGAAGGTAATGTGTTTCAATCTATCTGCTTACCATTAAATTATATTCTATTTTTAATCCATGGGTCTTAATCTTATGCAGGGACCGTACAACCAAAAAGGGTTAAGCCTTTCGAAGGGGTAACCCAGTTAATGGGTTACCTTTATCATGATGTAACCCATTGAAAGGGTTTTATACTAGAAACCAAGTGAAAGGGTTACATGATAACCCATTGAATAGGTTTTATACTTGAAACCCAGTGAAAGTGTTACATGATAACCCATTCAATGGGTTCTATATCTACTTGAAACCGAGTAACATGAAAAATTCATAATATTCTGTTATTTCGATATCCGCCCAGCACGCGTAGCATGACCAATTCTCTCTCTATTCTACCCAGGGACCATTTTGGTTACCATTTTAGAAAAACCCTTTCAATGGGTAACCAAAATGGTCCCTGCTCTTATGACAAAACTGGTAAAATGTGTGTATAGGTGTACTATAGTTATTATACTCTTTGAAGTACACCTCTGCCTACTCCTTTGGAGAATACAGGCGTGTTATTATGTTATGTATTGCAGCATGAGGCTTTTAAATGATATTGTTGTAACCACTTAACAAAGTATTATATGTTCATCTTTCCTTGTAAGGCTCTTTTTTTAAGCTATTGTGTTCTAACTTCGAATTAGTTCATCATCATGGGCCTCGCCTTTTCCCAACTATTTTGGGGTCGGCTTGCAGTCTAACCGGATGGAGCGGAATACCAGTATTTTACATGTATACATGGATCTGACCTCCACAACCCAGTTACTGGGTAATACAATACCCCTTGGTAAGACTGGTTGTCAGACTGACGGCTTAATGTGCTTTTCGAGGCACGGAGGGGTCTTGGTATGTAAAGATACCCAACCCATCCACTGACAAACCGCGGCAAGCGTAACTAAACCTGATCAATTGGCCCGTACGGCTGTTAATACTAACCACAAGCCCTAACTTCGAATTAGTTATAACTTAGAATTAGCTATAATGTAAAGTTAGTTATAACTTAGAATTAGTTATAACTAAGAGTTAGTTATAACTTAGAATTAGTTATAACTTAGAGTTAGTTAATTTGTTTTTTTGCATTTTTTTTTTTGGTGGCAAATAACTTCTCCCGCTCTGGGCGGAGCGAGAGGGAGTGTCAGACTTTTACTGACTAAAACCCACCGTGTTCCTTCAAATGCCTGTGTGCCAGAGCCACGATATCCCTTTCGGACAGGCTCGTAACCCTGGCAGACATTGGCCCTTTCGGACCCCGTCAATTGGTGCTGACGTCTCTTTGAGGCGCGCGTGGAACACAACGTGCCGTCGACCCGGGCCTGGTCCTTATCGGACGGCGAGCTACCCATCGCTCACCATCCGCAAGCCCGCGCCTACGGTGGTCGGGAATCGGCCTGCGATTCCCGACGCCCAGGGCGTCTCCTGCGGCGACTTAGGGCGGAAGGGCGGGCACCCTGCCTCACCCTCATGCGCTCCGCCTCCTCCTTCGCGAGCATTACTGTTTCGCAGAAGGAGGTGACGGCCTCCCATGCACTCTCGCTCCGAACCATGGCCTGAACCAGGGCCGGACGCGAGAGATCGTCGCCGCCGATCGCCTCCGTGAGGATAAGGCGGTGCTCCGCCCAAGCAGGGCAGACCTCCACCGTATGCTCCACCGTGTCCTCCGGGCGATCCACACAGTGGTGACACCCGGGCGTTTCCTCCCGCTTTATCCTGAACAGGAACCTCCCGAAACAACCGTGTCCGGTGAGGACCTGCGTCAGGCGGAAGGTGAGGACGCCGTGGCGCCTCTCTAGCCACTCCTCAAAGAGGGGACTTACCGCCGCAATTGTGGCGTGCCCGAGTTAGTTATAACTTAGAATTAGTTATAACTTAGAGTTAGTTATAACTTAGAATTAGATATTACTTCAAAGAAGAACAAAAGTACTATATTACTTCAAAGTAGAACAAAAGCCAAAGTACTTATATAACTTATAATTCCCTTCTCAGGTCGTAGCTCCCAACGGCCCCTCCCCGCGCTCTGGACACCGCATGGCCCTACTCGGTCGCAACATCGTCGTGTTCGGCGGGTACGCAGACGACGGTCGCGAGTGTCGGTACTTCGACGACGTGTACACCTTCTGTTTGGACACTAGGACATGGACCAAGTTGGCCCCGAGTGGCAGGGGGCCGAGTGCGAGGTCCGCGTGTGTTATGTTACCGGCTGGGAGTGATTCAGTGAGTGCCTACTTTCTTAGTATAGATTAATAGCTTGGAAATTGGAAGAGGTACCATCTGCCAAAAGTATCTCTTAAGACGCAGATATATGCCAGTGACCTTGAGTGGTTAGCTTGCGTGTCGTTCGTTCAGGCAGTAATAGGACTCTCCCATCAAGGAGCGCTGTCCCCAATTAGACGCATTATTAATTTATTATACACAAAACAAAACGCGAATACTAAAAGATCAATAATTAAATTATCTTTAAATTGGTGAAGGTTTCAGAAAAATACGCTTGGTAGATTTTGCGCCATTCTCGGTATTTTATCCGCGTTAGACATAACTTTACAAATTAATTTCACTATGTAATATAAACATAATCTAAAATATTCACATATTAAGTTATTGAGAAAATGCTCTAATTTAAGGTATTGATAATGTTGTATGGGAGTGATTCATCTGGTAATCTGTGGTTATATTTTAAGTAGTTAGACTCAATAGAACGGTTAAACGTGTTTAATTTACCTGAGGCAGTGCTAGTTTCATGAGCCGTCAAGGTAGTTTAGGAAAAACAAAGACAAAAAAAAAATCGCGTGCAGCACCATACATGTAATAGAATTGATTCTTCTAAAAGAATTACGAATAAGAGAGATTTAGTGTGAGAGACAGAGTTATATCTTTTTTCTCTCTCATGTAACGAAATGTGCCTAAACGTGACGCGTCCTTGAAAGTTCACTCTCAATTCTCGTCCAATTATCGAATACCCGGCGACACGGCATGGTAACGGACATACCGCGGTATTGTTTTTGTACTTACGACCGTTAACATTGAAATTTCAACTTTATTTCCATACTAATGAGTTATATTTTTATTCGTCGCCTAAAAATACCTTGCCATGCCGTGCCACCAATGGGCGCCGCCTTTAAAAACATACAAAGATTCCTAAAACCACTCGTTTTTGCTATGCCGTATAAAAAAACCGGCAAGTGCGAGTCGAACTCGCGCACGAAGGGTTCCGTACCATTATCTATAAAAATGGCAAAAACATCACGTTTGTTGTATGGGAGCCCCCCTTAAATATTTGTTTTATTTTAATTTATTTATTTATTTATAAAGAGAATATAAAACTAAATATTCTGTGAATATTTCAAGCGTCTACCTGTTGCCATTATCAATATAGAGCAAAAACGAGCAAAACAATCACGTTTGTTGTATGGGAGCCTCCTTAAATATTTATTTTATTCTGTTTTATAGTATTTGTTGTTATAGCGGCAACAGAAATACATCATCTGTGAAAATTTCAACTGTCTATCACGGTTCATGAGATACAGCCTGGTGACAGACAGACGGCGGAGCCTTAGTAACAGGGTTCCCGTTTAACCCTTTGGGTACGGAACCCTAAAATAAAAATAAAGACCATTTTCTTATTTCCCCAGCTCCTAATCTACGGCGGTTTCTCCCGCGTCCGCGATGGTCGTACAGAACGGACCAACACTCACACAGACCTGTTCCGACTCGCAGCTAAGACTGGCGGCGGATGGACGTGGCGCTCCTTAGCCGGAGGAGCGTCCGCGCCGCCCGCCAGGGCAGGGCAGGCGGCGGCTGTGAACGTGCATAGTAACAGGGGATATGTTTTTGGAGGAGTCAGTGTGAGTATTGTAGGATGATAGCTATGCGGACTGTGCTAGAAATTATAAACATTTTTTGTAATTGTGCTTGTTATTTTTTTTTAGAACTTTATTCTTGGGTATTTTAATACCACAAATGACATTTTGTTATCTAAAAATATATTTATATAAGATCATTTCATCTGTGAAACAGAACCGTAGATACTAAAGTCTTACAGACTTTGGATTCTATTTATACAAAAAAAAAAACGAGTGTGCTTTAGACCACACGCGTTTTTTTGACTGAAGTAAAACTAGATATACGAACGCAACTGGCTAGGAGAGAAAAAAAATGTGTGCTCGCACCTCTCTCTCTTGCCCCTACAGTAATATACGAAACGTAACTCTCTCTCTTTCTATCTTTACTAACTTATATCTCCCTCTCAACTTCCGTTCGACTCGCCCGATCACACTTTTCGTAACGCTCTCGTCACGCATTCACCAGCTTACTCCCCAAGTCAAGCGTGCGTAAAGAAGTTTTATTTCAAAAACTAGCTTCTGCCCGCGGCTTCGTCTGCGTTTGCCTTGATATAAAGTATTCTATGTCCTAACCCAGGTTATGGTCTACCCATGTGCCAAATTTCATCCAAATCTGTTCAGCCGTTGCTGCGTAACAAACAAACTCAGTTTCGCTTTAATATAATGTTAGTTAGAATAGAATAGAATACTCTTTATTATGTACACAATAAAAGTTACAGATATAAATGTAAACTACGTTTAATTTTACATAGGGTGACACAATGGGCGGTCTTATCGGCAAAAGCGATCTTTTACAGACAACCTTTGGATGGATTAAAGGGAGCAGGAGAGACAATACTGCAGGTAGTCAGTGGTGTACCATTAACATATACAATAAATACATTCATACACAAAGCATACACTTATCTAATAAATATATACATATATACAATAATACACATGAAACAAGAGCAGGGAACTGTATTATGTAATGATGATGTTTAAGGAGAGAGGAAGTGTTTTTTTTATTTTAGAATTAGGATTGTCCCCCACCCCACCACAGAAGATGTTTTAACACATTTGCATCTTGTATTCATATGAAATCACATTACAGGATGTGGAAGAAACCGACGAAGAGTTACGCGGTGAGATGAGCGATGGTCTTCAACTGTTAGACTTGGAAACTGGCAGGTGGCATAATGTGACGCTGAAATCTGAACAACAGCATTTGCCAGCGGTCGCGGAGGAACCCATGGATGTGAAGGAAGAAGAAGCTGTCACAGGTATGGAATAAGAATATACCGAATATAATACGTATTGACTGTAACCCCAGCCAAATAAGAAAAAAGATTTGTTAAAAAAAAATTGCTCCGAATCAGCTCAATACAAACGTTTAAATACTTAAAAACATTCCTTAAAAAAAGTCCACACTTCACAGAAATGTTTAGAAATTTCTATGCAACAAGACTTGATGTACAGACAACAAAAGAGATACCTTAGTACTTGACCAGCTAAATAAATTATATCTTGGCACTGCGCTAGCACTTCGTATTCAAAATTTATTATTATTGCGTGCGTATTTTTAAACATAAGACACACACGATCAAAATGTAAGTAGAAGCACAAAAGGGTTTAAAAATAAGTTGTAGCTTCTTTTGCTAACCGTACTGACTACGCAAAATATTAATTAATGTCCCTAACAGACTCAATTCAAATAAAATAACCTTACCTCCCCATAGTGGTAACCGATGAAGTATTCACAATGAAGCTGGGCGGGGCCTCGGCCCCGGCCCCCGGCGGTGCGGCCCCCGCCCCCGTGGCCCCGCGCTCCGGCCCGGGGGCCCGTATGTCGGCCATGATGGCGGTGCAACGCTCCGTACTGTATTTGTACGGCGGAGTTCTTGAGAAGGAGGATAAACAGTTCTATCTGTCGGATATGTATAGTTTAGGTAAGTTAAGTTACGTTTTCGATTTACTTAGTTTTGAGATGTGTTAACATATAATTAACTCAGGTTAATTATTTATGAGTAGTGGTGGCCCTGCGTGCTATGGAGCGGGCTATGCTCAGAGTTTCTCTGAAGGATAAGATCAGAAATGAAGTTATTCGGAGGAGAACTGGAGTTACCGACATAGCCTGCAGAGTAAGCAAGCTGAAGTGGCAGTGGGCTGGCCATGTTTGTCGAAGGACCGATGGCCGGTGGAGCAGACGAGTCCTAGAGTGTAGACCACGTATCGGCAAGCGTAGTGTGGGACGCCCCCCAGCTAGATGGACCGAAGACCTTAAAAAGGTGGCTGGGACAGACTGGATGCGGAAGGCGGAGGACAGGGTGTTGTGGCGCAGCCTGGGAGAGGCCTATGTCCAGCAGTGGACTGATATAGGCTGAGTTGATTGAGTGGTGGCCCTGATTGCATAAAATGCGTACATAAAATTAACCTGTCAAGTTCATTCATTCTTTTCATACATTCGTTCATCATTCAAGGCCGACTAAAAAAAATATGGGCGCATTGACACTTTTGAAAGGACCTGAAATCTCAGTGTTGCCAGAAAACTCATTGATATAAAACCAAGAGCATTGAGCTAAAATTACATAAATAATAAGGAAATCTTGTTTTTTTGTCAAGTTGTAAAAGCCGTGCGAAGCAGTAGCAGACGCTAGTAATTAGTTAATTAGTAGTATAACAACTCTGTTGCAGAACTACACAAACTAAACGAATGGAAGACGTTAACAGAGCAGCCCTCACTCCCCGACTGGCTCGGTTCCGACTCTGAAGACTGGACGGGTTCAGAAAGCGGCTCTGATAACAGTGACTCCGAAAGTGACGGTTAACGTGAAGTGAACTTTGTGGAGTGTGCAGTAGGGTTGGAAGTTGAATGTACTGTGATGTGTGGTAATGAAGGAATCTATTGGTATATATTTTTTTTTGTGTATACAATTTATTCTTCGGAATAGCTGACTGACTTTTAAGTCTCGTATCGTATTCGTAGATCAGAATTGAAGGGACCGTGTGGATATGCAATACGAATTTTAGACAGCTATTTGACAAGTATTTTGGCCAAAACAGAGGTTAATCAATCTCCCAAGTACGAAAAACTTTTACTATTTGACGTTTTAATAGAAGTATATATATTCACATAAAATATGGTGTCTATAGTTTTTGAAAAAGATATTAAAGAGTAGACATTTTTTGCTTAAATCATTGCATGCAAATATTAAGAGCGTTTACACCTTACGGCGTTTCATACAAATTTTCAAGCCCGTGTTTTTTGAAATGACAACCGATTTTAATGAAACTTCATACGCATAAGCAGGATACAAAGGTCTAAAAAGTTAGTAAAGAACATATTCGAAAAATAGTGTTACAGCCAAATTAGACTGATTTAAGATTTTCCATAGAAACAGAGATTTCCAGTATCTGTTTTTAAATAAGAGATTTCGAAAATGTTCTGTTCAGTGAAATTAAATGTTCTGTTCAGTGAAATTAAATGCTGTAAGGTGTAAACGCCCTTAGAGGTTACATGGCAAAATGTTTCTCATCACTAAATAACTTTATGCTGTACATTTTTTTAAGTAGGTAGGTACTTGGTATTTTTTTAAATATTGATGTAAAGTTTTTAAATCATTTGAATTTTATTATCTATCCGAACACATGGCTAAACAGTTTTTACTATATTTTAGTCTTGGTAAGTCAGTTAATATAAGCCTGTCATTTAATATAAGCCTGTCATTTAATATAAGCCTGTCATTTAATATAAGCCTGTCATTTAATATAATAAACATTAATGTATTTTACGCCAGCCATTCCCCTACACCTGCAGTCCCGAGCAAGACCTATTTCATAATATGTACTACAAGTTTATAAACCCAAGGAATAAGATTTTTCATACAATCGAAATGCCCCCTTTTCACCCCATTAAAGGTAGAATTTCCAAAAATCCTTCCTTAGTGCTCAGTTTCGTAACCTATGGCTCTTATTCATAAACGTCATATAAACCTATTTTAGTTAAAACGTTGCTAAAATTCGTTTGTCCTTAATTGTCACTTTGACCTTTGTGTTTGTTAGAAAGTGACAAAACCTATTTTAGTTAAAATTTTGATGTTCGATAACTTTTTATGAATAAGACCGTATATGTATAAGGAAGGGAGGAGGTCGTGGCTAAGTACTAACAGTCGCACGGGTCGATCCATCAGGTTAAGCTACTCTTGCTGGGGTTGGTCCGTGGACGGGTGACCATCTTTACATACCGAGACCCCTCCGTGAAGCACGTTAAGCTGGTGGTCCCGGCTGTCATTCGTGGTGCAAAATCAAATGTGCAAACTTAGTACATCCCAAGTTACCTTTAATGGACACATCTATGCAGAAATGAAACAAGCGAAAACGATTTTCATAATTATATTTATATATTATTATATTGATCCAACTACACTACACTTGCATTCACAAAAAACAGTATGGATGAAACGCAATTGAGTACCTACCCTCAAGTTCAATTATATTTTCTCATAACATAGAAACGGTTATGAGATATTACCTCGTCAAGTAAAAACTGCGTAAAGTAATTAGGGTTTCCACTGATCAAAATAATAATATATCAGAATCATTAAGATTGTTTGTTTAATTTCTGCATACATCTGTTCCATTATACAGTGTTATTTTTAAAACGTCAATAACCTCTTAAGGGGTCATTGTACTGAGAGAGAGAGAGGAGAGGTTATTGACGTTTTAATAATAACCCTGTATAATTATTAATAAACTAATCAAACTTTTTATTACATAAGTAACTTTTCTCATTAGAACACTAATGGCAAGAGTTTTAATTGTAGTTGGATCAATATACATAAATAAAATTATCTAAACCTGGCTTGGTTTATTTCTGCATAGCTGTGTCCATTTCAAAGATAAATGATAGGACAGTTTTACAGGTCGTCAGAAGTCCGAAAGTCTGACAACCAGTTGAACCAGTCTTGCCAAGGGGTATCGTGTTACCCAGTAACTGGGTTTTGGATGTCAGATAGGCAGTCGCTTCATGTAAAATACCGGTATTCAGCTGGATCCGGTTAGAAAAAGTTTCTCGGTGTATTCGTACTTATTAGTGCTTGTTGACACCTTGATACGATACTTGTGTGATTCCAAATCAGCTCAAATGGCGAAAATCTTTGGCTGGGATACAGAACTAGGGAGGCTTGATCATTTTGCTGAGTGAATGTTAAAAACTATAGCTAGTAAGTGTAATAAATATTTTTGTTACAACTATCTGAATGTTTGAATAAGTCGTATGTAAGGGAATACTCTATAATGGTACTTATTGTCTACCCTTTAAATTCGAAACCGTGTATTTGTAAATATTATAAGTTTATAAAAATACAACATAATTCTAATACAGATGAGTTTTTCATTTTATAGTCTTCTAAAACAGTGATCTATGTATTTAGGTTTTTCTTAAATGCAAGTAGGAAAACAGAAAATAAATAAAACAGCCTCTTTACACATGTTATCATTTTTATTGTATGTACACGTTATAAATCTACGTAATAATATATATCTTTATAAAAATCATTAGTCTACACACTCGTCCTAACTCACATTTCACTATTATTCACTCACTGAGCGCGTCAAAGTTAGGTATTATTTAAATTTAAAATAGTCTGTCAATTTGTGTTAGGTGTCAATTCCGACATTCAAATTTGAAATCTATCCACTTCGGAATAGTGTTCAAAATGCAAGAGACGTTTCGTTACAATTTATATCGAAATTGAAACTAGTATTAGAAATGCAAAAGTTGAGATGTCACGCGAAAACGGTTTTACGAATTGTTATATTTGATATAGTTAAAGATTATGCTTCGAAAAACATACTGAGTAAAAGATTCCACGGTTATCCTAAAGTTAACAAAGTCATAGGAAAACAGGCAAAAGATACTAGAGCCATAAAGGAAACTGTTAAAGACATTATTGTTCCAATGCAGGAAAGAGATTGCAACTATACAGGCCTAATAGCGCCATCCCTTTTTACCTAAACAGAATATAATGTATTGATGGACTTCCAAATTCAATTATTACCCAGATTGACGCGCTCACAAATTACGTATATAAGGTACAGTCACTCATCCAATGGGAAAAAGCCGCAGTAGGTATATTTACAGTCTCATCGAGGATGCGATCTTGACACAATGATGTCGACTATCCTGCCAGCGTCACGTTGAGGGATCCATAAAAGTTACTATAAATTGTCCAATTGACAGGTGTCCGGAGCACATTCTCTCAACGGCCGGGTTGTAGCTATTTCGCGAACACAGCACCGTTTTAAAATAAAAGAACATCTGCATAGGTTTTTTCCCATTTGAGGCGTGACTTGTTGACGGTTTTCAAATCAATGAGAATGAATTGCGATCAGATATTATTGTTCTTGAAAAGTAGAATAATCATAATTGGAAATTGGAAAATTAATGACGAAAAACTTCTTCAATATAATAGGTATGAGAAAAATGGTATGTTAACATATCTAATATGCAGAAATATAAAGAATGTAAAATTTCCAATTTTCACTTTTAATATTCATTAAACGACTAGCTAGAGGATCGCAAATTATTCACATTGACAATTAAACACAGATGTAAAATTCATTACAATAAGTCCGTTATGCTTCAGAAAGTATACAGAACATAAATAAGTTTCCTTTAAATAAATAAGCCAAAGAAAATATCTAAATATGCACTCTTCATACATATTTATGAAGTCAGATAAATAAAATGCACGTCCTTTTTAAGACGAAAGATTTATTGATACCTACTTTCCGCGGTTTAAGAATTCAAATCAATTCATTAATATGGTAATTAAGACGTTAATGTCCGCAGACATGCATGACACCTATATGTCGCAGTCAAAACAGACAAATAGTGTCGTCGTAAACTGTCTAGTTTAGAACGACAATTAAAAATGAACATAGAATGATAGATGCAAGTAAATGATATCGGCAATAAAAATAGAATTTAATAAACGTATTCTTGTTCCAGCAATTAAGTTTGATACCAAACAATATGCTCCGCAAACAGTTACTTTTACTTTTACAGTAACGTATTGGTATCGTTCCATTTTCATGACGTTTTTGTTACAATTTGTATCCGTTGAGTGTGTAAATTAAATTCCGTCGTGGAATTCAAGTTTTTCTTGACATTCGTTTTCGCGCTTGGTCAATCATGTCCGCGGAAATCATCGTTCATATGTTGCGATTAATAAATCGTACTTCTGAATGAGTTCGCTATACGTACAATAGATACATGCAATTATTCATATCGGTACCCTGTTACACAATAATTCATGACACTGTATAAAAAAACTACAACTTTCTATCAACATTTAGTATGGTCTGCTTCACCGGTGGTTCATACAAGCGAAAGTTTACTTTTTCACGTTGACATAAAGCTTTTTTTGATACAGCAGTTTTAGTTATGCTTCACGTATGTATTTACATGAAACAAAAAAAGTGTTAAGTACACATTTGCATGAGTAGTCATTTGACGACTTATGTAAATGTTAACTTAATACTTTTTTTAGGGTCATAGAATCTGTTTGTAATCGACCACTCGTGAGGCAGACGCGACAATTAATTAAGATCTTTATATCTCCACTAACTAACGTTAAACATGATTATTTACATTACTGACAGTTCAATATTTTACATAGTGCAACAGATGCGAGCCAATTCATTCTTGGATCTTACCAGAAACACGTTTGACTGATCAAGCAGATTATGTATGTGTAATGATTAAAATGAGTTCTGCATTATCTTCACTAAAGTACTAACACCGTGGAATTCAAAACATATAGAATAATATTATTGAAAAAATACTACTGTGTCTCTTCGAGTTATTATTAAACTTCATGTCATTAAATACGTAATACTTAGGTTATCCATTTTCTCTCTTGGAATTTAGACTTGCACAGTCTTAGAACGTGAAGATAGGATCTAATCTGACAATTTATGACCGTTTTCGTTAACACAGCCGCTGAGCGTTGAAAATCCAACAGCGCGCGTTTATTTAGGCATTCATATAGGGCAACACCTAAATGAATGCCTATTAATAAAAGAGCGCTAGGGTTAGTGAATACGGCCATTTATCAATTATCCTTTTTTTTTGTCTAGCTTTTCTTACTATACATATAGTAAGAAAAGCTAGACTATTTTACATAAAATATTCAAACTGCCAGTACGAGTCGCTTGACACGTACATACAAATCGAAATAAAACACGGATCGTAAAGCGTGGCAGTACATTTGTGCGCTAAATTATTCTTAAATAGATGGCACATAGCGATACCTTACAGTTTGGTCCCCGTACTTTCTTGTTTTAATCTCGGTATACGTTTTTAATGATGTCGTTTTTATATTATATAATTTATTTTTGTAGTGCTATAAGTTTGTATTGCAATATTTAAAAAAAAGTTAGGAATTACTGTGAATTTACGATGTCTTAAGATTTGTCAACATCGTGTGATGGAAAGACATGAAAAATAAAAGGTAGATTATTATCTACCTTTTATTTTTCATGTGCAATAAAAATTTTATAAGCCTGTAAATGCATATTCCTTCATTGACTATTGCTTTCAAATCAAATGAACTAATGCGTTACCTACGGGTGTTATTCTCCATAAAAAGCACAAAGGAAGGTATAGGTCAAGATCACAAAATTAAAAACAAGACTACTTTTAAAAATATCTTTTATTATTTCAAATTAGTTGAAAACGTGTAAAATTGTACACTTTCTATTTATTACACAAGACCTTCCTCTGCTTGATCAAATATAAAAAAAAATATTGTGCGTTATTGTCGCAGCCGTCTCATTTACTAAAATGTATACCGAACTGATTTTATATAAAATGACTTAGATTTTTGCCTAAAGTCGACATTGAAAACATTTTTGCCTAAAGTCGACATTGAAAACATTTTTCATTCGATTGTAAACACAAGTTAAAACAAATATGACCCACTAATGGGCGTTTTACTCAAAAAAATGTATTTCTTCTTTCAACTGCGACTTATATGACATATCTACATATAATATACGACGCCACATTACGTATAAAAAGAAATAACACTTAGAATATTATACACTGGTGTGACTTATTCAACGCGTAAAAAATATTCAATTTGCAATCTATCGGTCGTTTAACAATTTGCCTAATTTATAACATTGCCTGCGACATTAAATTGCAAACTAAACTCTATACTTAGCAAAGTAAAGCTGAAGCCAAAATCGAAGATAACTATTTTAACAAAAAAATATTATTATTTTATGATTGAGGTTCAATGTAAACCCTAGCAGCTATTACAAACTAATGTCCCGCGGATGTCTAATGTGACATCAGTCTTTTCGCGGATGTCAAGTGTGAAAACCGCCTTCCCGCGGATGTCAAGTGTGACAACCGCCTTCCCGCGGATGTCAAGTGTGACAACCGCCTTCTTGAAAATAGTTTACATTGAACCTCAATGTATTATATAAAAAAAAGTATAATTCAAATTATCATTACATCAGTCGGTTAAATGATTAGTCGTTATCTTAGTCCGAATGAAATAATAATATTATAATTTGCATGTAAAAAATATAAATCGAAAGCAAATCAGTCTATAAACTTACTTTTAGAATTATGACTAAGTTTATGTACATTTTTAGACATGTTTTTTTTTAGTTCATGTTAATCTGTGGTTTGGTACCAAAATCTAGAATCTCCGAGATCTTGAAACATTTTCGAAGCTATGAACCTCTTGTAGATGTAAGATATAGCTTTCTAATTTAATAATCAACCAAAGAGGAAATAAGGCATTCAGTTCCAAGGTTCAAAGATTACGCAATAAAAACCGCCATTGAAATAAATGTTTTTGGCGCCAACCCACAGAATATACAGCATCGTACAAACATTACAACTTACTCGTAAAGTAAAACATACATTCACTATCTACCTCATTTAAAATTTACAAATTATTTACACGAAAAAAGATCATTTAATAAATACATAATTTGGCTGATTTAGATTTTGCTAAATTAAAAAAATATAATGCCATATTTAATTGCCAGAATAAAAAAATACTCCCCATTTATTGTCGTTCACTTCGAATAAGGGTGTAACAGAACATTTTTACTTGAAAATAATAATAAATTAATTCACTACACAACGCACTGTGTATAAATTTGTTAAGAGTCATTGTCTGTTCTTTCCGTACTTTCCGTAACATCCCAAGTATAACCTGTCCACATTATATCACAGTAGCGCGTTTGCGCTGTAACACATTCTTTGTCGCTCACTGACTAGGCTATATACAAACCAAACGATTTCTATACACTGTAACAACGTCTGTTGAACCCTCACTTTAGAAAAAAAATCGTCGTTATTTAAAACATATCTGTGACTATTGTGCCGAACCATGCGCAGACGACGGGTAGGGCGTATGTGAACAGTGCTTTTTGTAGCGAGGGTCTGTCAGCTGAGCCTGCAACGGGCTGTTCCCTAGTCGGTATGTCTTTTGGTCTGGGGGTGTCCTGTTCGGTGTCGTCGGAGCTGACGATGACGTCACCGGGCGTGTTGTCGCCGGTGCGGCTGCGCAGGTTGACGTTGTTGGTGCCCGGCGTGGCCACGATGCTGGGCACGAAGGGCGCCTCTGTCACGACGGCTGGGCGCTGGGGCACCACGTCGGGCTCGCGTTCACTTGGTTCCTCGTCTACGTCTGGTGGACTGTCGCCTGAGCCTGGAAATGGAGATGAAAATATTAAATTTGTTGATAAGATCTGCGCTTCGTAGTCATTTATTTGTCAGAATATGGTACATTTTTTTAAATTATATTTTAATGGCCCGGTTGCTGGGACCTTTTAGCCAAGTCTTTATTTAGTTACAAAACTTGGTTAATATTGATGAAATGAATTATATTCAATGCATGATGATGATATCCCCCCGCCCGCTCCCCTTGAGTTTCAGTAAAGATGTGGGCACTTTACTGAGACGTCACGCGGACTTCTTGAGAGAACTTAAAGCGAAGTTGCACTGTTTTGTTTTATTTGTCTACACTAATGCACGTTTACAAACACTTAATGGTTCACCATTATTACACATTAATATTCGACTAAACACAAAAATTTGGAAAATTAAACAAACTGCTGAAAATGACGCTTCACTTTCCCGCCAAGAAGTCCTATGGTACATTATTATGGTCTAATGAATAGTTAATGTTATCATGACATTCTGCCCAGTGTGACGTGCAAATATTAGGTACGTACAATCATTACGGGATAGAGATTATTACGTTAGTATTAACCATTTTCTTCTAGTCTGAAATTAATTACTTAATTCAATTTCAACACACGCCTTCTTCCCATGGGGATAGGCAGAAACCATTGAACGCCACCTGCTGCGCTCCTTACATAGTCCTTTAGCTTCGCCTACGTTCATACATCTCAAATCAAATCAAAAATATTTTTATTTCACATAGGCCTACATGGGCACTATTATGAAACGTCAGAAGCTAGGTGTACTGTTCCAATTGGTCGTTTCCTATGGAGAAGAGCCGGCAAGAAACTCCACGGTCACTCTTTAAAAAAAACATGGCTTTGACAATGTTTTAAAATTAGTGTTAATAGGTATGAGAGGACAGCGTAGGCCCGTCAAAAGTACCAGGTACTTAACAAAATAGAAAATGGTCTACAGATCTACAGTCTATTAAGCCTACAACCTCCTCATATTGACAAAACTGGTCAGACTCGCACGCCGGTTGCGAGTACTACGCACCTGACCTTTCTGAAGAACATAACCAATTGGCGGTGCAATATCATGCTTCTTTAAAATACGAAATCTACGCGGGAAGTCCAAATCTAAACCTAAAATAACCTAGATTACTTCTAAATAAAAGTCTGTTGAAAATTTAAAGATCCTAAGGCCCGCTTGCACCATAAATGACCGCTAAACGAATTTAAAACGTCATACTTTTTCAGCCAATCAGAAGAAAAAGAGACAGAATGATGTGTTAAATATGTTTAGCCCTAAACGCATTTATTGATTTGTGGTGCAGCCTGTATCTATTTCTGAAACGGTAATCAATCAAATAGTCGTTATGTATAAATAAAGATTTCAACAGTGTGCAAGACGTTACAATTGTTATATTAGTTTCATTATTGGCGTACAAATATACACTCATGGGAGGCTTTTGCCAAACACTTTTACTGCTAAGTACATAGAATGCATACTAATTAGCATGTCATATAATGTGTTATGTAAATCTATAACAACAAATCAGTACAGTACAACACAGAAGTCATCTATAGCTTTGTATAGCGACGACTCGTGGAGCGGGTTGTGGGCACACGATCGAATTATCTTTCGACCTATATGCTGGGTGCTTGGCATCAAAAGTGTTAGAAGTAAATAAACATATTTACCTGTATCATAACCATTGAGCCTGTCCTCATCATCATCAGGCAGACCGTCGGTGCCCCAGTCTCCAGACCCAGAGCCTGACTCCACGTCCTCTATGGTTTCGCGCGCGAATGAATTGGACACTTCTAAGTCTGCAAAGCAAAATTAAAAGATTAAGTACCCATTCTTCTTTCTAGCGTCAAAATGAACTTTTGCCTCATTGGGCAGATTGCGTTGTAGACATTCATTATCATCATCATTTCAGCCGAAAGACGTCCACTGCTGGACTTAGGCCTCCCCCAAAAAGGGGTGGATTTGCTATAATCGCTACGCTTGGCAGGCGGGTTGGCGATCGCAGTATGGTTTTAAAAATGCATTGAGAACGCTGCTGCCCATTCTCTAGCAAGTCCCTTAGTCGTCTATGACACCCATGGGAAGAAATGGGATGGTGCTATTCTTTACGTCCGGCACCAAACGGAACAAGAATGGTTGAACCTCAGATTATAGAAAAGAAGCAGATAGACCGCGCGGAACACCGAGAGTGCGGCCAACAAAGCAAATACAAATTCAAAAGCGAATACACTCTCGATTCAGTACAGCACGGAGCGTCGCATCGTTAGTACGTCACGGGCTCTAACAGATAATTTCAGAATGATGCCGTCTTGTATTTTTAAACATTGTAAAAACTGTTCCCAAAAACAAAAGAAATAAGATGGAGTATCTTTCATAAGTAAAATATTGATTATTTGTCTATTTGGATTTATTTTACGTGTTTATTGTTAGTGACATCTTGAAACACAAAACCTTAACAAAAATCATTCGGTGTTGCTAGTTTATATTGAAACATTTACCCCTAAGTTAGGAAATAAGTAAGTATAGGATGCAGGAGTATCGATTTACAAAAATATTTATGTCGATAATAGTGTTTTATTTATCGCCTTTTCTGGTTATTACGTTGATAAATAAATAAGTATGTATGTGTCTTCGTAAGTGTAACTAGTTAATGGATTTTGTAATACTTATTACATCAGTCGATTTGCTATATCATGGGTTATATGACGTCACCATAATGTAAATATAGCTACCAAAAACAATAAAATGTTGGTGTCTCAAAATAAAAATATATCGCAAATGTATCGTTTATATGGGTATTGTTAATTTGACGTATACTGTTAATAAATATCTGATTTAAGAAAAAAAAAACTTTTTTTTTTTCATGTAATGAAATATTATGGCTAATTTTTTCATTCTCCTGGCAACCGTACACACACATAGAGGCACCTGTTCTTATAGTGCTGTCACGTGGCTGTAACGCACACATGTCTACAAACGGGCCTCACATTATTGTTCCGCGCGGTCTATCTGCTTCTTTTCTATAATCTGAGAGTATTCTATTCTATTCTAAAAAAAATAGACACTTGTTCAATCGAACATCAATCTACTTACATAAATGTTGTTTTTGTAGTAAGGCAGTTAACTAGGTCTTCTAAGAACAATACACCTTTTTTAAGAGATTTTTTTTTAATTTGATGTTCATTGATATTGGTAAACAAAAAGGTACTGCTGTCCATAGCCTTGACATTCAAATTTTTACCTTATTAATGAGGCATTTAATTTTTATACACAATATGTTGGTTTTTTTTGCATTTATACACAGCTTATTCAAAGAGTATGGAGCATGTATCAAGTTAATTCATATTAGATAATCAAACAATAGAATTAATAGAACTGGGTTGCACTGAAGGTATTAATTACCTGCTTCATTTTTGTAATCAATTTTATTATTATGCACAATCAAGCTTTGATTTTAATTTTTAGAACACATTTTAACATTATGCAAATGTAACAGTATTCGTGGACATTCCTAATTCAATAACAAAGCTCATCTTCATTCTTTGACTACTGGGTTATTATTAATACAGAGAAGCAAATGAATCACAGAATACAAGCACTTTACTTAGTATCATAACACTTTTCCTTATAATATATGTTGGCACTGACATGATTTACAAATTTTTCCTGAATTGTAATGAATTTAATTAATTTTTGTGTTAAATAAGAATTATAGTATGGGTATTCTCTAAAGCCAGTGAAAGGAAAGTTATTAAGACAATTAAAATTAATCTCGTGCAGTAATTCTGAGTAGTTTCCAAATGGGCGTAAAAAGGACTTTTTCCAAAGAAGTAAGTTTATATTCGTTCAGGCATAATTGTAATTTGGGCAGTAAGAATAATACTAATAAGTAATATTAGAGAATAGAGGGAAATAATGCAAAACAATTACTACACCCTCAGATTATAGAAAAGAAGCAGATAGACCGCGCGGAACACCGAGAGTGCGGCCAACAAAGCAAATACAAATTCAAAAGCGAATACACTCTCGATTCAGTACAGCACGAAGCGCCGCATCGTTAGTACGTCACGGGCTCTAACAGATAATTTCAGAATAATGCCATCTTGTATTTTTAAACATTGTAAAAACTGTTCCCAAAAACAAAAGAAATAAGTTGGAGTATCTTTCATAAGTAAAATATTGGTTATTTGTCTATTTGGATTTATTTTACGTGTTTATTGTTAGTGACATCTTGAAACACAAAACCTTAACAAAAATCATTCGGTGTTGCTAGTTTATATTGAAACATTTACCCCTAAGTTAGGAAATAAGTAAGCATAGGATACAGGAGTATCGATTTACAAAAATATTTATGTCGATAATAGTGTTTTATTTATCGCCTTTTCTGGTTATTACGTTGATAAATAAATAAGTATGTATGTGTCTTCGTAAGTGTAACTAGTTAATGGATTTTGTAATACTTATTACATCAGTCGATTTGCTATATCATGGGTTATATGACGTCACCATAAAGTAAATATAGCTACCAAAAACAATAAAATGTTGGTGTCTCAAAATAAAAATATATCGCAAATGTATCGTTCATATGGGTATTGTTAATCTGACGTACGACGATGAAGTGACATGAACTCCTAACTGACATTTTGGCCATTTTAGTTTTTTTACGTAAGATAGACTTTAAATAATCGTTTGCGTGTGCTGGCAAAACAGATAACTAATTATCTTATTTTTTAACAAACTACTGATAACTGACAATAACTATTAAGCAACTGTGCGTTACATTTGCTGGCAGTATCACCTAATGAACTAATAACAATAACACCTAAATAACGTTAGCATAATTATTGCTGTCAAGACCTCCTATCTTCACCTGGTCTTGCTGACATCTATAGTCATTTTTATGTTCTATCACTTAAATCTATTGTAATACTAAGACACTATTATTTTGTAAACATTTAAATAATGTTAAAGTTCATTAAATGTTAAAAAGTTACAATTTCTATAAATCACGCCTTTTGTTTTAAATATTTTAGCATTTTCTTATTAGAAAGATCTTCTATCTTGGCTATTAATATGTATGTATTTAAAGCCTAGGTTGCCAATATCACCTATGTATGCCTAAATCAAAAAGTTGATTGGATATCTACAAAGTCTCACACATCCCCCGATACACGCTTCTTAATAATATATAACCAATAATAGTTTTCTTCATAAATTGTGTTTAAAAAAAATGAAACGTTTTTTTCGTTTCCTGTAAAATTATGTTTTGGTAGATAAAGGTTCATGTCACTTCATCGTCGGCTATACTGTTAATAAAAACAACAGATTTTAAGAAAAAAAATACTTTTTTTTTTCATGTAATGAAATATTATGGCTAATTTTTTCATTCTCCCGGCAACCGTACACACACATAGAGGCACCTGTTCTTATAGTGCTGTCACGTGGCTGTAACGCACACATGTCTACAAACGGGCCTCACTTTATTGTTTCGCACGGTCTATCTGCTTCTTTCTATAATCTGAGGGTTGAACATTATATTAGAGCATTGTCATTAAACTCATACAAAAACCGGTGAGCTGTCTAACCACATTTCGTATATTAATTCGAGATATTCGAATGCATGATGAATTATTATTTACCTACTATTTTCTGATCAGAAAGAACGGTATACTTAACTAGAACGTTTTATTATTTGGCCCCAAGAAGGACCTTTTGATCATGGCTCTGCTGAAGAGAGCCGTTTGGCCACCACTGGGCTCGACTCATTTAACACAATATTTATTATTTTATACATATTTACATTTACAAGCGAGTCGAAAAGAAGAAGATTAAAACGTTACAAATAAAAGTTAACTTATCAGGTTACTCACCCTTCCCATCAGTATCAAGCCACTGCACTTCCACCCCATTGTATGCATCTTTCAGCCTCGCAGTGAGTGTCCGCAGCGAGTCGGCCTGCGCGGCCACGCTGGCGGCCGCGCTGGGGCTGGCCGCGCCGCGCACCTCGGGGTTGCTGGCGAGCCCGGCTGTACCCTCACTGGCCGCGTTCAGTGTGTAGCTAGGGATTTATAAATGGGAGATTAGTTTAATTTAATAATATTTTTGGCCCATGTTGGGCGCCAAAGAGCGAGTCGGACTCGCACACCGAGGGTTCCATACGTATATATGATGTTAATGATTTCCGAAAAACTGCTATTTAGAGACATCGTTTTATTTTTCCTGTAATCTTAACATACACTTTTATCACATTTCAGATTTTTATCTATGCAAACTTCGGAGATAAGGAGGCGGGAACGGTGTTTTTTTTTTAAATTTTTCATCTAAAGTTGGAAACTATGCTGCCAAAAAAAAAAGAAAAAAATGTTTGAGAATGCGCAAACAGCGTTCTTTCATATGATACCCCACATGCCCTAGTAGCCCCACTTTAAATTTTTAAGACTCCCTTCAGTCCCTTTTGCAAAAAAATTTTTTTTTTTTTAATTTCTTTCTTGTTTGCAAAATAGTTGGGCAAATGTCACCTAACACTATTCTATATTTCATGTTGATAGCATTAGTAGTTCTTGAGATATCCAGGTGTGACAGACAGACAGACTTTAGTCTCACCATAAGGGTTCCTTTTTACCATTTTGGTACGGAACTCTAACAACGGACTTTAGAAAGAAACTGTCACATTATGTGAGAGATACGACGTTCTATGAAGCAGAAGTGTTTATGAAGCTCGATTGTGTCATATTTACGGTCGGGTGATGCACTATATTTGTCCCACGTTGGGCGCCAAATTAAGGAGTAACTCACAAAGAGAGTTTGTGTTGAGCGCCAAATAGAAAGTTTTTAACTAGTAATAGAAAAATGCTTGATGAACCTTTGGCGGCTGTTATGTTTTAATCCGGAATATTGATTGACTAGGTGTTTCCAACAAATATAAAAGGAAGCTTTTACGCTTACCTGGCAACATCAGTTCCATTGAAACAGGGCGAGCTGGTGACGCTAGTAGAAGTACACAGTAGCGCAGGCAAGTGGTTCCAGTAGCGCCGAGTGTTGCGCATGCGTACTCGCGTCTCGCGGACTAGCTTCTCTAGCGCAGGCCCGCCCCAGTCTGATCCTGTAAGACATTACACATAAAGATATGCTTATTTAGGATGGGTCCATTGATGGTGCTTGTGTGAGTTCATTTAATCATCATAATAGTCGTAAGCAAGAAAATAAGAATTTGAACGGTAAAAGGCCGTGAGTGTCTGCGGGTTCCAGTTATTTCTACTTTGTGTAAGTTTGTATGTGTGAAGTAACTTGAATTTTTATGTTTAAAACTTGTGAACAAACTTACCGCGACTCTCTTCGCTTTTCACTGAAGGTTTCTTCTTCTTCGGTACCTTCTTCTCATCAAAGTCGTACGACTTGAAGTCGATATCCATCGCGCCGGCGGCCGCGGGATCAGGGTCCGCATCTCGGCGCTTCCTCTCGTGCTCCTCATATTCTTGAAGGTCTATATTCCCTCGCATATACTGCAAGAACCTATCCCTCAACTTCGCCTGTTCGGCCATGTCTTCTGTAGCCTTACGGATGCCTTCAGGAGTCCGTAAACTAAAAGAAGGATCCTCGTTTATCAGGCTTTCGAATGAAGCTTCGATTTCGAAGTCGTCAACGTCATCGACCTTCTGGGGCCAGTCGAAATCTGGGATGGCGCGGACGGAGCGACGGGTCTTGCCGGGCGCGAAGAACGGCCCCGCCCCGCCCCCACCCCCCAGCACTGGCTTGCCGCACCCCGTGAATATCTTTTGCGAGATCTCCCGGTTGTGCTCTTGGAAGCTCATTATGGCTTCGGAAATTTTGATGTCTATAGGTTCGACCACCATAGCTATGTTGAATGGACCGAGCAATCTGTCGGCCACTTTATCTACGGCGTCTGAAAAGTAAACGAAACTATTTTAGAACGCTATTTTATAGGCAATAAATCCTGGAAAAATACATAACAGGAACTATAGTCACTAGTAAGACATTATTTAACTCACCGACATAGGCATCCCACTGGTCGCCGAGGTCGGCGTGCGCGGGCAGACAGCCGCGTATGACGTTGTGGCAGTAGCGCGTGCACGCAGGCGGCTGGTAGCCTGCACAGCTGCCGCAGTACCGCAGGCGAGCCCAAGCTGTCACGCATTCTGAAGTCACTGCCACCTGGGAGACAAGGAATTTGTTAATTTATTTGTAAATTTTTATAACATTAATGCCAGAAAAGATACGTAATTTAGGATTTTGTCATGACCACTTTGTGGGATGCATGGTGTTAAATCATATTCTCATAAAAGAGAAATAGTCTGATAATTTAAAAACATCAAATACCGGGATACTTATAGTTTCTTCAAAGATATCTAGATAAAGCGAAGTAGAGTAGCTTCATCAGACATTGTGGTGTGGGCCTTGAGAATAAGTAATTCTCGCTTCAAACGAGCCTGCGCTATCTATCAAGTTCGTTGATCTAATAAACGTGGAGCAAACACATGAATAAAACCCAATCATTGTTACCATTGCGCCAATTAAATAACATTGCTAGGGTAACAAGTGGAACGAATAAAATAAATCAAACGAAGACCGTGATAACAATTACAATTAATAAAGCCAAGGTCTTGAGCTGTGTCACTGAGGCGCCAGGATCAACGCACGACAAATGATTCGCGGATAATGAGTCATTTTCTAAAATGATACCCTGTTCTGCCTCAGACGACTCACAAGTTGAAGGTCAAGCGGCTAACAGAATGTAATTATATTCGCATTGATTAGCGTATATTTGCATTCTAATGGCACGCTTAACATTTGACAAATTAAAATGTACGCGCAACTTGGCAATGTTGGTCAGTGAAGCCAAAAATGACCTGAAAATAATCACCGATGATATAATATGAGTGTCCAGTTATCAGTTCTGAAGGTTGAGGACCATTTTGGATCTAAGAGAATCGAAACTGAGAGCCTTATGTGTGGAATAGATGTATGATAATATTTGATTTATATCTGGTGCTGTCACTGTTTCCGGGTGTCTGTCTGGTGAATCACAAATTCAGAAACACATTAACATGAGAGCTCGTAAATGTCTAATCTTATAATCTATACTAAAAGCTTATATGGGAGTTTCGCTACCGTTATTCATGCTTGGTAGGCGGAATTGTTATTAGTTTGCATTCATATTTATTCATAGGCGGGAACTTGAGTACTGTTGCGGTTTATTTACGCATGTTCAAGTAATGGAGTACTTATGTTTATGTAACTAGGGTCTTATTAGAAAACGAGGTCTACCTTTAGTCCATGTTTAAATCTTTAAACCAGTTTTTGTATTTTGAACTTTATTACCACTGATGTACAGTTTTAAAAAACAAAAACTGACTTTGGAATCAGGAGTAAGTTGACTGACTTTAGAAGTCCTACTTTTTTTAAACTTTCCTTATTTTCCCAATTAGGATGCTAAAATTCAGAAGCCGTTAAGCAAGTTATCTCGTTAGTCTTTCTTACCTGCATCATACTCCTCACAACGTCAGCACCGGCTCTTAACGCCTTGTGGAAGGTGCGGGTAGCCACCACGGCTCGGCGCAGCTGCACCGACAGCTTGTTGGGCACGTCCTCAAACGGCTGAATATCGCGCATGTGTTCGTTCACGCATTTTAAGTACCTGGGAAAGAAAATTAGGTTAGATATAACATAACATCATGCCTTGTTTCCCCGAAGAGTTAGGCAGAGGTGCACCTTTAGTACACCCACATTTCACCAGTTAAGTTCTCGCCAATAAGTCCCATGTATTATGGGGCGAGCCTATTGCCATAAACCAGGCACAAATCCTGACTCCGGGAACCTACTGAAAAATTCCATATGGAAAAACCCAACAACACTTTGCCCGACCTGGGGATCGAACCCAGGACCTCATGCTCAGCAGTAGCGCTTACGACCACTAGACCAACAAAGTAGTCAATTAGGTTGGAATACGAAGAAAAATGAGGCGAAATTGTTGGATCACTAGATTTATGAGATCGCTCAGATCATCAGACCTTGGATTTGAAAGTATTATTCTGAAACGACAGGCGAAATCCCTAAATCGCTCCGTGGAAGGTTAGGCTTAAGATGAGTAGGGATTGGCGCCGCCATTAACAAGATTCGGGTGAGATCATAAAATATTGTGGTCACTGTGGTTGTCAGACACAATAAAAGTGATGACAAGCACAAACGTTAAATTCTCGAAAATAATTTGTGACAACAATCAATCGAGGGGCCTGAATACCAGTTGACATTTATAACCTTAGCTAAATTAGATGTGTAAGTACCTATAGTAAAATATTGTGACCACATCTCGGAACCCATTCGGTTAGGTTAGGCGTGGAACATTAAAATGATTGTCGCCTTACGTCATTCCTCGCAACAGGCGGGACAAAAGATTTTTTTTCACAATAATTTGTTTGTTTGATTTTTTTTGTTAAAGAAAATATTTGATAAAGATCAAATATTTTCTTTGTCAAAATGATATAATCGTTGATTGTATTTTTTATGTTTAATTAGTTGTTTGTCAGCTTATGACCATGAATAAACATGATGTTTTTTGAGCCGGCGGGCAACAACAAAGATAGGGGCCGGCGTAGCATGCGTAGTTCATACAAACGTAATACCAAAATATAATTTAAAATCCAACATATTCTTATGGTAGAGTGTATTTATTTCGATTGGATTACAGAATCTCTATGTTCCCAAATATATATTTTGAAAGGACAATGATATAAAGACGAGATATGAGGAATTTATAATTTCTATAGAAACACACTCACTCAACTCTTGTTTAAATCAGTGTCCATTCAAAATATATATTTGGGAACCTAGATATTCTGTATTCCAATCGGGATAAAGACACACTTCCCTAAGAGTATGTTTGATTTACAAATTATTTTGGTATTATGTTTGTATGAACTACGCATCCATCCTTATCCTCTCTCACTCCGCATCCAGCCTCTTAATTAGGGAGGTAATTATACAGTATGGTGAAATATTTTGAAAGATCAGCTAGTAATCAGAAGCTGGTTACTGTAACTTCGTATTTTACACCGCGGTTCCCTACACAGTCAGACCAAATAAGTATTTGGTCTGACCCTACTCAGTGTGAAATAAAAGGCGTGCGTTCGGTAGGTATTTTACAACATTTATTGCGGAATAGACAACAAACGCGTCGCTAGAAGAGAACCATAGTGTTTACTCTATGACCTTATAACTACTCGTATTTAAGGTGTGCACGCACAACACACAGTTACTTTTTATTCCTCTTTCACACGTTTTAAAGTGTAAACTCCATACATTGTAAACGTTTATTAACGCCGGCATTTTAGCTCTAATTCCAGGACATAAAGTAGGTAAGTACTGGGTCAGGTTAACTTTAGCACAGTCTACTATAAAACGTTTCCGACAGGATGTGTATTCGGGCTAATCTGGGGAATGATGTGGGATTTCAGCACAGATTTTTTAAGGAAATGAGTAATTGCATCTTATTAGGAACATGACAAGTGGGAATTTGCTAACTGACTGTTTAAATGGACGGACAGGCAGAGACTGTAAATTTGGTGATGCTGGTAACAGACGTAACAGGGTGAAAATATTGTTATAGGTAGGTATAGCATGGCAGTACATGTACGTTACCTAACTGTCACAAAATCACTCAGCGATTGACGCTCGTGCTCGCCCACGAGGGTCAATCGCTGAGCGATTATTTTGTCGCCGATTATAAGACATTTACTGAAACGCCCACGTGCTACAAAAAGTCGCTCATAAACGCGACACCAAAAAACTCGCTGCGATTATCGGAGCTACAAAAATTAGGTACGTGGGCGAGCCTAAGCGGTTTCCTAACTGCTAAACACGGTTTAAACAAGATATTTTAGAGTAATTCCGAAATTACTACGAAAACCTTTACCTGTGAATTTCTGGATAGGTATAACAGCGTTCATGCATGCGACATCGAAATCTTAACAAATTTAAACCTTATAAACCTACATAAAAGTAGCTTACCCCCATAATCAACTAACCCGTCGCCACTCAGCTAAAAACACACTTCATACGCAATAACATTAATAACTTGATTGTGTACAACTCGTAAACTATCCGGTAGCCCTTCATAACGTTATCATGATTCGTTTCACGCCACTTTATACCCTATTATCAGGACTTTATGCCTTATTATCGGGCCTAATCGTTTGTTTACGTGTCCATAACACTAAAGCTGTCTGCTAAAGTGTTTTATTGACGCGTCTTTATAAACAAAGAGGGCGTTTTCCAACTGAACGACACTGTGCTTGGTATCAGAGCTTTCTTTAGTGCGAAGTTCAGTGTGAGGGGAGTTGTGTAAACATGTTTTATGTGTTACTGTATCTTTAATTGATGCTGTGCAACTTTGTTTCGCTGCTGGTGGTACGAGAGCCCATGACCAAAATGTTTGCCTTATCGTTTTACGACCAAATCCGTGCCAGAATCGATAGATTTGGTAATTCTGAATCCAAGAATCCTAATTACAGAATTTTTCCGCGTCACGTCTGACCTCGCATTTTCAAATATGTCAAAAAAAAAAATACCGAACTGTTTCATAGCAAGCTAGTTCTGTTTCAAAATGTAGTTGAACGATAGATTTTAAATACTGAAAACACAATTTTCAGAAACCAGTAGCGTCCCACTGCCGGGCCGATACTGCCCATCGAGTCGTGTTCCGAATCATCTAAACTAACGTTTTTATACGGTTTGGGCCGTAAAACGATGCGACATGGTTTTGGTCGTGGGCTCTCGTACTATGGATTAGAAAGGAAATGGACAGACTTATACCATCTAGACTCTAATTTATAAACGATAAATTATATTCCTTCGGTTTCATCACCACTGCTCTCAAAACGGCGAAGGAAAACATCGTGAGGAAAAACCGGCATGTCCTAGAACCAAAGTTCGAAGACATGTGACATCTACTAATACGCACTGGGCCCGTGTGTTGGTTTACGGCCTACTCCCTGTCACCGAGAGGAGGCCTGTCCCAGCAGTGGGAACATTATCGGCTGGTTATGGTAGTCCAAAAAAAAACTTAGAAAATTTTATTAGAGAACTAGGATCTGGGAAACAGAATGATGCAAAAGAGCACTGTTAATGTATCTGGTTTTATTCACCCTTATATTTAGGTCGAAGGGTCCTGCTACGTACATGTACCTACGCACAAATTACGATGCGGGTGATGTGTGAGTAAGTCTTACAATATTATCTAATGTTACAACAGGAAAGCACTGCAGTTGATACGACATCGGAAAACTAGAAACATTTAAACGACAAACTACGGACCAGCTTTTCCTCATACTCATTCACATAACGTAACGAACCATACAAAATTCCAATCTCATCAAACACGGAGTTATAATCCAGCTGATACAACAGCAGCCGCATAAAATATAAATTCCAAACGATATTTGGAACAGACACTTCCATTTTACGATCAGCATTATGAATAGACGAATCATATCGAGTATAGACTAATAAAAAGCACCCCACATTATCAATCACAATCAGAATGATTTTAAAGGATATTGCTAATGCTTTGCTTCATATGTTCGAAAAAGGACAATTACCAAATCACTATGCAATGGGAAGTGGTGCATTTTGTTTTATACCGCGGCCATCATTGAAACCTTAGTCGGTATTGGAAAAACCTATCTGGATGAATTGATAAACGATTTTGATACAAATGCAGTACGATATATTTGTACTTGAATTTTTATGCCAAAAATAAGCTCTCTGTACAAACCCGCTTTTAGATGATGAATAAGTTATTTTATTACTTATTCTATATTATTATTTTATATATATATAATTTATATATTATATAATTATTATTATCTACTAGCTTCGCCCGCGCGGCTTTTTCTAAACATATATACCTTCCTCTTGAATCACTCTATCTATTAAAAAAAACCGCAACAAAATCCATTGCGTAATTTTAAAGATCTAAGCATACATAGGGACAGACAGGAAGCGACTTTGTTTTATACTATGTAGTGATATAGGTAACTCGGTTCAGAGTTCAGACTGATGTTAAGTTATGTTACCGCATAATAACTTTTGATCGTCCTATTATTCTGCATCTAAATAATAATGTTTGATTGATGGCCGCGATTTTATTTTAATTGAACCATTTTTCGTCATTGGCTTTTGTCTGCACAACAACGTAAAAAACGCAATGAATGTTGTTGTATTGTCAAAATGAAAGCCATCGCCACTGTAATTGTGTTACGCAATCCCCCCGCAGTACTGACTACTGTGATGCCACTGTGTTAGGTTTCGGCAAACCAAATACGACTCGGCGCCTATCATTGTAATGAATGATATGATACTGAATGAATGAGGATATTATAATTGCGGTCTTCAATATTAATTGCAATTTGCGTCACTAACCGCAAGGACAATTCATGTGCGGTGGATATGAAGGCACTGGTTGCAGGATGAGATGTATGTATTATAGGGTAGCATGAATTAACGCACTTTAAGATTGTCCAGTAAATGGTTGTGGAGCTCAGATAGGCAGTCACTCTATGTAAAATACTGGTATTCTGCTGCTTCCGGTTAGAGTTTCGACCGCAATATAGTTGGAATAAGGTTAGACAGATGATGAACTATGTCCAATAAAATGAAGAAAATTATACTCCTGTAAATTATACTGCACATTCTCCTTTCACACGTACCACGTGAACTAGAGAACCATTATAGAAATCAATTTATTGACACACACAAGTAAGGAAACATTTGTAAGCAGGAACAATGTTAATTGAAGGAGTGCATAAGTAGAAATAGCCGTGGGCCCCAAGCTAGGCACAGCCTGTATCTTGGTGGCCCAATATAGATAGAAAAGGCAGATTCAGCGTGACACAGCACAGCAAGACACAAGTAATAATTAATTATGAAAATATGAATTAAAATCATTCAGAAATCAAAATAAAATAAGAGTACGATCAATAAAATAAAATTGCATAACAAAATTTTGCATGTATCATACAAAGACTTCAAATATAGCATGCGTCTCCTATATCACCAGCCTATTACTGTCTCACTTCAGTGGTGCCCCAGTGGTAACAGCCCCGACTACAGTTGTAGGTCGTGGGTTTGAACCCAGTTATGGCACTATACTTTGTGTAAATAATTTCACCACCAGCAGACTTAGCATTATGCTTTCTATATCTACTCTACTGTATGAATGAATGAAATGCACCGAACTCAGCGTGGTTGTACCAGACTCGATTGCTCGAATGAACCCAAAGATTCCCACTAGCCTCTGAAACATCATGTTTCATGAGACTACAGAGACCATTGTATATCAGAGAGTAGACCGGGGGGCGCGGTATTGGTAGGGAAGACGTGCCCTTGGGATAGGAGGGATTATTAGAGCCTACCGGATATGCATCCTTGAGCAAGCATTAGAATAGTGGACAGACGGGTGATATTTATTTATGGGAGGGATTATTCTATATCTACTCTACTGTAGAAAATAAATCGCTTGTCTACCGAAAATGTTCTACTGTCTACACGGAAACGTCATTTTTATCTACTCTTCCGTTGACAATCGTGCTGTGCTCTTAAAACGGTGAAGGAGAATATCGTGACGAAATCGATATCTCCTAGAACCAAAAATTCGAAGACATTTTTTTTTATTATTATTTAGGATGGATTTGCTCTTGACCTTAGTCTTGGGCAGAGGTGACAGAGACAAAGTCGACGATAGAGCGAGCTTACCCAGATGATGCCTGTTGCCATTTGATATCTACCAACCCGCACTGGGCCCGCGTGGTAGATTGCAGCCCACTCCCTCTCGAAGAGAGGTCTGTGTCCCAGCAGTGGGAACATTATAGGTTGATTATATGTATACTGTCTTAATGCAGGGCAAAGGCCTTTTATCATACAGAGAAGGCATGAGCATCAATTTAAGTCTCTTAATCGATTCGTTATTTCTCGCCAGCATGCATATGGCAAAGTTATTATCATTCATAATAAGTACAATGTACCAGCCCAAACGAAGACCGTTCAATGCACTCAAGATGACATCATTAATAAGATTCATAATCAGTCCGCAAATCGTCCTTAAGTCTTGAGTTGAGCTGCGCGATTACTGACAAATGCGTGCACTGATTGGACAGGTCCGATCAAATTTGTGTGGTTCTTTCCTCAAAAGACCATTTCAGACACGGATATACATGGTCCTCACATGATCTGACCAAGATTATGTCTGGACTTTAAAAGAGACTTTGACCCCTGAGTTTGTTTCACCATTTTCTCTCAGGGGTAGTCGGATAGGAAACTTCGACTACATCTAGCTTATTTTAAATTTTCTTATATGACGTGTAAAAGTGATGAGAGATTTCATTTAATTTCCATTACTAAACTGGGACTCCCAATAAACGGTCACAGGGAATATGGCGTTAATTAGCACACGTTAGCAATACTACGCTGAATTAGTGCAAAGACTAAAAAAAACTTTTTACAAAAAAATTATAACCGACTACCAAAATTAATTTCGGAATTCGGTGTCTTTGTATCTGTAATTGAGTTTTTTGCCACCGACTTCCGAAATTAAAGTTATTTTTCACTTTGTAGTGTTATTTTTGGTAGTCGATTATTATTATTTTTTTTTAAGTTTTTTATTTTTCACTTTTTAGTGGGTCAGTTTTGAATTTATCTAAGTTACAATAGCCTAATGTTAACTGCTTATCACCTTTTACAAAATATTGCTTTTCCCGATGCCTGGACGTTGATTGTCGAGGAGTTCTCCTGGTAAGAACCAGGAGAACTGCCACTCACCATATGCATAGTGACGAGCATAAATTGCTTAATCGCAACCCGTTAAATAGGTACTCATTATTATATTGTTCCGGTGTCCATCTGTGGTCTCCATCATCAGTTCCACTTCACCAAATGGTGCTTTCGGAGAGCAAATGCACGAGTTACTATAAAAAATACCCAAATAACTATAGGTTTGCATATAAAATTTGAGGGTTTCCCTCGATTTCCATGATATCCCCTCATCAGATTCTGATTTGGTGGCAATGGGACCACCTCGGGGGTATACCCTTTCAAACAAAAAAAGAATTTTCAAAATCGGTTCATAATTGACGGAGTAATCGCGTAACAAACATACAAAAAAAAAAAAAAACATATAGCGGAATTGAGAACCTCCTCCTTTTTGGAAGTCGGTTAAAAAGGGTAAAATTTTTTGAGTTCGTTTAGTGCAATGACTGCAGAGCAAGTGCTAACTATTATACACAACAAGTGTCTTCCTCTTAACTTAACACAGATTGAATCAGAAAGACGTTATTGAACGCGTTCTTAATTTTATAACATACTTACCATAACATAAAATTATTACGCCTGTATTCTTCTCAGGGTTAAGTTAAGTTATTTTGCCAGTTATGTTTAAGTCCCATGTAACAGGGGCCAGTGGGCGAGCCTATTGCCATCAACCAAATCCAGACTCATTGACTAATTTTATAAATAGTTACTTATTAGCATTGCAACATTGTAATATGAATAAATTGTATTATACCTATTGTGTATACTAGGTGTGTGATAAATATTAGAAGCAAAAGACCCAACGGGGGTTTTAATCGTGGTATTCAAGACACTATAATGTAATGTGTATTTTGATAAGGTTCTGTTAGCCGATATTAAAATAAAGTATCACCAACTGTCAATAAATGAAAAAAAATTGCCTGCTTGGTAAATGAAGGATTAAAACTTACTTCTCATCAAACTCGTACTGTGAGTTGAGTACGGTGAACATCTTGTTGTACAGTATGCTGAAGAACCCGTCCATCATCACGTCGAAGTTGGTGTCGCCGCGCGTGTAGTACCTAGAGAGAAAGATGGGATTAATTGGAGTCTACAACTTAGGGGGTAAGGTGGGATCGAAGATGATGGAGGAACTACTAGTGCAAAGGGAGAAGCTATGGAACATACAAGTGATCTGGATTATCATCCGTGAATATGTATTGGTACACGACAGATTGATAAAGATGAAGCAGAAAAAACATCAAGATATAAGTACTAGATTCGACGAAGTCCATAAAGAAGAGATTATTGATATGAAATAAACTAGGGATGGTGTGAAGATGGAAGTATATGATAATACAAACCAGGACGTTTTATGTATTCATCCTGTACCAAACTATACAGAACTCATAAAAATCCCAGCTTTATCTTATTACGTAAAAGTTGCCCATAGTAAGCCGCAGCTGATACATTTTCTTTTAATAATAAAAAGGCAAAGATCACGCTCAGATCTGCCAGACGTTCCGTCGGGGATTTGCATACATTTCTTTGGACTTCAACATCGTAATCCTGAGATTTAGACTTATAATACTTTGTGCGGTCCATCCATTTTATCTTTCATCTTGTTTGGGACATAACTTTCATAGAACATTATAAAGAAGGGATTTCCTTTTATCGTGAAGAATAATTTTCTGAAGCATTATTTGCTGCCGCTCAAGCAATATTCGCTTTTTAGTACCTTGACCAATCAGAATAATATGTTTCCAAGAAGCGTTATTTCAGTATAACTGCACTGCGGCTTTGCTCCCGTGGAATTCATTTGCTTAATGTTTACAATATGCGGCGCAAAATATGAGACCGCCTGGTTTCAGTTGAATTTATTATGAAAGAAATAGCACAAACCATCTATCTTGCTGTAATTCTCTTGTCGTGTTCTTCAGGCATAACACGTAATGGCGTAAATAAGACATTCGTTATTTGTTATGCAAGGCTGCAAAGTTGTTTTTTGGCGCGAGTACTTGTATCGAATCCTGAGCGTAGCGAGGGTTTCAAAGGTACGAGACGCAGAAAAACTTTTTTGCTGAGTGAAACACTCAAGTTTTCACCTCACTACAGGAAGATGCTATAGGTGCAAGAAACACAGCTTAAATAATATATTAAATTAGAAGAAAACTCAATTCGGCATTATATACCTACCGCTTGCACTAACTCTGCAGGTGTTAAATGAAATTTTCGTCACTGCTGAGCTATATACAACATTAGTTTTTGTTTATACTAAACCTCTTAAGGGGTCATTGTACTCATCATTATGAACAACTTTTACTATGGGACCAACCTTGAAATCGCGAAAAAAAAAATCAGCTGTTCCCTACATTTAAGTTCGCTGAACTCGTCAAAATGTAGGGAACAGCTGATATTTTTTTCGCGAATTCAACTTTGGTCCCATAGTAAAAGTTGTTCATAATGATGAATACAATGACCCCTTAAGAGGTTTAGTATAAACAAAAACTAATGTTGTATATGTTTTATGATTTCTTACGATTTTATCAAAAACAATCCAAAATGATGAGAAATGAATAAAGAGAAGAAATGTTTAAATTTTTTTATTTTTTAATGCTGTCATCGTGCTGGCCAGTGTGATTATTCTAAAAATGAGGTTGGCGCACTGACATGAAATAAGACGTTGCATTTTCAGTGGACTGGCGGTATAGAAAATTATTTAATAGAAAGGTTCGAATTTTAAAAAATCTTTTCACGCTAGCGGATAAAATGCACACTCAGATTTCGAATGATAAACAGTATCTTTCCGAGGAGAATATTATATTGTGAATTATATTTCAGTGAATTTCGTTCAAGATTCAATAGTGCTGGCTGACCATCGTCGCGTCTGTTGATGTCAGAATCTCGTTTAAGCTTTAATGCTCATGATTGGTGATGTCATAATCATAAAGGGTGCGGTGTTCACTGTTTATTAATATACCAGTGAGCAGGACCGGCTATGAGCCATTAAAAATTCATATTAAACCTTCTACGTTAAATGGCCTGAATAATGATGAACACCGCATCAATATCCATCAAGTAGATACAAAGTCTTATCCAAATACACAGACAGGCGGCCAGGTGTCTTCATTTTATACCATAGATAATAGTATAAGTAGATACTATCAATACTATTTTATACTAAGTATAGCTATTATCCTGGCAGCAGGCTATGTGGCTTTATAGGAGACCAACCCTTCGTGACTTATCTAGGAAATATGAATTTTCATGGAATTCTTACCTTTCTAGTTGTTCAAAAAGTTGTTCGAAGACATAGGAGTGCTGTTCGTAGATCATGCCGTAAGTTCTTTTGAACATCATGTGGAACTCCTCGCGAGATTGCTTTAGTAGCCTCCTGAAAAACTCTGGAACAGAAAACAAAAGAAATAAGAATATAAAGAACACTTTTAAAATTGTTTGGGACTTGTGATCGAACCATTGTATTGTATTATATATATTTTCACCAAGGACGAATGGACATTAGCAAAAACCATCTTCAAAGAGAGATCTTGCCATTCAGAATATCTATTAAAATATTAGAAGGCATTGAAGCATATTAATAAAGTGCCGTTTATACGCGCATTAAATATTAATAGCAGATGTTCCGATCTTCGTAATGCCGGTCGTAACACTATTATTATACAGATACGTTTACACGACTTTATTGAGTCACGGATCACGGATCCCAATACCGTCATCTGATGAGCTGATACCATGGTAGTTAAATTGAAAATTCCAATATAACTATAAAAAAAACTTATATACAACATTATTTTTATTAAGTATTTATTAAGCGAAACCTGAATATAGTTTGTTCAGAATATGAAACTGAATCGATTTTAATATTTTTTTTACACCATGTTATAATTTGTCCCAAAAATATTTAAGTGTGATGGAAAATGTTATCACCATTTAATTACTTACAATACAATCGCCGTACGGTTAGGTACCTACTACCAAATTATTATCAATGAGCGCAAGACGACCCTGGAGGTGCGGGAGCGCCGCCGCCCGCCGCGCCGCGCCGTTAGCATGTTTTTGTACGGACAACCAGCCAGGGCCTCAAGTCTGCTATTACAATTATAGTGTCAGAATGGTCGATCACTGATTTCATAATTGTTGATATTGACAAGTTTGGTAATCTACTATTATAATGGCGTCATTATGACTTTCCAATGGTCGGCCACTGACACTACTTTGAAAGAAATTGCATTTATTGGTAATCTCGTAGTACATAATGACAAATGAATGACATTTCTACTAATGGGTTTTATAATAATGGCAATACGATACGACAATGCCATTATAAGTAAGTAACACAATTCTATTACGAGAACATTGACCGACCAATGATCGACCATTATGAATTTAGCAGATTACGAACTTTTAGCAAAATGACAATGGAATCGTGTTGGAATGCCTGAATTTTAATAAATAGCAGACTTGGGGCCCAGGTAACATATCAACCTTATAAACTTTGTGATTTTGCATTCTTTAAATAAAAATACTAGACTCGTGTTTCGGGTTTCGCATAATTATACTAAAACTAATATTGAATATTTATAAACCAATATCGCTTCACCCTAGAGAAGCAATACTGACTATGTTAAAGTAGAAGACCAAATGTGAGAGAAACAAAAGTAAAAGGCTTGAATATTAAAGCATTTTGGGAAACCTACCTTCTTAAGTTCCTACAGCCACAGACAAGATTGACCTTTTGTATAACGAGCGCTGGCTGTAATTCTGTGACGGACTAAAAGTAAATTGCATTCAAGATATAGCAATAGCACCCTAATTGCGTAACACAGTTTGTATCGGAATCGGAATGATTTTGAAGTATATAATATTGCTAATCCATTGCTTCATATGGTAGAAAAAAAAATGTCTGATCAACAACGTAAATAACGCAATGAATGTTGTTGAACTGTCAAATTGAAACCGATTCCTACTGATAGTGTGCTACGCAATTAGCTCTCTGGATAGATTGTGTACCTACTTAAGATATTGAACGCTCGAGAATGGAAAGAAGAAGTTATTGAAGCCATTGAGTCTTTTCTAGACAAATTTTAAACAAAAAATCAATCTTATAAAATTTTACCTAAAAATTTAACTCCTTAGTAAACCACCCACTAGTACACCATCAGAACACTAAATAAATAAAACATCTGTACTGATGCACGACAATGTGTTGAATAGTAAACTATTTCTGGCAATGACACTGGTCCCAAGCATTGTTTACAGGCTGCCTTCTGAGAAACCAAATCTTTCGCTCAGAATTCAAGGAATTTATTAAAGTTAGATACGGTTATTACGAAAAATCCAGCTTTATTTCTGAGAGCTTGGCTGTTAAGGAGACTGCAATGGTTGGTCACGAGAACTGACCAATGAATTCTCGTGATAACATTACCTTTCAACAGTTTGTAGTAGTTGAGATGGGACGGTTGGTTTCCAGAATCGCTAAAGCTTTGGTTACCTACCTAAGAAAGCGGTGAAGGGTCACAGAATAACGGCTGCCCTAATACAGAGCGTTTTTGAGCGTTTACGACGTATGCCATTTCATACAAACTTTCAAGCCCTTGTTTTTCGAAATGACTGAACCGATTTGAATGAAACTTCATACGCATAAGCAAGATACACAGGTCTAAAAAGTTAGTTAAGAACATTTTCGAAATGTCTTATTTAAAAACAGATAACTGGAAATCTCTGTTTCTATGGAAAATTTCAAATCGGTCTAAATTGGCTGTAACACAATTTTTCGAAAATGTTCTTAACCAACTTTTTAGACCTTTGTATCTTGCTTATGCGTATGAAGTTTCATCAAAATCGGTTCGGTAATTTCGAAAAACAAAGGGCTTGAAAGTTTGTATGAAATGCTGTAAATCGTACACGTTCTTAATGTCAAATACTGGTGAAAATGACAGATTTTCATGACAGCCGATATAATGTAACGGAACCGCTTGCTACGGGGCCGTGGTCTGGTGGCCCCGCACCAAGCTGGTTACGGCCTCCAACAAACTACAACGCATGCAAAGACTAGCCTGCATGGCGACCACGGGCTGAATGAGGACTACTCCGACTGCAGCAATCGAAGCCATGCTGGGTCTACCACCACTCCACCTGTTCATACAGCAGGAAGCGATGATGGCGGCGGTACGTCTAGATGCAATAAATCTAGACGACAATCAACCAATCAATCAATCAACACACCGCTCTGCTTGAGGGACTATACAATGAGTTCCCTATTCCGAAAGCCATTAATGACCACCCAAACAATTTATCTTTGATAAGAAATACAAAATCCAACTTCATGAGGATCGCCGATGCGAGGGGTTGCGCCCCGCAGAGCTGCGCATCTTCACGGATGGATCCAAAACAGGTAGTGGCACAGGTGCTGGAATCTTCTCGGAGGACTTCAACATACACATAGCCACACCATTGGGAGTCCATAACACAGTGTTCCAGGCCGAATGCATGGGTATTTCTCTTGCCGCTTCAGCGATCATGGCCAGGAAGGTTGAGGACCACTCGATACGCATACTCTCAGACAGCATGGCTGTTTTGCAAGCGCTAAATAGTCATACAGTTGACTCTGGGCTGATATACGAGTGCCACCAGCGCCTCAACCAGGTGGGTTGCCTCAATAATATAACCATTCAATGGATTAAAGGACACAGCGGTTCGCTAGGTAACGATGTAGCCGACGAACTGGCCAGAAGAGGGTTTAGCATGGCACCAGTGGGACCTGAACCCATCGCGCCACTCCCCTTCGGTTATCTACGCACTCTGGTAAGGAAACGAACCAGGGAACAACATCACAAACTATGGTTGGACCAAAGTGAGTGCAGGCAGGCGAAGGAGGCACTCCCTACTATTGACGGCCGCCTCACGAAACGGGTTCTACAAATAACTAAACAACAGCTGCGTACAGTTACAGCGGCTATAACTGGCCATGGGTCATTTAATAAACACCTCTTTGTCATAGGAGTCACAGACAGTCCGTTGTGCAGGGCATGCATGGAGGACGACGAGACAGCAGCTCATGTGCTGTTAAACTGCCCGGTGGTCGCCACATACAGGGCAAAGTACTTCGATAACCCAGGTATCCTACGTGAGATTGTCAGTAACACCAAGGCGTTGCTGGCCATCCTTGAGGAGCTGGGGTGGATCGAATAATCGATTTTCCCACCCGTACGCAAAATACGCGCATTGACGTGGAGTTGCGGACACCAGCCCGTATTACCTATTACCTATTACCTAACGGAACCGCTTTCCTAGAAACCCCAAGCTTCTGTGCGTGAAATAAACAATTGAATTTTGAGAAAAATCTAAGTTAGTTCTTGGCGGGAAAGTGAAGCGTCATGTTTGGCAGGTTTGTTTTATTTTCTATAATTTGTGTTTAGCCGAATATTAATGTGTAATAATGGTGGATTATTAACCATTAAAGTGTTCGTGAACGTGCATTAAGCAAATGAAACAAAACAGTGCGACATCGCTTCAAGTTCTCTCAAGAAGTCCGCGTGAGGTCTCAATAAACTGCCACATCTTTATTGATATAAAGGGGAGCGGGCGGGCGAGGATATCATTTATTGAATATTAATGAATATAATTCAACTTTCATCATTATTTAAACAAACTTTGTACTTGTTACCTAATTTTACTTGACACTGGCTAAATGTGCAAACCGCACGAAGCCATAATATAAAATAATAAAAAAAAATCGAATTAAAAGGTTATTTGAATTTTCCTGCTGGCTAGTTTTATGACATTAGCACAACTGTGCGAAAATACCAAGTTAATGTAGCAGTGCTAAATATAGAAAACCAATCGATTACTTGTAAGCTACCATATTTTTTATTGATTTAATTTGCAGACATCGAGAAAAACGTAGTCATTACAACAACCTTTTCAATCACCAATCATTAATTGTTCGATGAATAAACACGACGTTTCTTGTAAAAAGCATTAACATTCGGTAATAACAGATTACTATGTGTTACTTTGTGCCAACAACGCATTTTAATTACTATTTACAGATGGTTTAATAACACTTGTAATGTGTGCTATAGATTATTACACGGCATCAAGTTCATTGACTCTTCACTTTTTTTTTCATGGCCGCGGTATTTTTGTCGCGTGCAAAAAGTATCGTGGACAAAAAATAAATACCTATACAGTTCGCTAAAAACGTAAATAAATAGGAGATATAGGTGCTGCATGAATACATGTTAATTGTAAATGATGTGTTATGTGTTTTAGTTTACGTAACCAATGTTTTTACGTCCGTTTCAACTTTGGCCTATTTAGAACTTGTAGGATTTGTAAAACCAATAGCCAAAAGCCGGAAAAAAAAGAAAAAGGCGGCTTTTTGCAGCGCCAGTAATTTTTAGATTTTAACAAAATAGGTACCTATGATAGCTAGGTAATCAATAGAAGAACTAGTTCCATACTTGGGATTAATTTATCTCAAAACAAACTTAACACGGTCAATTCTCCAACTGCAAATGTAAGTTGGTCGACTATTACTCCTTACCTTGTGAAGCCCTCTTAGCTGTGATCGTTTTTCATTTAATTTAGATAAATATACTACTGCCATGAATTTTTTCACATAATCCAAAATCAACCATTTAGCTGGCAGGGGGACAGTTGACTCCAACAAAATATTGCACTTTAAAGCTTAATATTACGCAAAGGGATTCCTGAATCGAAAAATGGTTTTCATAGACCCGCAATATTTTAGAACGGCCTATCCAACGATACCCCACACCGTGGGATAGAGGAGAAAAAAAATATCATCCCCACTTTACGTGCAAGAGTAGGTACCTCTCGTAAAGCGGGCACTTTGTCGGTGTGATTAATATGTACACCCATGCAAAATTACAGCTTTCTAAACCAGGGACAGACAGACAGACGGACAGTTATGACACTTATGACAGATATGGCGAAACTATAAGAGGAACCCTTATAGTTTGACTATTACGGAACCCTAAAAACGTTCGGTTTGATTTAGCCACAAAATATGTAAAACTGTTTATGTCAATCAAGCTGACGAAACGGCTACGATGGTGTTTAACAAGTGACAACCATCGGTGATAGTGCATGCCACGCAAATCGATTCAGTAGTGTATCGAAACGAAATCGATTTTTATGTTTGTGACTACGTAAAATGATAATTAATTGAATTAATCGACACGTGGTTATCATATTTGAATAACATAGTAGCTTTGCTCAAGTGGCGCTAGCGAGCCAAGAGAAAACATTCGGCTACTCGGTTGCTTTATGAAAATTAGAATATCGTTTATGGTCAGTACTTTGTTTAATAGGTCAATATTTCAAGAAGCAAATCAAACGCCTGCATAGGCTAAGAAGCACTGTTAAATCTAGCTGACTACAACTACATGGTATACCAAAATAGCTGTTTATATTCAATGTTGATTACATAATCAGCCATGTTCCCATTGCCGGGACACAGGCCTCCTCTCGGTGAGAGGGAGTGGGCCATAATGCACCACGCGGGCCCAGTGCGGGTTGGTAGATGTCACATGTCTTCGAATTGTTGGTTCTAAGACATGCCGGTTTCCTCACAATGTTTTCCTTCACCGTTCTGAGAGCAGTGGTGATGAAATCATTTACACAAAATAAAGCGCCTGCCTGCAGGGTTCGAACTCACGACCTACTTATTCTACTGTTGATTGAGCCTACGCTTATCATTGGCCCATGGCCCAAGTACCTCAGAATGCAGCAGGGAAAGCGCCACGTTTCTAAAAGCCCAAAAAACTCCTTACACAGTAAAACCGGTAGTAATCGTCACAAAATCGAGGAAATAGGAAACATTGACCATTCGTTTGACGAATAACAAAATGCAATGAATCGAATACCGAATCGATTACCAACTTACAATTATGTTAACAATTTTCCCGCTCGATAACTTGGCATCATTTTATTTTCCGCGCCATTTTTTTACGGAATGTGTTGAATTTATTAATCGAATCGAGTTCCGTCGCGTTTTTGAAGTTAATAAAAATGTGATTTAATATTATTATTGTAGTCCCTTTTAATATTAATTGCTGGGACCTGAAAATGGCGGCCCGTTAATTTTCCTGTTTCAAATTAATCACTTTGTACATGAACATTTATACGGACAGATTTATTATTTTGTTAAATTAAACGTGCGTTATCGTGACGGCAGTAAAATAAATAAACTTTATTTAATTAATTGTGAATTTGTACTATTTTAATTAAAACCCGGAAATTCCGCGCTCATCAATCGCATGGCAACGTCTTGCTAATAAAATAAATGAACAAAAAACACAAACATCCGTAGATGGCTATTAAGTATTAACGGAGCTAAAGATCCGTGCAGACACAAAAACCGCACAGTTTTTGCATCCTCTGCTCCGATGTAAACATATCCAGATCATAAGACATCGTAAAACGCTTAAACCAGACGCTAGTGCAACGCAAGTCGAGGGCACACCGCATCTGTGTATGCTGATAAATCAACAAAGAAAAAGAAACAGAAGGAGAAGAGAATAAATCATTTCTATCCCTAAAGGGTAAAATCGAAATCTGGCATCCGTCCAGGCGAAAGTAGTTTAGAGCGGCCAGCATAATATCATTGGGAAAGCATGAATGTGTTACGGATCCCATTGAGTTGACCACCACCGTCTTAAGCCATACACAGCAGTATTATTTGAAAATGCTGCTTTTTATTTAATTAAATTATCTTCTTGATAGGAAGCGAAATCGTTTACACACATTACAATTATTTTCAGCAGTGCATCACACTAGATCTTCGGACCCGTGTTTTAATGTGGTGTAGTTAAATCAGTTCTGTGCGGTCTTCCGCGCACGTGCGGCGCCTGCGCATCCAGCTGCTTGACACCGTGCGGCTGACGTCTCGTGACGTGAAATACGACACACTGCATACGAAGATTAGAGTAGGGTTCGGTGTTTATTTGAACGAAAGTGAGGAGGTGAAATGTGCCGATAACAGTCGCCATTAACAGTCTTATTGCCAATCAGTAAAGTAAAGCAAAAATGTAACCTCATTTCTGAGGGTAATTTTCAAGGGAAAAATAACGATGGTGGAACTTTTTAAAGAATTTTCCGTAATGACTTATGATACGATATAAGGCATTATATTCGAGGGTTTCAAGATAGTAAGTAAGTAATTGAGTAAAATACCAATATTTTATCCCAAATCGAAATATGATCTTTTCTTACCGTTTTAAGCATAACATAGGTAGGCTTTATAAGCAGAAGGATATGCTATAGTTACATGAAGAAAGGCTCCATTGAATTTTGAAGGCGTTTGTGGCAAACAAGCCATTAGTCACCCTTTGAAATCCAAATCCCATAACAAAATACATATTTTTATATTTCACCACCCTTTATCTCCCTTAGAATCGAATTACAAGACGGAATATCTATGTTTGTCTGCGTCATGAAAAGAGGGAACTAAAAATAAAAGATGAGTTTGCCTTTGGATTTCGCACTAAGGTTTTCAAATCAGATATCTGTTCCAGCTAAGACAAGATGCCTAAAGGCTGAAGTTGAGTGTTCACTTTTAAATCAAACACTCGCACTCTGCTTACCAGAAACATCTTCTAAGCTCAGGGAATCACCCCACTTCAAGATAAACTTGATGAACGAATGATATTTAGGTCAAGGTTGGTATTCTTCTCAATCTTTATGGACCGCGAAAAACCGATGTAATTCTACGTGAAATCACAGCAGCATTTTCATATATTCCATTTAAAACCTACCTAGAACCTACCTAGATTCTTTCTCCGAACTATCGTAGTACCTAATAGCCACTATCCGATTCCAATATCCTAACCGCCAGCGCCACCCTACTAAGGCTTTGTACACGGCACGGTTTCTTTACGGTACACCGTATAAACCGCGCCGTAGTAAAAACGTGTCTGTCAACAAGCTTCCATGCACTGATCCATACAACACTGACGACCGTGCCTACACACGGCAAATAAACCGTAGTTTTTCACGCCAAAAAACGTGCGTATATAAAGGGCCTAACTACACCAAGCCCCCAATATCGTCAGTAAGGCAATACTACGATCTACGATCAGTATTACGAGGGGTTAAGTTGACACGTACGAAAGGTTTTTATGGGGAAAGCGCCAGGATAGCCCGCGATTTTTTTTTTCTTACGTTTTTTAGGGTTCCGTAGTAAACAAGGAACCCTTATAGTTTCGCCATGTCCGTCTGTCTGTCTGTCCGTCCGTCCGTCTGTCGCCAGCTTAGCTCAGAGACGCTTAGTCCTCGAAAGCTGTAATTTGGCATGGGTATACATATTAATCATGCCAAAAAAATGGTAAAATAAAATTATGAAAAACATTTTTTTTTAGGGTACCTCCCTTACACGTGAAATGGGGATCGTATTTTTTTTTCTCGTCTATTCCATGGTGTGGGGTATCGTTGGATAGGCCGTTCAAAAATATTGTGGGTTTGGCAAAACCATTTTTCAATTAAGGGATCCGTTTGCGTAATATTAAGCTTTAAAGTGCTAGTTTTTGTTAGAGTCAAGTGTCCCCCCCCCCTGCCAGCTAAATGGTTGGTTTTGGATATGTGAAAAAATTCATGGCAATAGTATATATAACGAAATTAAAAGGAAAACTATCACAGCTAAGTAGGCTTCACAAGTTAACGAGTAATAGTCGACCAACTTAAATTTGCAGTTGGAGAATTGACCGTAACGTATATCAATGTATGGGAGAGCATGTTTTTCAACTACAATGTTAAGTTTGTTTTTGGGATAAATTCATCCCAACTACGGAACCCTTCATTGTGCGTGGTCCGACATGCACTTGGCCGGTTTTTTTTTAAATCTAAAATATGATTGCGACCGTATCATAGCCTATATCTATTTACAGAATTCTGACCATTAAAATCAATACAACTCTCTAAGTTAAAATTACCGTATTGAATGACTATTTCATGAAATCTTCACATTTAGGTAAATTTTAACTAACAGAGTTGTATTGATGATTTTAATTCTGTAAATATGTATCTGTCAAAAATCATATTTTGAATTGCGGGCTACCTTAGCCCATCCCCCTTAATCTAAACTCATGTCATGACAAGGAGGTCTACTCCGAACATAAATCCGAAGTATCGGCCGAATGTTCGGCCGTTGCAAGACTACGGCTAACTACGGCGAAAGAAAAAACAAACCGGTCAAGAGCGAGTCGGACTCGCACGCCAAGGGTTCCTTACGTGTATATGACGTTGATGATTTCCGAAAAAACTGTGCTATTTAGAGACATCGTTTTATTTTTCTTGTAATATTTACATACACTTCTATCACATAGAATAATTTCAGATTTTTATCTATGCAAACTTCGGAGATAAAGGGGCGGTATTTTTTTTACCTTTTGTCAAAAGTCGGAAACAATGATCCCAAAAAAAATGGTTTTTTTTTTGAGAATGTGCAAGCAGCGGTCTTTCATATGATACCCCACATGCCCTAGTAGCCTCACTTCAAATTTGTAAGACCCCCTTTCAGTCCCTTTTGCAAAAAATATTTCATTTTTTATTTCTTTCTTGTTTGCAAAATAGTTGGGCAAACGTCATCTAACACTATTCTAAATTTCAAGTTGATAGCATTAGTAGTTCTTGAGATATCCAGGTGTGACAGACAGACAGACAGACTTAGTCTCACCTTTCCTTTAGGTTTCCTTTAGGATTAGGTTTCCTTTAGATAGGTTTATAGGTTTCCATAGGGTTCCTTTTTACCATTTTCGTACGGAACCCTAAAAAACGACCGTCAAAGAGATAAACGAAAGTCAAAAATGTGACTTTAAGTCGGGTAAGGATTCAAAGTCAAAAAAGGAAACTATGGAAGTTATAAAACGGCCGAACATTCCGCCGATACTTCAGAGTAGACCCCAAACCCCAAGGTTACAGCCGTCCGTCTGACCAGTAATGACAGTTTACGACACTCATCGTCGCCTTTGATGTTTGTAGTTCATTATGCAGGTATAAATGTGGAGGAATGGGGTCAGTAGGTTAGCTCGTTAGGGAATGTCCGAGATATGTGCTGTTGTGAGGAAATTAGCATGGAGCACGTCATGTTCAGCAGTACAGACATTTTCTGGAAGACCTCGCGAAAAAATGCGCTCTATTGTCTGATTCTTGAGAACCATATCTCATGTCCAAAAATGTTTTATTTGGACTACTGAAATAATTCGTTTGATGGATAACATAATACCTATTTATAGTATAGACTCTAGCCCTGGCCTATAATTATTATGGTCCCTAAAAATATTCTGATAACATTTTTACTTGTACTCTTTAAAATAATAAAATCCTATCTTATTCTAAAAAGCATCATAAATTCATAATATAATTATGATGCAAGATTAGGATTTTGTGAATATTCTAAACTAACATACAATATTAGTTTTAGTTTATGCGAAACTCGAAACATGTGTCTCGTATTTTTATGTAAAGAATCTATGTACAAAATTTCAAAACTGTATTATGAAAAATCACAAAGTTATAAGGTTGTTATGTTACCGGGTTGTCCGTACAAAAACATGCTAAAGGCGCGCGGCGCTCCCGCGCCTCCAGGGTCGTCTTGCGCTCATTCATAATAATTTGGCAGTAGGTAGTAACTTACCCGTACGGCGATTGTACTATAAGTAATTAATGAAATCGATTCTGTTCCTTATTCTGAACAAACTATATTCAGGTTTCGCATATACTAAAAATAATGTTGTATATGTAATATCCAGAATCTCTTCCTTCGCTTCCGTAAGTAAAAAAAAGACAAAAAAATTGAATTTTGATGACTAATCATCAAAATTCAATTTTCCGATCAATAACGAAAGCATGATCATAATTCTATCTATTAAAATTCAATCGCATACACTCTATATTAATTTAGATGAAACTGTGTACTTTACCAAAGGGTATTTATGCGGAGGCACGTATCTGAAACAACTGGAGCGCCACCGCCGCCATTGCCGTAAAGTGGATAGATGTGAATGAACCTTAATTATTCTAGTTTCTAGTATTCTACCTCTCTAGTTTGAATACAGCCTTATATTAAATGCTGGGACTGTTTTCTATTGTGTCTGCTCTTTTTAATAACATATTATTTTCAGCTTCGTTCGGCTACGTCGTCGGACCACGCACAATAAAGAGTTCCGTACATAAGATACGCCACGGTCAATTTTCCAACTACAAATGTAGGTTTCTAATCGCATCTAGTATTTTTATGTAAAGAATCTATGTACAAAAAAACAAAAAAAAAATAACCGACTTCCAAAAAAAAAAGTGAAAAATAACTTTAATTTCGGAAGTCGGCGTCTTTGGATCTGCATTTTAGTTTTTGCCACCGACTTCCGAAATTAAAGTTATTTTTCACTTTATTTTTTAAGTCGGTAATTTTTTTTGTAAAAAGTTTTTAATTTTTTACTTTTTTGTGTCAGGGTCAGTTTTTAATTTATCTAAGTTACAATAGCCTAAAGTCATTGTAACTTACTAACTTAATCCTTTAACTCGCTCGTCACCTTTTACAAAATATTGCTTTTCCCGATGCTGGGACGTTAATTGTTCAGGAGTTCTCCTGGTACGAACCAGGAGAACTGCCACTCACCATATGCATTGTGATGAGCATAAATTGCTTAGCAACCATATTAAAGTACCTAATCGAATCGCAACCCGTTAAATACTTATTATTTTGTTGTTCCAGTGGCCATCTGTGGTCCCCATCATCAGTTCCACTTCACCAAATGGTAATTTTCGGAAGCAAATGCACGAGTTACTATAAAAAAGATCCAAATCGCTTGCAATCGGTTTGCCTATAAAATTCTAGGGTTCCCCTTTATTTCCATGAGATCCTCTCCTCAGATTCTGATTTGGTGGCAATGGGCCCTTTCCCTACCCTTTCAAATAAAAACATATTTTTCAAAATCGGTCCATAATTGACGGAGATAAAGCTGAAAAAAAAAAAAAACACACAGCCGAACATATAACCTCTTCCTTTTTGGAAGTCGATTAAAAATCACAAAGTTATAAGGTTGATATGTTACCGGGTTTTCCGTACAAAAACATGCTAACGGCGGCGCCCCCGTGCCTCCAGGGCCGTCTTGCGCTCATTGATAATAATTTGGCAGTAGGTACCTAACCGTACGGCCATTGTATTGTAAGTAATTAAATGTGTGTGATAACATTTTCCATCACACTTAAATATTTTTGGGACAAAATTTTACATGGTGTAAAAATTCTTGGAATCGATTCAGTACCTTATTCTGAACAAACTATATTCAGGTTTCGCATAAACTAAAAATAATGTTGTATATACCAAATGATACCAATATAGCAATAGAAAACGTATTTTAGTTAGTACTGGCTAGACTAATGTACCTACTGTTCCCAATACAATCAATCGCTTGTCATAAGAAAGTATACAGGTAGCGCCATCGTTCATGATGATAGTCACCTCCGCGACTCCGTTGGCGATGAACTACCTACAATTATGGCTACCATTATCGTGTTCCTATTTATACTGGAAGATCGATATAACGCCCACCCCTGTATGAATGATGTATGGATAGTAAGGCAAGTAGGGCATGATATGGACAACGTGTGAAACATAAATGGACAAAATTTAGAGCATGTATGTGAGGTGGTCAAAGGCGCAGGGCATTATTTAAGAAGATAGAAGATAAGTGCTTCCACTTGTAGGTAGGCTAGACTTTATTTATTGATTCATTGGTCTATCTACAATCGTTACACTGCTCAACTAATTAACACAAGCCAAGTGCACAATTAAATTAAGCGATAGACAGTATTCATAAACAATATTAGGTATATTAAAAATATAAAATACAGTATGAATGTATATATTATACGTAATATTTAATAATTCATCGAATATTTATTGAAGAGTACGAAAACAAATACGCTATGTATCTATCAGTATGTAAAACACCTTACAATGTGTTCAAGAATGTTTCGCTCAACAGCGCAGCGTAAAGATTCGTGATATTTGTGATTGTTACGGTTCCAAGATTCTAAACTTTCGTTCAGTTATGGATAAATACTTATTTGATGTATAAACTAATTTACACTACTAATCAAATGACTAACAACTTTACTAAGCTGCAGCTTTCCATAATTCTTCGACAGCAGAATTCCCCAGAATGCCAACAAAACATCCTCAATCGACCCAGTTTTTCTGTCTTTCCCAAATTTCTTGCGAAAAAATGAGCCAGTTTCTTTTCTCCCACGTGTTATATATCATGTATATGTTACCGGCCAAACCCAATTTCAGGATGAACTAGTTTCGCCTAGGCCAAACCAGTTCTCCCTACACGCGATAGGACAAACCAGTATAGCCTAGGCCAAACTCGTTCATCCTGTTACCGATAGGATAAACCAGTTTAGCCTAGGTCGAATCGGTTTATCCTAGTTAGAATTTACATGCTTTAGGATAAACTGGTACGTCCTAGTCTGAACTAATTTCACTTTGTTTGTATCTTCTATAAACTTATTTTCAAAGTAAACTGAATAAAGGAATACAATTAAAATGGTAAGTAATATTTGATATAATTACAAAACCTCTAATATTTACAAGATATAACAACTGAATCTATAATTGTATTTGATATAATAATCAGTTAATATAATAAACGATTGATATAATTTTAAAGCAACTATATTTTATAAGCATATCATACATTGAATATAAAATCGTTTGATATACCACTCAAAAGACATAAAACCTATTTAGTCTAATATGATAAACGTGCAAGCAAGCATGCAGCAGGCATGTTTTCTGTCACGGCTCCGGCGCTGCAGGGCTCCAGCGGTCCCATGCGAGCTTATCGTCACAGATGTGTTTCACGCTGTTTCACGTTCCGGTGGTTCTCACGGAAGCGTTGAAACCACCTGCTCCTCAGCTCGCGGGCCGCCTCGCCCCTACGCGCCTACGCGATTTTAAATAACACTCTAGGGGTAGGGCAGACAAGACTACGTGGAGTCGGTTTTGCTGCGATTCGTTTCGGTCACGCCGCTCCCGCAGCACGCTTAATCAGATTTCAGATTAGAACGTACCAGTTTATCCTAAAGCATGTAAATTCTAACTAGGATAAACCGATTCGACCTAGGCTAAACTGGTTTATCCTATCGGGCTTAGGACAAACTAGTTTAGCCTAGGCTATACTAGTTAATCCTATCGCGTATAGGAAGAACTAGTTTAGCCTAGGCTAAACTAGTTTGTCCTGAAATCGGGTTTGGCCGGTAACATATACATGCAATTATTCAGTGTATGTTTCGTAAGACCACTTTGTTCTATCATCGTTCGGCTAAGAGCTTCGACAGACACCGAGCGCAGTATAAATAGAACCGAACAGTGCGGGTTATCGCGAGAAAATACTTACTCACACTTTTGAACCCCTACTACGGGTTTCTTTGGGAGCTGGTGGAGCTTTTTCGGGTACAGAGAGAAGTTTATGACCTCTTGAGGGACCTCGAAAGCCCGAAGTATTATGGAGCTGTTTTCGAGTAGGACATCAACTCGAAAATTTACAGGAGCTGGTTTATCCTCGTCACTTCATTTATGTGTATTTTCTTCGTATGATTTGTCCTTCTATTCTATATTTTTCTTTTCTATTTAGAAACTGGTCTTTTGGAGGATAGTTGATGGACCATAGAACGAGCTCTCTGATTTTTAATTTGCTAGACCAAAATGACAGCTGTGATCGACCTTTTTTTAACCGACTTCACAAAAAGGAGGAGGTTCTCAAGTCGTCTGTATTTTTTTTTTTTAATAATGTTTGTTACCTCAGAACTCCGTCGTTTATGAACCGATTTGGGAAATTATTTTTTTAATTGAAAGGAAATACTTCCAGATTGGTCCCATTTTTTTCAAAATCCAGTTCTGATGTTGGGATCCATGAGTAGTAGCGATTTTTATATTTTCATCAACAAGTCAATCATTTGCATTCATAAAGTATAATTTGGTGAAGTGGAACTGATGAAGAAGGCCACAGATGGCCACCGGAACTTCTCAATGATACGTATTTCACAGGTGGCGATGAGATATCTGGATTAAGATAGTTAAGCGAAGCAAATTTAAATAAATAGTTCTGATCAAAATGATACCATCAAACTGATCTGATGATGAAGGACTGGAACTCCGTTATAAAACAATGTATCCTACCCGTTTTTGGTCTTATTGGAATTGTCATGTTGTCATTTTATTTTGTTGTTCAACTCATTAAACCTGACTTGAGTTCCGTACGTATTTTTCGGGTAACCACTGAAAATCAGCGCTGTGTTGTGGGTCCCCCATAGCACAGCATCATGCTGAGTGCAAGCCTTTTTGTCACAGTCATGACGTGCAGTTGCCGACTATTTGTTATTTTTGTGCTCGTGATTATAATGTAGATAGGTTTTTTTTTTTTAATGTTTACTTGCTCGAGTTTATGTTTTCCTAAGCACGTGTTTCTGTGACGAATAAAATTATTTTTCTTTCTTTCTTTCATGAGATGCACTCTGGCTATAAATGATTTTTAACTGACTTCAAAAAAGGAGGAGGTTCTCAACTGATCTGATGATGAAGCCGGATGGTATGCACTGGAACTCCGTTATAAAATAAAGTATCCTACCCGTGTTTGGTCTTATTGGAATTGTCATTAAAAAAAATGTATGATTACAATTTGTGTGGGGTAGGGGTACCACTACTAAAAAGTGAAAAATAACAGTCGCTGGCACAAAACGAAAATACAGAACCAATGACACCGACTTCCAAAATTAAATTAAATATAATACTAAATGTGAGTGTACTACAGGTACACCTCTGCCCAACCCTTCGGGGAAACAAGGCGTGATGTTATGTTATGTGCTTCCGAAAATTAAAGTAATTTTTCACTTTTTAGTGTTATTTTTTGGAAGTCAGTTGTTTTTTTTTGTAAAAAGTTTTTTTAATTAAAAATAACGTGAAAAAGAATTAATATTACAGAGACAACATGACAATAGTGAAGGTTCTCCTGCAGAGAAAGATTCAGTCGCCCTTGGTTACTCGGTTACTAGGTTATTTTTATGTCGACACCAAATTTAATTTTGGTTTAGCAAATTAAACATTAGGGCATATTATGTATAGCTAAGAGAACATAAATTGATCAATGACTGCCCACTATAAACATAAAGCATTACATCATTTAACTATGTCTGTTGCCGTTCTATTGGAATTTATAGTCACGAGTATTAATAGTAAATTCACTACGTGAGACCTTAGACCATTCCATCACGAAGTGTTCATGGCATTTGAGACCTAACAATAACACTATTCAAAATATTTAAAAAATTAAACGGAAGTTTGAAAATAGAATTCTGACATTCGTGTTCCTGTAGTAATAAGTCCAGACCCGTAGTGATTCATCTGCGTCCCGGCTCTTCGATTGTCGACTTATTACTCATTGTTGGGGCAATGTTTAGTCTTGCCATTTGCTATTACGATAACACTCAAGTATTGCGGCCGGACCGAAGCTTATAACATCTTTTGTTCTCACAAACCCATTTAATTATGTTATAAACTTTTTATAGCTTTCTTTCATGAAATTTTGGCGGGCATCATTTTTGTTTATAGAATAGCAAACGTATTACGACATTCAGTCTAGTTTATCCTACATACCTTTGCAGATTGACAAGGTTGAATATTCTGTATTTCTATTTATATTGCAACCGCGCGTAAACGTAAGTTTAACGTAAATTCTACCGGTTTTCCACACTGACCGGAAAATAAAAGGAAAATAGAATGTGTAAGCCGCTTATCAGGCGCACACGGCTTTAGAAATAACCTGAGGGAATAAGGTCAGTCTGGTGAAAGCATTTTCGCACTGTAAGCAGGATACAAACAGACCTTTCTCACCTGAAAAAGAAAAAGGATTTTTCTGGACAAAGACCACGTGGATTATTTGCTCTAATAACTCTGTTACCACAAGAGTAGATAAAACTTTTTTAATACCAAGCGGCATATTCTTAAGATGTTTTAACATAAAACCTCCGGAATCAAATAAACATCTCAATTTACTCGTTTGAACATTCAATTATACATAACACAGTGTAAAGTCGTGACTCGATCTTCAAAGTCTGCGTCAACGACATTCTTTTTTTTTATGACTAATTTAAAAGCGCTGTTCATGTTATGTACAAATTATCAATAATCAACAGTTTCTCGTGTGATTGAAACACAAGTCGCTTGAATGAATGTTAGAAAGTGGCTGTGTCAATATTGATCTGGCCGGTTGCTGGTCGCCGACCGGACACCGTAATTACGAATGTACTTTGTTGGACTCACTGTGTGGATGGACAAATGTATAGTCAACGTTTTCATATTGCCGAGCAAGTAAACAGAAGAACTTGGTCATATAAGATTCAGTTTATTGTCTTTGAATATTGCAGTACTTTTTACCAAATTATCTTTTTGGTAATTCTAATTCTTTTCTTAAATGAATAAAATAATCTATGGTTGAAGGAACCTTTTGCAACTTTTGCTTAAATTGCAATGTGTGCTAGAAACATATTGTATGAATAAATGAATGAATGTATGCATGAATTATCATGCGACATGTATTGAGCTTAGCTGACTCTTCCAGCATAAATGAACCCATGTAATAAACCAGGCAGGTTGGTGTTTGGTGTCCGAAACTCCGAACGAACCTTATTTGTTTTTGCGCGTTCTGTGTACTTTCAATTTGTGAAATATGCCGCCGACACGTTGGAAAATGGAAAGGTCAGCAGATTGGCGTACAACGTTAATGGTAATTCGATTGTGATTGGTTTATCAGATAGACATGCAAATTAAATTATATGTTCTCATGTCATCATACTTTTATCGGTTGTTCTGTTGAAACGTTACACGATTGGTGAGTTTGACATTTTGAACATTTGAACATGAAACTAACAGAGCCGACTGTTCAAAGTCGTCTTTTCTGTAGTTTAAACATTAGTTTAACTTTAGTTAATTTCAAGAACGTCTGAATTCTAAAACATGATTGAATTGAAACCACAACAAAACTTTCTTCAAACAGCGTGGGTTCGCTTCGCAATCCACTTTGTTAAAAGCCCTTTTGTTTGCTTCTACAACTTGTACTACATTGTGATCGTACTTTAAATTACAAGTTTGCTAACAACTGAAGTTTTTGTAACTAAATATGTTAAATAAACTTCATCCATTTTTTTGTTTGCCCTTTTGACATTTTCTTGAGAACTTCTTTCATTGCGTTAGTAATCTGTTTCGATAAGATTTTGGACGGCATCTTTCCTAATTAAATTCTTCCAATTACAACATGTTGCTCGATTAATTCGCGACCATTTACCGGCCACTGTGTGCCCTTTGTTCGACAGTGAACCCATTTATATCAATGTCAACGCACCGTTGCCGCCATGTTTATTTTTTATTCTTTTACTGATTTAAGGCTCCCGCAGACAGGCGCGACGCGACAATAGCACAATTTCTATGAAAACTTCATGGAAAATGTCGCGCTGCGCGTCAAACTACCTGTCTCGCCCGCGATTTCGCGCCAGTCTGCCCGAGCCTTTAGCTTCATTGCAACCAAAAACCTTCATGTTATAGTTCTGCCATACAATAAACATTTATCATTTTGGTTTTTCCTTTATAGAAATTATAATTTTGTTTTCCAGCATTTACTGTATTTTTAGTCCAAATTACTTACTCATATTTAATGGCTTTGTTGCTACGGAGAATCATTGCATGGACTCCTAAGTCATAGGAACATACCTAGTTTAGGAGTCAGACTATTTACATATTGACCTATATGCTTTAGTCATAATACAGATTATTAATGTTATTAAAGGCTTTTTGGTGAAATTTTATTCTACTCTTTCAGTTCTAAAATTATTTTCGGTTTTTGAGCATTGAACCCTAGTCCTTCCTCAACATTCTGCGATTATAAAAATCAGAATGAAAACCTCTTTCGCCTCGAATTTTAAAATTCGAATCTAAATTCTCTATCTCAACAACTACCACATACGGTTGTATCTGCGATCATTTGTCCAGCACTCCGTCGTGCACTTTGTTCGTGGCGAGTCCACTTTCAAGTGTCACCGCCATGTTTGGACAAGCGGGCTGCAGTCCCGTTCTGATGCAACTGCGTCGGCGCCGGACGCGATGGTAAAGGTCGGGGTACACGAACGAAATGCAGTGGCCAGTGAGGCAGTCATTGTCATGAGCAACTTGTGCAAGTGATTATGAGAGGTTATTTATGAAATGCCCATCTTGTTAATAGGTAGGTGTTTGTTAATGTTATCAATCTGCTTTTGTTTTAATAATTAGAATTACATTTTTGTTATTATTTTTGTTACGCGTGAATTACCAAAAATTAATGAATAACCTCAATTGTAAATATCCTTTTTGGCTTTATGTAAAACCGTAAATGTTGCGTGTTGTTTTAGGCTGTAAATAATAATTGTTGCACTTATAAACGTACTATTAAGGAAAATAGTAGTAGTAAATAGTAATTAAATGTAGTAATTAAATGTAATAATTAAATATAGTAATTTAATGTGTAAACAATTGTTGGCTAACCCAAATAAATAAATGCATTCGCGCTGAGATGTGTGGCATATAAATTAATTGTGATGTCTTACTTAGGTACAATATTTGAAACAACAAACATTATGAGTAATACCTACCTACTTTGTGCAGCAACCAACAAAACAAAATCATTACATGGAACAGACCTTGCACTTGTATTTGCGGTTTTGCTGTGGCTGTGCATTGCCGTTTTCGCGTTCATTGTAACCCAGCCTTTACAATCGTCTGCGATGCGAGGTGTTTGTGGAATTTTAATTAAAATTTGTACTTTATTTAGTTATTTCCTTATTTGTTGCTCTTTTAACTTCGGAGTAATGTGTAGAACAAATTGCTTAGTAAGGCCTGATAAACTTTGTTCTTCGATTTTCAGTCCCCAATGGGTTTTTACCCTAATGGGCATAGTGTCCCGTTGTCTTTACTATCTAACGGTATTGTACGTCTATTTATGATCATTTCTTTAAATAATAGGTAATTATTGTGTCCATTAATAATAGGTAATTATTGGGGCATCGAATCGTATAGAACTCACACACTCGCACTTGTATTGATTACTGCGATGACAGTAATCGGCGCTTATGTAATAAAAAAACATCGAGCTTTCGTCAATTAAAATTACATAATTTTGAGTAAGTACACGCAGGTGAGTGGCAGGAGAACAGCTGTTCACAGTAACCCTGCTAGGAACTGCGGCACAGATCAACTTGCCCGCAACGAGGCTAACGCACAGTTTAATTCTTGGGGCTGGTAACTTCATTGATGTCTAACTAAATATAAGTACAGTACGAAGCCGTTGATACGGGTTAAAGTTCGGCTTGGTACTTAAGAAATCTAAAGCTCTATATCGTATACAATATTAGTAGTAGTAGTTTGGCAGTGGGTACCTAACCGTACGGCGATTGTTTTGTAATTTGTAAGCATCGAGATATAAGTACTAACGTACTAGAGAAGACACCGTAAATTCCTACTTTGTCTCGTTCAACTGCGGCGATCGCGCCGCACCGTCGTCACTTTGTCGAAGAAAACGCGTAAGTGCCGTGATTTACAGACCTTTTTGCCGAGAATAAATACACTTTCGCAGCAAATCTAGCGCTGTGGTAAATTAGTTAACGGTTTTGACGAATTGTTTTTATTTTAGCGCTGCAGCGAACTGAAGATTCGATACGAAGAATAGGACAATTCAGTTATTTGACGTAGCTTCTCTAGTACGTTAGTACTTATATCTCAATGTTTGTAAGTAATTAAATGGTGATTACATTTTCCATCACACTTAAATATTTTTGGGACAAAATATAACATGGTGTAAAAATTATTGAAATCGATTCATTTCCTTATTCTGAACAAACTATATTCAGGTTTCGCATATACTAAAAATAATGTTGTATAAAAGTATATGGTTCTTAATAAAGAAATGTTATGAATTTAAAAAAGAAACGTTTTTCGTCAACTGCGTACGCTTCGTCAGTACCATAATAATAACACAACAGCGCAGCTTTTAGCTGGAGTCAACGTTTGGAAAGGTGCACTGATTCTGACGCATCACAAAAGTAAGTGCTAGTGAGAAACGCCTTTTATGCTTAACACTTACCGTCAAACTTGATGGCTCTGTTGGTGAGCGTGTCAGCGAGCTTGCTGAGCTCGCTCCACAGCGCGGACTCGAGCTGCGTGCGCGCGGCCTGCGTGAGCCGCGTCCGCGCGCCCGCGCCGCAACAGCCGCGGTTTGTGCATAGTTGATCTGCGTCTGTGGGCAAAATAGAATATGATTAGTACATGTTTATTGATGTTTAAAGGCTTCTACAGACCGGCGCGACTCGCGACGCGACACAAAGGCACCGCTCGTCGCGCGAAACGCGGTGCCTTTGTGTCGCGTCTTAATGGTTGCCTGGTAATGCTTGTAAATCTATTGCGATCAGCTATCTCTTTCTGGCTGATACAGCCACAGATGTTTTCATCTGACTCACCAAGAGTTGCTCGATAAAAAAAAAAGTAATTTGTTAAATTATAGGTAGGTTGAGAATCAGCACTTTTCGAGTATCAAAATTACAAAAGACAGTCCTTGAAACGCAAGCCCTTCACCACTTCCTCTACTTCCTAGTGCTTTAGCTAGGAAGAAATCAAATCATTGCCTTCCGGCTTAGTGTAATGTAAACTGAAGATGTTATAGGTCGTTTGTCTGTAGAACGTATGGGACAGAATCTTTACTCTCTCAGCGCCGGTTTTATGGTTTTGTTTTTATCAAAATCAATCATGTTTACATAATAATCAAATTTGCTATTCACTCTAGCACAGTGAGTATTACAATTAGACTGATACACTAACAGCGGGGCGAGCACGACCTACTGTGACATGATTTGAGTCACACATTTTATCACAGTTTGAGCGATAAAACCGTTTTGTCTTAAAATGCTTGTACAAACTGACAAGACATAATTTATCATGTCTTGTCACAAACGTGTTACTTGTTAGCGTTGTGCTTTCACGGTACAACATTTTCATATAATCTTACCAACAGCTTACCACTAATATCTTTGCCATAAACATTACAGCTTCGAAGTCATTAAAGCCGATGGCCGAAGAATTCAAGATCTGAAAGCTCAGTTGTGACAATCCAAAAAACCGAGCTAACTTGCCTTTTTTTATAAGCACGTGTTTCTGTGACAATAAAAAAAAATATTATGTCTAGAACATGATTAAGTAACTGGTAATGCATTTAAGTTAATCATTAAAGAAAAACTTCGGAAATAAGCCGAAATATCAGCCTATCCCAGTCCATAGCAGGACTTATAAGGATCACCGAAGTTGCGTCACAACACCTTTTCTTTTTTTGTTTTGTGTGGGAAGTTATCAAATAACTTCTCCCGCTCTGGGTGGAGTGGGAGGGAGTGTCAGACTTTTACTGACTAAAACCCACCCGTGTTCCTTCCGTTACCTGTGTGCCAGGCCCACGTTATCCCTTTCGGACAAACTCGCAACCCTGGCAGGCATTGGCCCTAACGGACCCCGTCAGTTGGTGCTGATATCTCTATGAGGCACACGTGGAACACAACGCGCCGTCGACCCGGGCCTGGTCCTTGTCGGACGGCGAGCTACCCATCGCTCACCGTCCGCAAGCCCGCGTCACAACACCTGGGTGTACATTCCGCATCCAGTCTATCTACATTACCTTCTTCAGGTCGTCATATACACTTGAATGAAGCTTGACTGGTATTAAATTAATTACTTTTACCGGTGCCTTGGCTTGTATCATCGCCTACGAGGTAACGAGGTATTAGTAAGTGGTGAGGTGACCCATTCGTTAGCTGATGCTTGCGTGGGGTGAGAAGCAGCTGTTTTGCTTTCTCTTCTAAATGGACATTATAGCATATTGTAGACTTTTTGACACTGCAATTCTTTGTGACTTTGAGATTCATTATGTAACACAGATTACCTATCTTCCACCAAGTTTCATGTCACAAGACAGTGAACTCCAAAGTCTTTGGCCTTCAAATACTAAAATAAATTCTTACCGCCTTATTACAAAACAAGATTTATATTTTGACATGGCTAAAACCATGGAGTCAGTTTTTGTAATAAGAACGTAACTGTGATTGAAATACCGTTCTTTATACAAAACTGAAAACTTAGTTCGGTACTAAGTTGTCAGTTTTGTGTTTAGGAACTTTACCATTGTCGGAAATTCAATAATGGCTCCATGTTTTAAACCTGGGTCTCAAGATAAACTTTGTTTTGGAATAAGGGGGTTTGAGCTGCAATGAACCAAGAACTATCGATAAAAAGAAATTAGATTTTCGACTTTGAAAGAATTTCGTCTCGTCTAGCACGAGAGCCAATGACATCCCCGTAGTTTCGATCAGGAAAAGTTAATAATTGTCAAATAGACGGGTAGAATGGGGTGCTCCGTCCTTCCACAGAGGGGCGAAGTGAGGGGTGCAAATAGATTTAAACATCCGTCGAGTACCAACGTTATTGCATTACTGAGGCAAAGAGGGAGCGAGCCTGTTTTCTTTGATTCTTACAAAAATCGATAAATTTTAGGAAACACTCACGCCAGGATTAACGAACTGAAATGGCTTCTTTGGTTTTGTTATGTTTACTTAACTTTGAGGAAGCTAGAGGGAGAAACAAGAATTTATATTATTACAAGCTTAAATTTAGGGGAGAAAAACAGCAGATTTCGTCATCCTGGTTCAATACATAACAATTGGACCATCCAAATGATTTTAATCACACCTTTCATTCACCTTTCTCAGTGACAGACGCATCAAACTCGATTCGTACTCGACTCAAGCGAAATAAATACCAATCAACGGCTATATCTCGACTCGATGTTCTACTCAGAAACCACTTATTATTCCACTCAGGCAGTCCGTTGGTTTATCGCCAACGAATTACATCCATCGCTCCATTAGTTTCTACTTTGTTAGACCGTCTCTAAATCAGTGAGGCGATGGATGAAGTTCCAAGACGTTTACTCGAATTGGGAGACGGTACGTGAGAGTCAAGGAAAATGGCTTGCTTTAGCAGCCAGACGGCAACCTGTTACTTTAGCAATACTCTTAGACGTATCTCGTGTGAAATTTTATCACCTCGTAAAGGGAACTGGCGTGAAAATTGAAGTATTTTCGCAGCTCACCTTTAGCCTCGATTTGGTTAACGTTTATGTCTGCATCTTTACTGACTTTGTTGATGCATGTTGTAATTCTGAGGCGTTTGTGTTTCGAAAACTTGATGTCTATTACAAGTTTCAGACATTGGTGTTTCGAGTGCCAATTGGCTAGGCAAGTAATTAACGGCATCATTGCAGTTAATTTAAACTTTTTCTGTTAGGCAAACCCAAGTAGATATTCTGATGAGTGATGGTTGTCCGAATAGACACAAAAGCATCTTACATGACTTGGACTAGCTTTCCTAATTTCGTCTGAAAATGCACTGAAATGAAATGAAATCGTTTATTCTGTAAATAGGATATTAAAATCACTTTTACACGTCATATAAAAAATAAAAAAAAAATCTAGATGTAGCCGACATTTCCTATCTGACTACCCCTGAGAAGAAATGGCGAAACAAACTCAGGGGTCAAAGTCTCTTTTAAAGTCCAGACATAATCTTGGTCAGATCATGTGAGGACCATGTAGATCCGTGTCTGAAATGGTCTTTTGAGGAAAGAACCACGCAAATTTGAGCGGACCTGACCAATCAGTGTAAGCATTTGTCAGTAATCGTGCAGCTCAACTCAAAACTTAAGGAGCTCAACGACTCGACGAACAGTACCAAAAAAAGGACATTTGGGTAGGCCGCATAAAGCGCTCAAAATGTCAGACCATCATTAAAACTTAACTGAGAAAAGAAAGGAAAACATTTAAAGAAAAAAAAAAATGACCCACATAGTGCTCACATTCACAATAAATTAAAGTAGTAAATATAATACTTTTCAAAGTAAACATTCATGTAAAATTGTATACAATATTCTGCAATGTCAATATGTATATAAAATCATGCATAATAATTAAAATGTCAAGTTTTATCACAAGGCTAGCAGAGCGAGCAGCTCAATCCCAAGCTTTTTTGTCCTCTAAAGATTGGGAACCGACCAAAAATAATAGACAGTTTCCAAAATGCAAGATGGCGCACTTTTGACAGGTCAGATGTCATTTTAACCAACTTAGAATGGACCTTAGAATAATAACTAAAGCATGAACTGAGCGTTCCGTATTCAGTTGTGTATTGAATACAGACCGAAAACTGCGAGAGAGACAAGCCGAATGTTTGGTCAATAATTATAGTCGTCTCTTTCTAGAATTCTGATTGGTCCAATGATTTTTTGACTTTTATGTATTTTTAAATATTGTACTTGTAAAATACTTCTTTCATACTTGTAAAATATCAGTAAAATCTTTGTAATTTAATCAATAAAGAAAAAAGAAAAGAAAGAAAATACGTTATATTTATTAACTAGCTGCGCCCCGCGGTTTCACCCGCGTAAGTCTCGATCCCGTTGGAATATAGGGATAAAAAGCATGGGGTCAGCTACCTCGATACAAAATTTTATCAAAATTGGTCCAGCCGTTTTTACGTGAAATGAAATTAAATGAAATGAAATCGTTTATTTTGTAAATAGGATATTAAAATCACTTTTACACGTCATATAAAAAAAAAATCTAGATGTAGCCGACATTTCCTATCTGACTACCCCTGAGAAGAAATGGCGAAACAAACTCAGGGGTCAAAGTCTCTTTTAAAGTCCAGACATAATCTTGGTCAGATCATGTGAGGAACATGTAGATCCGTGTCTGAAATGGTCTTTTGAGGAAAGAACCACACAAAATTGAGCGGACCTGTCCAATCAGTGTAAGCATTTGTCAGTAATCGTGCAGCTCAACTCAAAACTTAAGGAGCTCAACGACTCGACGAACAATACCAAAGAAAGGACATTTAGGTAGGCCGCATAAAGCGCTCAAAATGCCAGACCATCATTAAAACTTAACTGAGAAAAAGAAAAAAAAAATTAAAATATTTAAAGAAAAAGAAAAATGACCCACATAGTTCTCACATTCACAATAAATTAAAGCAGTAAATATATTACTTTTCAAAGTAAACATTCATGTAAAATTGTATACAATATTCTGCAATGTCAATATGTATATAAAATCATGCATAATAATTAAAATGTCAAGTTTTCCAGTTTTATCACAAGGCTAGCAGAGCGAGCAGCTCAATCCCAAGCTTTATTGTCCTCTAAATAATCAGAAATGTTTTAGTACCCTTTTTTACAAAGTTTGGTTTTAATACAGATTTTGAATGTGAAAGAGTAATAAACACCCATCCAACCATCCATACTTACAAACTTTCGCGTTTATAATACCTATTAAGTAGGATAATCAATCAAATAAAGATATTAAGGCTTACTTCGCCATAAAAGAAAAAAAAAACGAATATAGAAAAAATGTTTTCAATATTGTTAATTTGAATTGCCGCATTTATCTTGTAAATAAAAAAATATTGATAAGAAATCTTTCAGTCTCGAACCTATGCCAGTAAAGTCTAGAAATAATGAATAAATAAGTAGTAACCTATAGAAATAACTACTTTTTCTATTTAAAATTTCAATGTTTTTCCTGTTAATTAAAATTGAAACAATTTTACTATAGTATAGGCTTGCAGAAAAGAGACAGGTATCGGCCGCAGTTGCTTTGTCTCTTACTAGAGAGTGGTCACTTTTGTTCAGTCCATTCTCTATGTCTATGTTTGAAACTCACGTGTGATGACAAGTAATTGCATAAGTAATCACATCTCAGTGTGAAAAACGGCTCAATAAACATAATGCCCGTTGAATAACTAAATCAATGTTAATACCTCATTCCGATCGTGCTTTCTACGGCTGAGACGGGATAAGCCGAAATTACTGATTTACATAGTTTGTAGACAATGGAATCTAAGCCTTGTAGTGAGGTGTTAAGTTCCGATATTGAATATTTGATGACAGATTGAGTGTTTTGAAGGGTGTGGTGCAATTAATCGAATATCGCGGAAAGTTGAATGGCGATTATACTTAGGTAATACTTACGAATATGTTATGGAAATTCAAGATCATTCTTTTACCCTTATCCCATTGTATTTAGGTTCGGCGCAACATGAATTTTTCTTCCATATCTACCTCTCTACAGTCCTACCAACTTATCTGTGAACTGAAAGAGGACGGCACCGTCGATTCAGTGTTGCTAATTTTCGTAGATAAAATTAAATTAAACTAGCTAAATTTCGTAGTTCCAATTTTCGCCATTTCACAGATAAGTTGGTAGGAGTGTATATGTTATGGAAATTATTCCTGTCATTGTCATACCGAGGTAATTCTTAACATTAAAAAAATATAGGTACAGCATGAAGGCAAGTTTCTGTCAAATATTAGAATCAAAGAAAGGATCGTGGCCAACCATCTATATATAATTTAAATTTTATTACTAAACATTAGATTGCAATGACTCAGAATTACGGACTTCCACGCAAATCAGTCTCAAAGAGAAGATGTGGGCAGAAACTGTCATTAATTCTATCATTCATTACCCATTACGAGTATTACGACCGATCATAAATGTTTCGAAATCTACAATAAACTAAATCTAAGCTCAATTGCAAGGCCAGAATGAACTACATAATATTAATTTAAATGTCTGAATCTAAATGAACACATAAATTAATTATTCAATGTGAAACTAGAAGGGAGATCAATAGAAACTTTATTAGGTTGCCAATGATTTTGAGTGGGATTCAAAATCAACAGACTGTTTCCATCTAAATTCTATTTTTTTATTGACTGCTTAGCTTCCTGCAAAACGCGTTTATGTGTTTTGTAATGTATTGCATAATAAAGCCTTAAATGATATGTATATTTACATGTCAACCTGTATTTGCCTCATCGAGGTGACTATTTCAACCCGCCATCTAAAAAAAAGATAATTAAAAAAAAATGTAAGAAATATTATATATTATAAACTTAATTATTTATGTAGTTTGTATTTATTTTGTTTCTTATTTATAATCTCACTGTATGCTGCCCAGACAAGAAGGACAATAGAAAACGATACTTAATTATTAAACTTTCTATAATCTTATATCGTTTTTTGAAACCATATCAAAACAATTTTAACTTAATCGATGGTAAGAGTACCTTTGTGCTCTTCTATCTTTATGTATTTTTCTCTTTTTACTGGTATGTGTGTACGTTAATCTATACAAATAAATAAAATTAAAGTGTCTGTTCGTAATTTCAAAATAACAGCTTTTTACTAAAGACTGTTATTTTTGTACTTATAACGATTTCTTTTACTTATGGCTGTCTATCTGTCTGTTTTTTTCCGGCTAATATCCAAGGACTGGACCGATTTTGACGGAACTTTCACCTAGCAGATGCTATAAGGAGTAACTTAGGCTAATTTTATTTTAGAAAAATCCAGGCGGGCGAAGCCGCGGGCAGCAGCTAGTAAATTAATAAGAACTATGATTATAAAAACTTTTAGCAATCAAAATAATTTAAAGCTTTCATAATCCCGCTTCCCACTTCCATCTTGGGCCACACATCAAGATGAACAGCCCTAAACTAGGGGGCGACATGTCTATCCACAATAATGTGACTCACCGCAGCTTTGATACTAATGTTTACTGTGATCACCACGGAAATATTATGAGTTTTTTGGTTTTTGGGGACGCCTTTGTGGTTGTATGAATTAGATACAGCGGCTTTGGGCATGTTAATAGATCATTCATTTGTTTCGACGGATTCTTCGTTTGTTCATTATAATTTGTTCTTGGCTGCTCTTACTTCTAAAAGATGCGTATGTGATGAATCTTTATTACCGACATGTTTTTTGGACTGTTTTGCTATTGTCCTGTTATTCCTTCCTTATACTTCAAGCCTGCAATAGCTTGAAGCTTGATAATCTATTCCATTTATATAATTTCGTATTCGTTAATTCCAATGTCACTTTGCGTTCTCTTCTTTCAATTTATTCTTCTGCCTGGCTTTATTATTTCATACCATATTAGGTATACTATCATCTTAATGCATGTATTCATCTCTTACGACATAAGCAGGTGCATTTGTAATAGTTTATACAACGTTCGAATTTTAAGAACTAGCTTAATGTCACGGTTATCCGATAGATATACTGTTACAATATTCAAGATGTTAGTCTAATCGATACCTTTCTTCGAACTAATACACCAACAGCCACATCAATCATTGTCTGGACATTCTTCAACGTCTATCGCTCCATTATCATATTTATTATACACGACGTCCATTAAATTAGGATGTTTGGGTGTGTTCATGTGCCAACATCCAATATCCATTACGTCTTAGAAGAAAAAACAAAGCTTTGGTATTTTTTTTCTACTGATGCACTATTTGGTTCGAAATTCGAAACAATAAGTGACATTTGACGGCAATGAAAAGCCAAGTGATTTCATCTACGCGTTTTACTGTTACCATCGAAAACTCGTATTCGTATTTTGAATGATTCTTGAAGTATGATCGTGCACAGCGCCCCCTTGCGACCAGGGGCGATGAAACGCAAACAAACATCTCCCCCGGATAGACTGTTTGAACAAGCTGCGCATGATTTGATTTTGAATTCCGTGTTATGAATATATATTTGAATATTGTTATAACTACGCCGTATGGTGTGACGACCTTTGCTTGACTGTTTGTTTAAATTAGTTACTTTCTTGGACATGAATGGGTCATCATTATTCTCAATATTTGAAATACCATAGCGGAAATGATATTTGCCAGATCTAAGAGTTCCATACCGTGTATATTGTAAAAGTAACATGAAACACCTTAGAAAAACACAGAACTTGCTAAGTCACCTCGACACATTGTAAACTTAACTGAGAGAAACTATCGATCTTCTTCGATAAACCATAGGTACACGTTGAACAAAACAAATGAACAACCTGTCACCACAATCGGCACATGATCATGATAAATTCAACGAGCTTCTGTTAGATGGCCCGTTATGTGCAACGCAATATCGATACCTCTTGCGAATTATTGCTTGGTCACAATGTCCATAGATGACCATTGCACAGCTCGATATGGCCTGACAGACGACGGGATATCGAGCCAGTCTAAATACCTAGGAGAAAAGCAAGAATATCAGGCCATCTTTGTGATCCTTGTTCGTTTACCGAAATAACTACAGCCAAATTGAGGTTAAAATCCCGCAGGAGACTGATGCTGATAAACCATGGGCTACTGACAGACGGATTTACAGAGACGAATTGATATTATCGGTATCGATTGTTCTAAGTCTAGAAGACTGATGGTGTGGGTCAGTGTCCTTTATAAATGGTAGTAAGCGCATAATTATATTGTCTGAGATAATCGTAACGCTAGTCGAGATGAGTGCGAAGTAATCCGTACCCAGAGTACTATGTGACAGACAGATGTATTCTTTTTTTTTTCAGAGTTGGTTCTATCGTTTTAATAAATTATCTAGTGAACATGATTTGGATATTTCAGTACCAGTGTTTCTCGTATAATATAACAATATCTAATGCATTTGTCGGTGAAAAGCTTATTTGCAGAAAAGTAATTGTTTGCACCTTTGCACCTAAACGATTATTACTACTGTTGTGTACTATTTATGTTATAGGTATTTTTAGGACGATCTTTTATTTTTTTAGAATGTTATAAAATAAAACATGGGCCAGGTGGGTGGAAGCCCTACAGAAGATGGCGGGGAAGACCTGGATGAGACTCGCACGGACCAGGGAAGCACAAGAGGGACGAGGCCTATATTCAGCAGTAGGTGGAACAATGCTTGCTATGTTTATAACTGTCAAATTTTCCCAATCAACCTTGAACCTTATGCTGTAAGGATAAAGTTGAAAATCTATTAAAGAAATTTGACAAATTGTAGTAGCTTGATGTGTAGCTGTACATATTTATGAGAACTTTTACCGCCTGAAGGTTTTTTAGTATTTTAGATAAGTGTAGTGTGAAACAGCGCTAATGGAGTGATCTCCTCAATACACATGACCACTTTGCGCCGATCAGGCTCGTTAGCGATTCAGGTGCAAACGGTATCTTAGCGTAATAAGATAAGCACTGTTTATAGTTTGTCGACCCAAATATTGTTACGAAATGGGAGCAGTTTTACAAAACGTCTTATCTTTTGTTATTTTTGTGATTTATTATATTTACATTGCGTGTTTTATAGTCATTGTAAAATTTTTGTTCGTGCAACTGGGCTTTGTGGATGCAAAGTTTGGATACGTTTGCCAAGAATGATGGATGGTATAGATTTAGAAGAAAGAAAATTTTATTGTTTATGGTGCATTTCTTTTTCTTTGAATTTTTATGCGATAGGGGGCTTACAGAAGCTAAACGCAAGTTTTTAAAATGCCTAAAAGTTTATGATCCACTGCAGTAGGTAAACAAAATCAGAAAAATATATGATATTCTTCAGGATATATGCTATTTCTATTCTGTGTTTAAAAAGGTAACACAAATAATTTGATAAGTTAGAAAAATTACACAAAGATACCTCTAAAAAAATTTTTTTACGGTTAAAAACCGTACTAATATACATGCAATCATTATGATTAATGTAACTTCTGCTGAATTCTATAAATTATTGTACAATATACAATCTTAAATTACATATTTTTCACTACGTATTTTGTGTTTTTATGCGGTTTTGTCAGTGCCTTTATTTACACATGCGCGCGCATCGCTAGCACGGCGCGCGGAAAAACAAAACCAGCGCGCCTCTTTCCATAAATTTGTAAACGTTTTCGTTGTGTGGTTAAATATTATCAAAAATGTCGACTTCACGTAATTATATGGAAGAAGAGCAATACGTAGATTTGACCCCGCCGGAAATACTAATCGATGATTCGAGGCACGAAATGCGAGTGATAGCCTGATGCCACCAAAATCTAGAGAGAAATACCTAATAATAATACAAGTCTGTTTTCTTCTTCGCAAGTGTGTTGCAAAACGTCATAAGAAACGCGTTTACAATGATCATTATTACACACTTGTATCATAATGTACTATTATGTGATGTGAGGGATGGGAACATGGGGACAATGCCTACGCGGCATATAGATAGGTACGTGCGGGTTACTACGTTTTATGTGTCATAAGTAAACGGCACCGAAGCTTTAAAGTTGAACCCATAACGTTTAAATTAAAAACAATTCATAATCTGTGGTGCGGTGCGAGGTGCGACCCGACCAACCGTTTCAAATTAGTTTCATGCTCCATTTAATATAACGAATATACTTGTCGATAGCTATTAAGTTTCATTAATGATATGGAAATATTTAATGTCTCCATTAAGTCTGCTACTAAGTTAAATATCCCGTCAATTTGTGAGGCATTTCGGTAATAGACGCCCACTTAGCATTAAGTCCTTCATTAGCAATGACGTAAGTTCCATTTAAGTTTCTAAATCAGCTTTTAATTATCGTCATGAAATAGTTCCTCGGAAATCGGATTGCGCTTTTAGTTTTGTCACAGAAAATAGGTAGAGTATAATATTTTTGTTGTTGCAGACGGGTTAACAAATGAAGTTAGCCAAATTAAAAAAAAAATGTCTTTACAACATCTTTTTAGGATGTACAATAAGGTACCTAGGGTTGGTGCTATATAAAATAACTAAATTCTACTTTAAAATGTCATGTACAAATTGGACTTTAACCCTAAACTGTAGCGGTCTACAGTTCGGCTCGTTCGTGCGATTATATCTACCACTATTATAAGCTTAGGAATGCGTCTGCAAGCAACCCACTGATTTATCTCAACATTGTCACGCATGATTTCGCTTACAAATTACCGTGGTAGACTAAAATATTCTAGTAACACGTTAATTTAAGCTAAGTCTTTACTCAAACTGTCGGACTTGAGATTCCTTCACAAAACCGCTACTGGCGTAGAAAAAAGTTAGCTATGGGTGGTCATAAATGAAAAATATACAATATTAGTTTTTGTTTATACTAAACCTCTTAAGGGGTCATTGTACTCATCATTATAAACAACTTTTACTATGGGACCAACCTTGAAATCGCGAAAAAAAACAAGTATAAACAAAAACTAATGTTGTATATACGCGTCAACTTGCGAACCTCCTCCTTTTTCGTCGGTTATAAAAATTATAAGCAAAGTAATGTTATAAGAAAAGCAAGTATTCCGGAATGCGTACCGTCTACTACGCATAAATTTAAGAAGACCGTCACTCGTAAGGGAATTCGTGTGGCCCTACGTGATGTGCATGGACAAATGCGGTGCTTCGTCTGGACCACAATAAATAGTTATAGAAGGCCCAGTCACACTCAAGCCCTAACCTACATAAAGCAGGAGGGACAAAACAACAATTTTACGTAGAAGCCATACGAAGTTTAGATTTTTGGTTATGGCTATTGCATTGCATGTCCTATTTCTCTAGCTTCTATTTGCCTGAGCCTTTCCAATATTAGATCTCTTGTTTGGTCAACACAGGACAAACAATTTTGCTAAACCAATATTCCCGCACACGTGAAATCTTTCGTGTTGAAATGAATGCTTCTCTTGGCTTATTTCCAGCCATTTCAGTTACAGCCTTACACTGTTTTTCCACCGCACCGTGACTGGGATGTCAACGAGAAACGAGATTATTCGGCCATATTAACTGTACTGTCCACCAAAGACAAGTATCAAATTCCTCAAAGGTTAGTCTTTTGCGGTTTAGCCAATACACAATACTGAAGAAGCATTGAGTTCAAGGGCTTCTGGGGATTTTTTGGAGCTCGGTGCGTGGCCTCGTCAAACATAGAGTAAACCTTCTCTATGTCTCTGCTTTGTCTACAGCCTGTCCTAATGCTGTTCTTCACACTACAGATACGGCCATCAGTGTTTTTGGGAGCTCTAAGATTTTATCTCGGCGTTTTTATGTCACGACGCGTAGTCGCATACCCTACGCGGTCGATAGAGTAGATAACTTTGTATTGTGTTCGGTGTTTATAAAGAGAAAGGAGCTGTTTATTTACGTACTGAATAGCATTGTAAAAATTAAGAATGAATACGTATAGAAGAGACAGATCATGGACACCAAAACTTTTCTTGGATGTCAATATCTGGAAGCAATTCAATGTTATGGACGTCAAGCAAAATCAAAGAGCTTTGTAGGAAACTGAAATATAGGCAGGCAATATAGGCTGGTATTGTAGGCCCGGGAATATATTCGTAATAAGTTAGCAGAATCATCCCAGCGTTGATTCGTTTTCTCCTCCACCAATCGTTATTTCTCCTGACACTTTTTATTTTGTTTTTAAGTAGTATGTATGTATGTATTAGTATATATTTTCGAGTTATTTATCCCGTATGTTGCATCTACCATGTTTTGTCTCTGCATTACCCTAAGGTTGACTTGTAGAAAATGCCTCAGGCATTAAGTCCGCCTTTGTACAGTATTTTTTAACTTGTGCATATAGTTTTAATAAATAAATATCAGACCAATTTATTTAACACCTTGCTTAGGATGAACACAAACAGGGAGCAAATATTTTACAGCTATAACACCAAAACTTATAATCCTACCGGATGTTTACCAAAACAGTATTTATGATACACCAATATTGCGTCGAAAATTTTAAGCTTTTAGCGCAAAAAGTAACAGAACAACAACTCCAGCACACTGAACGTATAATTAAACCTTTCGAACTTTAGTTTCACGATAATCAATCTTTGTTTCACGCCAAAGTTAACCCTTTCCCCGCCAGATATGGGCAATTTTGACCGGCATGCAGCATTCTGACAGGATTGTCTAATTATAAAAGAATGCGCATACGTCTCATCCTTTATTTATCTGGCGGGAATCTCGATCCAACCACTGGCAAGCAAAAAGAAACGGGTTAGGTTATTATTAAAGGCGTTCGAGTGCATTCCATGTTTGCAGTTCAACAAATAGGCTATCGATTTATGGGTATCGTGTGAAATAAGGAAGTTTGTATGAAGCGAATGAATAGCGATTGTAGAAAAAAAGATAGAATAGAATCGTAATTTAAATTTTATTTATACTGAAGATGTCTAGGTAATAAACAATAAAACTTAGTAACATCTAGTATTTCATGAAATTGCAGATCTAAATGATCCTCCGCAGCTCTGGCCAAAGGGCATATATCCATATTTGGATATTAATTGACCCTTCGAATGTTGAACCTACTTTATGTCAAAGGAAATGTGTGCCTTAAAAAAAACTTTTTACAAAAAAAAATAACCGACTTCCAAAAAAACACTACAAAGTGAAAAATAACTTTAATTTCGGAAGTCAGTGTCTTTGGATCTGAATTTTAGTTTTATGCCACCGACTTCCGAAATTAAAGTTATTTTTCACTTTGTAGTGTTTTTTTGGAAGTCGGTTATTTTTTTTTTTTAAGTTTTTTATTTTTTACTTTTTAGTGCCGAAAAAGAATTTTCCAAATCGGTTCGTAAATGACGGAGTTATGCGCGAACACAAAACGCAATGCAGAAGTAAACGAAAAGGTCGTTAATGTAGACAATGTAGATACATTTTTAGATGTTTGTTGATTTTTCAAAAACCGCATGTCCGATTTCGATAAAATTTTCATGAGACCATTTGGGAAGTATACCCCTTCCAACAAAAAAAAATTTTTTTTAAATCGGTTGGCAAGCGACGGAGTTATGCGCGAAGAAACATAAAAAAAAAAAAAAAATACAAACATCCGAATTGAGAACTTCCTCCTTTTTTAGAAGTCGGTTAAAAATATTCTTGTGCGGTAAAATGAACGTTCATTTTACAATGACCCATTACACATCTTTCGATTTTATTGTCTTCATTGATAGGTTCAGTGGTTTTAAAGGCTTCAACACAATTCTAAAGACACGGCCTATCACATTCACGACGATATTAACCCACATTACAAGCAAACCATTCACCTGCAAGCCACCAGATGACCACAAAGTTTTAGACCCACGATGAACACTTCGACACGGTCATACTCATAAAGAACCACTTCTATCGCTGTTCTTACATTATAAGAGCTTCAATTAACTTGTTACTAAGAGAGCAATGGACGTAAATACTCGCCGTTGGTCGGTCAACGTGTGAAGGCAGGGCTATAAATGCAACTTAATCTTCGACATATTTATTGTGCACTAAATATAAAGTGGGAAATCTAAGATGGCTGCCGAGGCGCCGGTCTGCAATATAATTTCTTTAAGGCAAACCTCCACCTTGAGTTGGATGATAATAGCTCTTTATTTCGCTCACTTTATCGTCAAACAAAGTAAATAAAGCCAAGTTATAGGTATGTGGTAGTAATATGAATGTCTTTCTGCAAAATACATTGACAGCTGCTAATTTGTACGTCAAAAGGTACAAGGTAAACTAATAAAAAACGGAGTAAATTGAGACATCATAACCTGCTTCTTTATCATTAAGCACGAGGCACAGACACCTCGACACGTTCAACTTTTGAGTTTAATGGGCCTGTGGGACCATAAAGTCATTAAGATAAAATGAAACTCATACGCCCAGTTATACTCATTAGGAACTTGAAAATAACCTGCTATGCTTTTGATTTAGCTTTGTGTGGAGTAAAGCACTTAATACTACGTAAATTAGTTGTCCTATAAATCTGTATCGTTGTCAAGTCGGCGCGCAGAGAAGCCGCCAACGCCTTGCCGTTGACTCAGGATTATTTTATGAAGTACGAATCCATGACTCACCGAGTCACGCGGCAGAAGAAGGGTTAAAGATGCTTTGAGTTCGTCATACGAGTAATATGATTACGTAGTTAAGACTTTTATGTGAAATTGACGAGAAAATACTAGCATTTACTACATTCAATTTACTTAAGCCCTACATCTCCCAAGAGCACCGCTAAAGTGCTCTTGGGAGATTTGTAACTTTATCTACAGTATCTAATTTGATTAGCCTGGCTTACAAAGTGCGTACTTGTGATATACACTCGTGTATACATAGGTCCTTTTATTATTCCCAGACGAGTAACTTCTAGATGAAACCATAAAGTATTACGTACAGTCTCGTCTATAAAAACAAAACTATTGTACCACTCAGCCTCACATAGTTCATTATTTCTCGTTGCCCATAGGCCCATGTATTATAATAGCACCATAAACAAGTTAAACAGCAGGGTCAGTGTTGTGCTTGCCGGAAAGAGGAATCGTCCGGAACGGTAGCTGCTTGCTCAGTCACAGGCGGTCGATTCTTCCGCCCGCGGAAACACACTTGCTCCTACTTGATGGTTTATTCAAAGGCTAATTTGTAGGCTTGGCGATTATAGGAATCGATTATTATAATCGATTATTAATATAATTGATTGTAACTGGCTGGCAGTAATTATCGATTAGTGCGTGGTTTGCTTTTTATTGGAGTGGATTTGGTTTTCGAATTATGTTATTTTTTTTTAACTTTTTCTGAAAGAGGTTTTAAATAAAGCGGCGTTTGTTTTAAGATTTTGATTTTTTTAGCCCAGCTGCGGGATTTCGCGGCTCAATATTTTTGAACTAGAATTGAAAATGCAAATTAAGGAAAATGTTTGTTATTTCAATCGTACATGATAAATGATAAATGATTTTATTTCTGTAAGTAGGTTTGTACAAACACTTTTACACGTCAATCATATTTTAAAAACTAGATGAGGTCGGCGTTTCCTATCTGACTACTCTGAGAAGAAAGGAAACAAACTTAGAGGTCACAGTCTCTTTTAAAGTCCAGACATAATCTTGGTCAGATCATGTAGATTGGTGTCTGAAAGGGTCTTTTGAGGAAAGAACCACACAGGTTGAGAGGACCTGACCAGTCAGTGCACGCATTTGTCAGTAATCGTGCAGCTCTACTCAGAATTTAAGGAGCTCAACGATGCGACGATCAATACCAAAGAAAGGACATTTGGGTAGGCCACTTATATGACTCAAACATGTACCTACAACATTTCAATGTAAGTAATTGTTTAATGATATTTCACCTAAAATTATTATTTATTTATTTATTGTACTTACCGCAATACCACAAATCATGGCAGATTAGAATATATAATTCATCATCATCATCATCATTCCAGCCGAAAGACGTCCACTGCTGGACATAGGCCTGCCCCAAAAGGGTTGCCATAATCGCCACGCTTGGCAGGCGGGTTGGCGACCGCAGTATGGTGTTAAAATGCATAGAGAACGGCTGCTGCCCATTCTCTAGTAAGTCCCTTAGTCGCCTTTTATGACACCCACGGGAAGAAATGGGATCATACCATTCTTACACAATTACTAACTTTTATTAAGTTACCGTAATTAGTAATTACGTCACCCCATAAAAATAATAAGTAAGTACTAATAATATTATCTAAAATGAGTTCTTAAATCTACTCCTGGCACAGGTATATCTTTTACTTCAAAGGAGGCTATGTAAGATTTACTGTAAAAGTTGTACAAGTTTCTGAAATTAACCTTTTTATTTATTTGTTATGTGTTTATTATTATTTATTACTCCAACAGAATACGTCAGAAACATTATATTTTATAAATTAACTAATTACTTACCTACTTAGTAAATAGAAAATTATTTATGAAGTAAACTTTGCATTGTTTACTGCGGTTAGGAACCGTACAATAAGCAATAACAACAGAAATAGTAACAAAACATTTTTTTATTTATCCATTAGGTACTTTGTCTGCAGACCAATGACTATTTAAATAAAATACACAAAGGCCTACGTTGGACGGTGTCCTGTCATTTCACCGACAAATAATTTACAAATTTTCACTTGACAAGTAGCGATTGGCAAAAAGATGATTTGTCATTTGATCATCAAACATTAACAAGTTTACCAAATAATTCACTTAGGAAAATAATAACCCAAAAAACTTTTTTTTAATAACGCATTATTTGACAAACAATTAATTTTTTATTCATGTTATCTCATTTATCAATCAGTTTGGAATAAAAACGTTTTACTTATATATATTCTAAAAACCGGCCAAGTACGTGTCGGACAACGCACAATGAAGGGTTCCGTAGTTATGATGAATTCATCCCAAAAACAAACTTAACATTGTAGTTGAAGAACATGCTCTCCCATACATCTATATACGTTACGGTCAATTCTTCAACTGCAAAAAGTTGGTCGACGATTACTTGTTAACTTGTAAACCATACTTAGCTGTTAGTTTTCCTTTTAATTTCGTTATATATACTACTGCCATGAATTTTTTCACATACCCTAAACCAACCATTTAGCTGGCAGGGGGGGGGACGGGGACACTTGACTCTAACAAAAAATAGCACTTTAAACCTTAATATTACGCAAACGGATCTCAGAATTAAAAATGTTTTTCACAGTCCCACAATATTTTTGAACGGCCTATCCAACGATACCCCACACCATGTATTAGACGAGAAAAAAAATATCATCCCCGTTTTACGTGCAAGGGAGGTACCTAAAAAAAAATATTTTTCATGGTTTTATTTTACGACTTTCTCGGCGTGATTAATATATACACCCATGCCAAATTACAGCTTTCTAGGACTTAGCGTCTCTGAGCTAAGCCGGGGACAGACGGACAGACAGACAGACGGACATGGCGAAACTATAAGGGTTCCTTGTTTACTACTACTATAGAATGGGTCCTCGTGAGTCCCTTAGAATCAAATTCAAAGAAATTGATGTACTAACTCTGCCTTCTCTTTATATCTTAGAAAGTATTTTATATGTTCGCAATAACTTAGGCCTTTTTAAAATAAGAAGCGATTTCCATAATATAAATACACGTAGTAAACATGAAATTGTGATACCCAAATTTAGATTAACTAAAACAAGCAAGTCATTTCTTAATAACAGTATCCGCTTTTATAACAAGTTGCCAAAGTCTGTTACAGAACTTAGCGATGGAAAATTCAAAACCCACATCAAACGTGTCCTTATCAAAAAAGTAATTATAAGATTAAAGACTACGTTGAAGACAAGGAAGTTTGGCATTAATTCCTTCTGCACATGTGGCTTCCCTGGTACCTCATTAACGGCAAAAATATGTAAATGTCTATTAACTGCTCCCAAGTTGCGATGTTTATGTTATTTATTTTTTACATACTTCCTTGACATAATCGATGTTTTTTGATTTCAACAAGGCTCTGAACTTTTATTATGTTAATCATATTTTATATAGTTTTTTTTGTTAATGTGAGGACGTTGTAGGCTTAATATACTGTAGATCTGTAGACCATTTTCTATTTTGTTAAGTACCTGGTACTTTTGACGGGCCTACGCTGTCCTCTCATACTTTGAAAATATTGTAAAAGCCATTTTTTTTTTTTAAAAGATTAACTGTGGAGTTTCTTGCCGGCTCTTCTCCATAGGAAACGACCAATTGGAACCGTGCACCTAGCTTCTGACGTTTCATAAGTGCCCATGTAGGCTTATTTGAAATAAAAATATTTTTGATTTTGATTTGATTTGACTACGGAACCCTAAAAATTAAACTCTAAATAGGCAAAAGGGTAGGTAATGTTAATTAATTAATCAACAAAAATGACAAAAACGACTTGCGCTAAAACCAAAAAAAAAAATTTTAGTAGCTACCCGGAACCGAACCATGTAGTTAGATTAGAATATTGTTACACGCAAAAAAAAAATTAGGTTAGGTTTGAACTATGACCGATAGTGTTTTTTCTATACTTTAATATAGTTGTAGGGACAACTAGAATATTTATAGAAAAAACATTAATAGGTTTTAAGGCTTCTACATACCGGGGCGACCTGTCGCGCGACGCGACGCGACACAAAGGCACCGCTCGTCCCGCGACACGCGGGGCCTTTGTGCCGTGTCGCGTCGCGCGACAAGTCGTGCTGGTATGTAGAAACCTTAAAGAACTTCAGTACTTCTCTGTTAATTATTTGACACACTTTTTAACTGAATAAAATAAGTTAATAATATAATGATTCACATCTACTTCGAAAGTCAATGCAATAATAGTTTTAGATAGGTAATTCAATTATGCAAAACAAGTCATGGCTGAGACTATGGAGGACCTCAGTACAATGCTCGATGACCTCAGTAGAGCTTCCGAAAGAGTGGGTCTTAAAATGAACATGGACAAGGTCATGTCAAATGCCCATGTAGCACCCACTCTCATAAAGATCGGAGACGCTACACTCGAAGTTGTGGATGAGTATGTTTACCTCGGACAAACTGTCCATTTAGGTAGGTCCAACTTCGAGAAAGAGGTCAATCGTCGAATCCGCCTCGGCTGGGCAGCGTTCGGGAAGCTACGCAATATCTTCTCGTCTCACATACCGCAGTGTCTCAAGACGAAAGTCTTTGACTAGTGCGTTTTGCCAGTGATGACCTATGGCACTGAAACGTGGTCGCTCACAATGAGCCTTATCAGAAGGCTAAAAGTCACCCAAAAGGCAATGGAGAGGGTATGCTTGGAGTATCCCTGCGTGATCGAATCAGAAATGAAGAGATCCGCAGGGGAACCAAGGTAACCGACATAGCCCGAAGAATTGCCAAGCTTAAGTGGCAGTGGGCAGGGCACATTGCTCGCAGAACTGATGGCCGATAGGGCCAAATGGTTCTGGAGTGGCGACCGCGTACCGGAAGACGTAGCGTTGGAAGCCCTCCTACAAGGTGGACCGATGACCTTGTGAAGGCCGCAGGTATCCGCTGGATGCGGGAAGCACAGAACCGGTCGAAGTGGCGGTGCTTGGGGGAGGCCTATGTCTAGCAGTGGACGTCTTTCGGCTGAAATGATGATAATACTTAAACGTGTTTTCTCCAGAAATGAAAAATGTTAAGTAAATATATAAATAAAGAGAAACATTGTCCAATTAAATGTTTGTAAAGCGAGTGTTTTTATAAGAAAAGAGTTGCGGAATAAGTTGTTTGTGAAATTAATAGTATTTGAAACATTGGTTTTAAACTAAAAAAAATGTCAACGGTGTTTTGGTGAAACATTAGTGAACCCGTTGGCGTTGGACAGATTGTGGACATCGATCGGACAAACTTATACAAGAGATACATTACAGTACGTCTAATTAAGTAGTTAGTAATCCATCAGCAAGCGCTTGTGTGTTTCCGACGTGTGCATTGGGCATTAGATATGTTGTTGTCACGCAAAGAACAAAACGAAATAACGTCTGCAAACTAAAGGAAAACTTACAAAAACAACAATTAAACAAAATAAATCCAAGAGTACAATCGTCTTGTGTCACGATTTCAAGAATTACCGCTGGCAACACTGGCCGTTAATTCAAAGTAGCACTACGTTACCTCAGCTTTTATTGCCCTGTTCCACGCACCAAGTCCGAAAAGAGGTGGACTAGGCCCGGGGGGACTATAACATCAATATGAGACCGTACTCGATTAGTGGGGCGAACTCGATTACTCGAGTCCGTTTGATGACTTCATTGTGTCGATTATTATTTTCCTACAAAAAGCATTCTGTAATAGTCGGTGCGAGATCGCGCGGGTGGTCCATGTAATTACAACCAAGTTTCTATATGCCCTTTCTCTTTCACACCTACGATGATAGCGCACTAACTGTGCGTGTACTATTTTAACTCACACGGTAATAGCTCTAATCCGTCTCTCGTGAGATATGCAAACAATGGCTGCCGATAGATTATTGTGTCAACTTTTTATTACATGAGAAAGTATTCTTAGCCGATAAGGAAAATTATTTTATTCATTAATTGATTAGAAAACCCCAAGTTGATACTTAAAAATATCGACGGTCATTCTTATTATCTAGAATACGCGGGTGGGGTAGCGGAGAAAGTTCAATCGAAAAGCTTTGATAGTGTCGTACACATTGATACGATACGCATCATGAATTACCTCATATACGAAAAATTTACTTTCGAATACAAACTCTGCCGAGTCCAAACTCTTTCGGACTCGTCGTGATATTACATCAATGGTACCTGCCTGGTCATTTGACATTTCTTTAAGTGTCGGCCCGCTCTGCGGTTCGTGTTCTGTGGGTAATTTTCGACCTAATGTACAGACGCCAGCACATCAAGCTACTACAATCTGTCAAATTTCTTTAATAGATTTTCAACTTTATTCTTACAGTATAAGGTTTAAGTTTGATTGGGAAAATTTGACAGTTTCGGGTAGCTTGACCTGCTGGCGTCTGTACCCTACGCAGGTGGTCGACCGGCATCGTGTCTCTAATTATGTAGTTTTCACAAATAAACAGCGTCTACGGTACCTATTTGGAAATTATATCATTCCATTATAGATAATAATCGGTTTGGGTCACTATCGATTACAGATAATCGATACCTCGACAGTGCGATGACCGAAGATTCCAAACAGTGGTGTTGAAAAGTCGATGAACAATGGAGTCTGTGATGGACTTTAGGATGAGAAAAGCTTTGTATTTCATTGTTCTTTGGAGAGATGGTTTACGCCATTTCAGCTTCATCGTAGGTATTTGGTAGAGATTACTTCTGATGCTGCATGTCACTTTATTTTCAATTCTACGGGGTTTTGTTTGAACATGCCAGTTTCCTGACTGACAGGACAGTCGGTCAACGTTAAGGTAACTTTGTATTTCATTGTTCTTTGGAGAGATGGTTTACGCCATTTCAGCTTCATCGTATTTGGTACAGATTACTTCTGATGCTGCATGTCACTTTATTTTCAATTCTACGGGGTTTTGTTTGAACATGCCAGTTTCCTGACTGACAGGACAGTCGGTCAACGTTAAGGTAACTTTGTATTTCATTGTTCTTTGGAGAGATGGTTTACGCCATTTCAGCTTCATCATATTTAGTACAGATTACTTCTGATGCTGCATGTCACTTTATTTTCAATTCTACGGGGATTTGCTTGAACATGCCAGTTTCCTGACTGACAGGACAGTCGGTCAACGTTAAGGTAACTCTGTATTTCATTGTTCTTTGGAGAGTTGGTTTAAGCTATTTCAGCTTCATCGTATTTGGTACAGATTACTTCTGATGCTACATGTCACTTTATTTTTCAATTCTACGGGGTTTTGTTTGAACATGTCAGTTTTCTGACTGACAGGACAGTCGGTCAACGTTAAGGTAAGTAGGTACTTCAGTTTCAAATAGAGATGACCCAATATTGACTTATAAATTATAACACATTCGCATTTAATTCCGTAGCATTTTGCCTAAGGGCGTACCTATCCAAGTTTCCGTTTATGAATTTTCCGGATTATCGGCACTACTGAAAATGTAATTTTATTGAGCATAATCAAAGACTTCTTTTTTGCTTGAAAGCTAGCTAAGCACGCTTTCCTATTGAATGCGATCTGTTCAGTTAAACTTAGTATGGTACAGCGTTGATTTTGATAGGGTTGGCAATTTTGAATGTTTCTTTGCAGAATTGGATATTCCAAATGGTTTTTATATTTTTATTGTGATTTTTCCTGTTTTTCCACTGTTTAACTTGTTTACTGCAGTTTCTATTTTACAAAAACAGAAGCAGGTACATACCGCAGTTTCCGAAAGAGGAAAGATTTTCGTCGAAGTCAGTTAGTTCTATTAAAATAAAATGGATGTTATTGTTATGTAACTCTTAATTAATATACTTAGGAATAGTTTCTGCAATCTGAATCAGAAAACCCACATCAAAACATAAATACGCAACCATCTTCCGTGCAATTTTCTGCACATGAACGCACTTAATCCACCTGATAATCACTTGGCTTAGGCCCGTGTTATCAGTTCTTTCCGGCTAGCCAAGAAAATAGAATAAAAATAATAAAATTATCATAATAAATTATGTATTGTTTTTGTTTGTTATAATTATTTCTGGTTTGTATTGGGTATTTGGGTATTCCCAATTAACAATGCAGCTACCCATGCTGATGACGTGATTTAATTAAAAATAATTTTAAACTAATATTCTGGGGAGACCGATAAATCTGTAAATTTATAATAAGGAGGCAAAAAGTTTTCCTTAATCCGCAGCATGATTTCATGAAAAAAAAAATTCAATGCAAACAATAACTTAGAGAGAAGTATTAATGATTCTAATGATTATAATTCTGTAAATATTAAGATACAACCTGACACTGAACCTGCAAATAGCAAAAAACGTAATAAAACATGAAAGTCGCGGGCAACAGCCGCTGATCCACCTTAAGGCGCAACTAGTCGATACTTTTTCCATACAAATTTCGGGGGCGTTTTACTCCACTGTTACACATTGTACATCTAAAGTAAAACATGATATCGTTTTGTCTTATTATTAATTTTGTCTGTACAGAAGCAGAATAGTAAAAAACAAAGGCATTAAAAAGTTATGAGCCAACAAAGATTCGTTTTTCCTGCTAATTTTAACGCAACTTTGGGCGTAAATAAGTAAAAAGAGAAGTATAAAATCTCAAAAACAAAGCTCGTTCCGACAAAGCTCAATTGTCGAAGATTATAATAAACTTTATTCGTAATTGATTTATGCAGTAGTTTTTTCATAAACCCCCACCTTCCAAAGGAGTTTTCGTATATTTTTACGCGCGCGGTTTAGTATGAATCGTCGTGCACTGTGTTTGTGTGCGTGCGACTAGACGTTATGCGTGTAGACTAGCTTCTAACTGCTCATCACTGGTGCTATCTCTGTCGGACACGATGCTAGGTGAGACAGCGTGCTTTTTGGCCGCGCCCGCCAGTGAGTTCGAGCCCGCGACTAGTTGGCTCTTAAATAAAATTGTAAATAATATCTACGTGGCAGCCCTGAGTTTGAGGGGTTGCTGCGAAAATATTAACGCTTAGAGAAGCTGAGTGGCATGAAATGAAATGATTACCCCACTTAGCGGAGGCGATAAGAGTGCCCTCCACCGCTGCCCGACATTTTATTTGAAGAAGTCTGCTTATTTTTGCTCTGCGGTTTTTTTTTCTTTTAGGTTGTGGGATTTGTCTTGAGCCTTGTAACTTTTTAAATTTTTTTTTTAATGTTACCATAAAGAAAAACGAAACAGGTTAAGTACTTTTAAACTAAATGTGATGAAGTGTGTCAGCCACATTCTGCTAAGTGTAAATATATGGCAATAAAACAGCTGTTTGCTGGTCAATAAACGCGAAATATAACGCTTGTAATAAGAGAAGGCATAACACGACTAATTGCAATGTTTTTCACTTCAACTGCTCTGCTCAAGATTTAAAATGAATTGTTTGTTTTTTCAATGTATTCGTACGAATTGCGATTTCGGTGGCATGCAACGTAAAATGTATCATCGCGTGCAACAGCCGCATTCATTTTAAACTTGTCTTAAAGATTAGCTGAATAAATGTTGCCAGAATTAAAAACAAGATGTTATAATAAAATGTTACCAAAAAAAAAACCATTATGGTAGGTAACAGTAAAGTAAATGAAAGCGTTTGTTTTAATCGCGGATACTGAAAGTGTATTTGATGCAGTTTTCACTTGTTGAGGAACATTCATTCGTAGAAAGAAACGCGGAAAAGGAAAGTATTAAATAAATGTGAACTATTAATAATACCTATATTCCATTTAGACAAATAACGACAGTTATTTTGTTGTATTGTTGAAATGATTGCATTTTAGTGTTCAAAACGTAAACGGTAAATACAATACATTGCTTTATATTTATCGTGAAATATCGGAGCGTATTATACCTACGCTTATATGGACGATGGCGTTATAACGTTATTTGTGTAATGTTCTATTGAATGGAGTGTATGTTCAAATTAAAGGAACCGTATATTCAGCAGTGGGTGGAACAAGGCTGCCAATGATGATGATGTTCAAATTATGAGTAACAAAAAACATGTAAATTAAATTTTTACGATCGTATTCGGATAATGTGTTTATTTTAACAAAAATCGTTTCGTGGTAAAGAGTGTTATCAAGAGTCGCGGTTGCCATATAAAAAAAAAAGTGTTCGGCCTTTTTCGTTGTTCTGTCGCCAACGCCACATGTTTAAAAAATGTTTATATTTTCGGAGTCACTTTGTAAGTGCCGCTTGTGAAATAATAAAAATGTCGTAAAATCTGGGAGCACCCGAGATCGTTATCGGTCGTTGGACGGATCGGGAATATTAACGAGGCAGAATGTTGCCACTTCACATTACAAGCAAATTGAATTGTTTTATTGGCTCGATCAATAAATATGTTATTGCCTTTGTACAATTATATTGTCAAATTGGCTACTTGTTGTCGAGTTTGCTTCCGCATTCTAGAAGCAAATTGGTTTGCGTCTTCTCGGTTTAAGACGCAGATATATGCCAGTGACCTTGAGTGGTTAGCTTGCGTGTACTGTACTGAGCTCACGCAACGCGTCGTACGTTCAGCCAGTAATAGGACTCGTCCATCAAGGAGCGCTGTCCTCAATTTGACGCATTATTAATTTATTATACACAAAACAAAAGGTATTTTAATAAAACGCGTATACTAAAAGATCAATAATTAAATTATCTTTAAATTGGTGAAGGTTACAGAAAAATACGCTTGGTAGATTTGGCGCCATTCTCAGTTTTTTATCCGCGTTAGACCAAACTTTACAAATTAATTTCACTATGTAATATAAACATTATTTAGTTGTGTTATTGACAAAATGCTCTAATTTAACATATATTTTTTTCAAATCATTAACACTACTCGTTTAAACGTGATCTTCAGTATATCGTCGAATTCATATCTAGGTACCTACTACGTAGGCAAGCGAAGCTGTCCCTAGCGGTAGAACCACGGTGGTAGCCCGCGAAATTCTCTTTAAGTTACATATGAACTGTTCCATAAGAAGGTGGGGGACTATCTTAAGGGGGGTGCGCTCAGGTAACCCCCGAAAATCCATATTTCTTACGTCCGCAAATCTATTTAGATCAACAAACAACTTTTTACTGACCTACAAATTGCAAAATACGTAAGAAAAATTTAATTTCACGGCTGGCAAGGTAGCCCACCTTAGCGCATTCCCCAGATTTATTAAGGCCAGTGTAGAATGGCGCGACGCGACGCCGCCCGCGCCGGTAAAACAATTTCCGTGAGGTTTTCATAGAAATTGTTCAACCAGAGTCACATCGCGCCTGTTTGAGCCTTTTGTGATTTTAATGATTATAATTCTGTAAATACTTATTTGATATGGTAGCGAATCATATTTCGATCAAGAAACCTGACACTGACTTGCAATTTGCAAAAAATCAGCTGTTACATGGCTGTTCCCTACATTTGACGAGTTATTCGAACATAATTAATGCAGGGAACAACATTTTACGAGTTATTCGAACATAAATGTAGGGAACAACTGATATTTCTTTCGCGATTTCAGGTTTGGCCCCATAGTAAAATTTGTTCATAATGATGAGTACAATGAGCCCTTAAGAGGTTGTGAGTTAATTCTGGGACATGTTGTGTAAGTAAAGACCTGCAGGCTTAGCACGAGCACCGTTTTGTCGACAGAAGAGTAGACAAAAATGACGCTTCGTGTAGACAGTAGAAAGTTTTCTACAGTCTTTAGCATGGTTATTACAAAATCAAATTGTCTTCACTACCTACCTTAGACAACTGACAGTTGTCAGTGTGATTTTGACAGTTTGGGATAGAAAACTTTCTTCTGAATTAATAGTCTTTACAAATGTATAGACAAAGATTTAGAAACTAGAAACGAAGACAAAATGACAGATTGTAGAAGGATTTCTATGGTGCGATGTCAAAAATGGAGAAACGAAATAAAGAAATAAAGAAAGAAAGAAAATACGTTTATTTGCGGTAAACATGACGCAACAAAGAACATAAACACAAAAATAAGAAAAGGTTGGGGGAAACATGTGACGCATGTTTCCCCCAACCTTTTCTTATTTTTGTGTTATCTTATCCACGCAAATGTCTTATCCACGCAAAACGGCTATCGGTCAGCATTATACTGCGACCCTATGCAAGACAGAGCCCCAGCGCTGGTTTTCAGCGACAGCCGGCGCCGACGTATGACGTCGTACGGTGCAGCAAACAATTAATAGGATCATAGATAAAGAAAAATAATATAATAATAAAAATAAGTGGTAGAATAAACTAAACAGAAATATTAATAAAAATAGACATACATGCTATGAGAATATCATCCTCCTTAAACGTTTTACGCTTTATGTAGTGGCAACATTTCGAAAGTTCACATCTCCGTTAGGAGTTTATGTGTTCTGTGCAAATGTCACTTTGTTTAAAAAGAGCTGTGTCTATTCTTCGTAGAAATAAAAAGCGTCATACCAAGCCTGCTGGTATCAAAGGCTACGTTCGTTCAGCTTCATAATTATAGTTTAAAGGTTTAAACTACCAATATCTGCTGCAACTACAAATTCTTGTATTGGACCCATTTGCACCTTAATGTCTATTAGTTTCCTTGAAATAGCCCAGTTCAGCCTACATCTCGTTCTTCTCATCAATCGCCTTATATAAACCGCCAAAACATATCGACCTTTGGATTTTTCCGTTTATCCACCTTAAAACAGCCACCCTAGGGTGGATATTCGGAAACGTGAGTTATGTATCCACCCCAATTGGGGTGGATAATCAAAATTCATATCTTATTTTTCTTCCGATTTTTCCCCTCGGCTGTGTACAGTGATTTAGAGAAACATGATAGAAAGTGGCCCAAGATACTTAGTGCACATTACATACAATACAATACACAATTACGTCTACTCAATAATGAAATTAGTGTTGGTCATTTCCTGGGGATCTACTCCGAAGCGTTAATCCAAAGTATTGGCCGAAAGTTCGGCCGTTTTATAACTTCCATAGTTTCCTTTTTTAACTTTGAATCCTTACCAGACTTAAAAGTCACATTTTTGACTTTGGCTTATCTCTTTGAATGTAGTTTTTTTTTTCTTTCGTCGTATTTAGCCATAGTTAGCCGTAGTCAAGCAACGGCCGAACATTTGGCGGATACTTCGGATTTATGTTTGGAGTACAGACCCCCTGGACATATTGCAGAATTTATAAAATACTACCTGCCCCACTTCAGTTTCGCACGGGTGTCCTCTTTTTTATTTATTTTTAGTTGGTAAAACTTGTAATTTTATTTTAATAGATAAGTTTAATCCACTGTCTACTGTACTTGGAGTGAAAAGTCGGAAGAACAATAAGAAGTGAATTCCGATTATCCACCCCGTTCAGAGTGGGTAGATAGATGGACACGCGTTGTCCAAGTATCCACCCTAGGGTGGCTGTTTTAGGGTGGATAAATGGAATAAACCCAACCTTTAAATGATGTTAATATTGTTTTCTTTTAGCAAAACCTGTTACAATCTTTATGCAAAGAGATGCCATTTTGCACTATGAATATGCATTTAATTCATGTATGGTCTTCACATTTAAGTATCCTTCACGTTGGCTAACAGTCTCATTAGAAAAAAATAATTTCATAATATTATCTAATATTTATGTCACACGATCTACTTAATTTGAATAGCATCTGTTTTATAAAATAGGCAAGTTAAGTTTTAATGCGATGTTACATAGAATTAGGTCAATTTTATAATAATTATATTCGTCTCTCCTTCAGCTTCTATAATTAGAAATAATGATTCTGAGTATATTGATTTTGGGACCTAGTAAACTCATAGACCGTACCGTAGTGTATGATAGTACCGTGTGGTGCCGGACGTAAAGAATAGCACCATCCTATTTCTTTCCGTGGGCGTCGTAAAAGGCGACTAAGGGACTTACTAGAGAATGTGCAGCAAGCGTTCTCTATGCATTTTAACACCATACCGCGGTCGCGACGTCTTTCGGCTGAAATGATGAAACTCTTTACATGAAGAAAGCATGGCAATAATACATAATTACCGTTGGTACTTGTACCAACAAAATCACCCATAGATCAACGTTGATTTAACATTTATCTTCTCCGTGTTAAGGCTCCCGCAGACAGGCGCGACGCGACTCTAAAGTCGAATTATTAATTCACTGGATTAATCTGACACGTGCTAGCTGTCACTTTGTGTAATAAAATGGTAATATTTATCGTAATGGTGACCGTTTAGTTTAATCGATTCATATACTTGCGTCTAAAATAAATGTCTACAACAAATACAATAAATATGCCCATTTTATTACAAAGTGAATTAATAATTCGACTTTGGTAGAACAATTTCACATGGACATTGTTCTAACAGAATTGCGTCGCGCCTGTCTGCGGGAGCCTTTAGGATTGCCATAAAAAGGCTCATGATTTATTCGAGGATTCCTTGACATGTGCATATTTTTACACTTTTGTAATATGCGAATAGCGTATTGTTTGAGGTATTCCTCGGCCAGACGTCAGTACAATGTTAGTGCATGTCTGCAAATTATTATTCATGAAGATGCAAAAATGTATGCGCTTTCTCAGATATTTGCTGCAAGTAAGGGCTACCTACCAGGATTCCGTAACGTTTTAGAGAGGTTATTTTGGAGGAGACTGATTACCTACCTACATAATTATAATTATTATGAAGTAAGTAGGTAAGTACTAGAACTAGCTCTTGCCTCATTTTTTTTGTTTCCTGGGTTGATAATCCTCATGGATGTCCTCCGTCCTGGGGCGGGGTAGAGTCTTATTGACTAAAAACCACGCCAGTGTTCCCTTCCCATACTTGCACCGGGGATCTTGGGATCTAGTGCGACTTCCGCGATCCCCGGCTGAGGGCCTAACTCCCGTGCTGGCTATTTTTCACGTCGATCTGTTGCTCTGCTGCTGCGTGAAAGAAGAAGATTCAACAAATCAAAAAAGCAACAGTACCGGCTGCTCTGATTAAAAAAAAATATTGAGTGTATTTGTTAGGTAGGTAGTCCTAATGGTCTACCTACCGAATGCAGTTCAAATTATTTTCATGGAAAGATATAGGCCGCAGGAATCCGCTGGATGCGGGAAGCACAGAACCGGCCGAAGTGGCGGTGCATGGGGCAGGCCTATGTCCAGCCGTGGACGTCTTTCGGCTGAAATGATGATGATAATAGATAAGTACAGTTAAAAAACCGGCCAAGTGCATGTCGGACCACGCACAATGAAGGGTTCCGTAGTTGGGATGGATTTATCCCAAAAACAAACTTAACATTGTAGTTGATAAACATGCTCTCCCATACATCGATATACTTTACGGTCAATTCTTCAACTGCAAATTTAAGTTGGTCGACTATTACTCTTTAACTTGTGAAGCCTACTTAGCTGTGATAGTTTTCCTTTTAATTTCGTTATATATACTATTGCCATGAATTTTTTCACATATCCAAAACCAACCATTTAGCTGGCAGGGGGGGGACACTTGACTCTAACAAAAAATAGCACTTTAAAGCTTAATATTACGCAAACGGATCCCTTAAATGAAAAATGGTTTGTACAAACCCACAATATATTTGAACGGCCTATCCAACGATACCCCACACTATGGAATAGACGAGAAAAAAAAATATCATCCCCATTTCACGTCTAAGGGAGGTACCCTAAAAAAAAATGTTGTTAATGGTTTTATTTTACGACTTTTTTGGCATGATTAATATGTATACCCATGCCAAATTACAGCTTTCTAGGACTAAGCGTCTCTGAGCTAAGCTGGGGACAGACGGACGGACGGACAGACAGACAGACAGACGGACATGGCGAAACTATAAGGGTTCCTTGTTTACTACGGAACCCTAAAAAGGTCTACCTATTGCTGTTCATTTGTATTTCCAAAACCACAATCTCCAAAGCTGGATGTGAATTCACTGAATCCTAACTTAAGAAATGCGGATCCGTCTACGTTACTAGACTTACTAGCATAGTATAGAATACATTTTATTATCCATTGTTCTACAACTACTGTTCGCTGACGCAGAAATGCAAAAGCCGAGCCGTAATTTACATTTTATGCTTGAAAACATTATGCCCTCGCTAAAGGGAATACGTATGCGTACCTACGTTAGTCTACAATTGTGTAAAAACCTAAATCAAATGCACAATTCAGAGGCTGTAAATCCAAGCATAGACAATGGGAAATAAAATGACAGCAAAGTATTTTGACAGGCAACGAAAATTTAATTTCGAGAATACAGTTAAACGTAAAATTCGAGAAATCACGAGAATCATTTGTGTTGTGTCAAATAAAATACAGAACAACTACGAAATAAAGCCAGTATTGCCTTTTTTATTTTTGTAGAAATAAATGGAAAGGTTATAAATCGGTGCGGCGCGGCGCCTTATTTTCCCGCGCGCGCGTATGAAATGTTGTCCGAGGGAAAATGGTTACATGGCGGTCGTAAAGTGGCTGGCAACCCGTTATTACTTGATGCATTATTGCAAATTTAAATTACGACGCACGCCTTGCTTGAACTTGAATGTTTTTACGCTAACAAACTTGAAGGCAGTTGGTGAGACCTACATTTTAAACACGAATAAGTCAAGATTATAACCAGACCACTTCAGCCCCCCCCCCCTTCTTCTTCGTCCACTTTAGTGAACCACTTGAAATACCTAGGGCATTTAGTTACTGCCGGTCTCAGGGACGATACTGACATTGAGAGGGAGCGGAGGGCTTTGTCAATTAGAGCTAATATAGCCCGCAGGTTTGCACGTTGTTGCAAGCCGGTCAAGCAAACACTTTTCAGAGCTTATTGTACCCCAATGTACACGTGCAGCTTGTGGGTGTATCACACCCAAAAAGCATACGAAGCCCTCCGTGTCCAATATAACAACGCTTTCAGAGCGCTGATGGGGCTGCCGCGACACTGTAGTGCCTCGGGCATGTTTACCAATGCTAGCATTGTCGACTGCTTCTATCTATGCAACGATGCGTAAACGGATCGCGTCTCTTGTGGCGCAGAGTGCGCGACAGCCCCAACAGCATACTGATGATGATCAGGCTCAACTATCCTTACATTAGACGCTGCAGTGACTTGCACGTCACCTACAGTCGTCGGTCACTAATGTAAGTGTTGATATTGCGATAGTTGTGTTTTGTATTGTATTGTTAATGTATTGTCTGTTGTATGTATAATGTGTTAAATATTGTAAATGAGTCTTGTAACTTGAAAGAATAAATGAATAATAATAATATAATAATACCTAATAATGCCAATTATACAAGAACATAGATTATATTGATATATTGTAGATGTTGTTAATTAAATGTTATCGAAAAAAATAGGTAAGTATACTAGTTTTCGATCATTAAAAATAATGATTTGTTTTTTTAAATATGTCCATTGTCCGGCTTATCGTACTTTATTGATAAAATATTTTTTTAATGTCATAAATTAATACACTATGATTTTTTTTACTAATGAAAGTATGATAAGATATTTTTAATTAAATATTTTAAGGTCAAATTGTAATTCAGAGAAAAAAAATCGCAAAAAATATATTACCTATTAATTACTGCAACGTGTTAATTAATACCTAACTATTCTTTGCCATTAATTTATACTAATTAAAAGATTAGAATGTTTTTATTTAATCATCTAGGTGCTAATCACCAATTATTTTTCTAAATTTATCAAAAAAAAAGTCTACTTTAGTAATATTAAAACGAAAGCAGAATTTGCATTACTAAAAGGTGTTAATTATATCTGTAGTTCGTTATGCTATTCTTATGTTAATAAATAGTTGTGTGTGCCCGCATCCGGCCGTAAACCGAGTAATAACTATTGTCGCCCTTTCATTGAATAAAATGTTGAATAAATGTCATACAACACACATATAAACAACAATAAACATAAAAGCGTGAGACTTGAGATTAAGATCTAAGCGCGATAAGAATTAATTTTGAAAGAGTAAATTAATTATCACTACATGTGATTACCGAACCCACAATATGATAGAAAACATAACATATCGTCACGCCTGTAATCACCAAAGGGTTAGTAGAAGTGTACCTCTAAACATCTGTCATACTGTCTCTTAAGATACAGGATACCCTAGTTTAAGACTCAGATATATGCCAGTGACCTTGAGTGGTTAGCTTGCGTGTTATTACTGAGCTCACGCAACGCGTCGTACGTTCAGCCAGTAATAGGACTCGCTCATCAAGGAGCGCTGTGCCCAATTTGACGCATTATTAATTTATTATACACAAACCAAAAGGTATTTTAATAAAACGCGTATACTAAAAGATCAATAATTAAATTATCTTTAAATTGGTGAAGGTTTCAGAAAAATACGCTGGGTAGATTTTGCGCCATTCTCAGTTTTTTATCCGCGTTAGACATAACTTTACAAATTAATTTCACTATGTAATATTACAAAATCTAAAATATTCAGATATTATTATATTATACAATTAATATATTATAGTTATTGGGAAAATGCTCTAATTTAACATATATTTTTTTCAAATCATTAACACTACTCGTTTAGACGTGATCTTCAGTATAAAATCATTAAAAGTCGATTATCGTCGTCTTAAGAGACAGAGTTTAATCTATTGTATACAGATTTCTGCAGCATCCAAATGTTTTATGAAATGTTTTCTACCATAAATTCAAAAATTGTAAACTTAAACTACAAATCTGTATTTTTGGGAAATAAAGATAATTATTTATTAATAAACATCCACATTTCATCAGTTATTTTTAAGTCTTACGTAATAGAGGGCGATCCTATTACCATCAACCGGTCACAAATCCAGACTCAGGACTGCTTCTGAGAAATTCCTGATGGGAAAACACAATAACACTTTCCTCGACCAGAGGATCGAACCCAGGACCTCATACTCAGCAATTCCTCTTGCGACCACCAGAGCAACGATTTAGTCAACAAGGCAGTATGGTAGTAGTCTATTAAAAAAAAACGTTCATCAAACGCACCTTAACCTCGCAACAATTGTTAAAAATAAAAACAAACAAAAACAAACTTTTTATAAAGCATAGACATAGACAAACGTCAGACAGTCGTCGCATTTAATTTACGAGTTAATCAGAATCACAACGGTTACGAGGTCATTAGACGATATTTTAACTTTTAACTGATGAACACGTTAGTCAGAAAAGGGATATGTCTTTTGACGAGCTCGTTATCGTAGCTAAATGTGTAACAAAATGTCCCTTTAGGCACAGTCACACGTTGCCTCTAAACTGGGCGTTAAGTTGAAACTGCACTTAACATAGATAAATGCCCTTGATAATCTGTGAATAAAAAAGTTCAAGTTTGACAGGTGCTGATTTGGCCGCGTAAAGTTGAACTTCGAAGAGGGTAAACTTAAAATAAAAACAGTGACGGGTATTGGAACGTTCAAAATATTTTCTTCTATGTATGTTCCGATTGTTGTCATTGAATGATGACTCAGTCGTACGAATACGAAAGACAAAAGTCTTTAAAGATTCTTCAACCATAACTCGTTGAGAGACTTTAACGCTAATTGTACAAGTCTCCAAGACAGGCAATAAATGTCAAAAATACAATCGAATTTATTTATAAACTTTACAGTCCCATATCTTTGAAAGTTTATCCACCTCTCAACAACAAATAACAGAATATACACTAGGGCATGAATCTCGGAATCTCGGAATATCGCAATATCGGAATCTCGGACCGCAAGTTCCGATATTACAATTCCGATACTGAGAGATCCAATATCGAAATCGGTCAATTTTTCTATATTAAACTAACAGGATAATCCTAAACGCAGATAAAACTAAGCTAGTTTTGATACGCTCACCATATTTACTACCACCTGGTGAACCACCACCGATATACGCACATGAGTTTACGTGCATTCATAAAAACTATATTGACTGTAATCGTAAGTCAATTGTACGCGATAAATGTGTAACATACCTCGGAGTAAAGGTTGACGAGAACTTTTCTTGGTCAAACCATATTGAATACTTGTGTAATAAACTTAGAATATTACTCGGTAAATTCTACCATCTAAGCTTTAAAGTGCCAAGTAATACCCTTATGTGCCTTTATCTTCAATTAGTTGACCCAATATTAAGTTACGCTCTCGACTGCTATGGACTCACATTCAAAAGTAGCTTGAAAAATTAGAATCACAACAAATAAGATTTTTAAAACTATTAGTAAGTAACAAAACTAAAAACAAATGTAAAGATGATTATTATAAATTGTTTAAAATTTGCAAAATTTCCTATCAGCTTAAAACATAAATACCTACTACTGGTTAACAGTCAGCTGGGGGCGTCACTCGCTAGTTACCCATAACCACGCCACTAGGATGGTATCAGCAGGTAAGTTTGATGTACCTAGAATAAAGAACTATTTTGGCGACCGACCGCTTGACAAAAGAGTTCCATACCTTCTCAATCAATTGCCTACTGATATAAGAAATCAGGAAATAAAAGGTAAATTTGCCAAGTTACTTAAGCAGTTCTTTTTCAGGAATTTGTAAACGATGTTCTAAGGAAAATGGTTTGCAGATTTTTGAGGAAGAGCGGATGAGTGATTAGGGGTATTTTAAAATAATTAATTCATAAGATTAGATAATTGATAGTTAATAGGTTCAGTTAGAGAAATTAAAGTGTCCGCGCTATAAATAAAAATTGTATAATTGTGTTCTTTTCCCACAGACAAACCGTGAAAACGGTTTTGCGGGGCAAAGTCCTTATGTTAAGTTTTTTGTAAACGTAGTTAATAAATAAATAAATAATAATAATAAACCTATATTTTAGATCCTTGTGTAGCGCCGAGCGCTACAGCGCAATACCGTATTCCTATTGCCAGCTTGCTAAGTATGCTATAAAAGAACAATAATAGTGTTATCTGTCTCCCTCACTCTTTACCTGCATGGTACGTCTTACTTATTCGCACAAACGAACAAAATATCCCGTCAATCAACTGATTTTATCTGATATTGAGTTACACAGTTCATGAGCACTAGTCAGGCAACTGCCTGACTTGCGCACATGAACTGTGTAAGTTAAGACGTGTTCGTGTTTTATGTGGCTACATGCATCGTCGCTTTAAAAGATGTAAGTACAAATAATTATCTAATTGTTGTTTTCCAATTCAGTATAAACTATAATATCTGTGTTTAAATGATTTTATAATTGGTCTAGGTCAAAATAAAACAAAAAACGCCGCCAAAAATGATTCTTTCGTTTGTAGACTTTTAAGATGCTAGTTTGTATTAGATCGTAAAAAGATGGTTTCTCACTTTTTATTTCGCGATATAAAATCATAAACACCCCGAAGAACCCCCCCACCCCCCCGCGAAGTTAATAATTTATAAAATAATAAGAGAGTCATAAAACCTACGTATAGCAGGTAATTTCTATTAGGTACCTGCTATAGGTAGGTTGGGTAGCTATCAAAATTACTAGTCAAAGTTTACGTACAATTTACGTTCCCATTACAAAATACAATATTTTCGCAGGGCTTCATCAAAAAAGAAAGACTTACTTACTCAGAATTTCTCAACATACGCTCATCAAATGTATGCGATTAATTTCATCCAATAATTGTTGTTTCTAATTCTTGATTTTGCTCGCACATTTTAAATTATAAGAATTTCTGTTGATTCTGAGTCAGGTAGTTTAAATAAAATTTAAGATTTAAAAACGTTTTTTATTGCACTCAATCCAACCTCATACCGAATTTGTGCAATTTATAAATAAAATGAGCAATTTCTAAAGAAATAACGAAATTCCGATATTAATATCGGAATTCCGATATTAAGATCTAATATCGGAAATCAGTATCGGAATTGAAAACCTTCCGATATTACATGCCCTAATATACACGACAAATACTCGGCAATATAAATTTACATAAAGACGACAAACTTACAAATATAATAATTATTCAAAATGTCTACTTGAAAGTCATAGATCTTATGTCAACACCATTGACTGTCAGATGTTAGCTCGAACAATCCCGAACATGCAAATTGGAATAGTTCATGAAGTTAGAGGTTCGGTATTTGAAATCAAGTTGAACGTTTCTGGAATATCAACGACATTGTGAATGAAATGAAAGATAATAAGTTAACATTGCATTGAGGGAAAGATTATAGAAAATATTATTGGCTAAGTACCAAGAAGACAAGGAAGAATCCGGAAGCAGAGAAAAGATGGGCTTTTCGTTTAGACTTAAGAGACTGACAGGTGACAGCACACTATATTTTAGTAACCACCAATTTAGATAACCATGTTGAATATATTTTTTTAATTTAATTTGATTACGACTATGCAGAGTATACATATTATTGGCAATACCAATCATTTAAAAGCTGAAATTCAAGAAACAGAAACATTGATGATTTAGTTCTACCAATTGTTCTACCAATCTGCTAACACCAATATTCTCCACAAATATTCAACGTAGCGTGTAATCTAATTTTACACCTCTCAGGTGGCTAGACTTCCCTTAGTAACCAAACTATAAAATATATGTATAAGATCTTTCGCAATTTGTAGTCTGTCTGGTTTCCTACACTTTCCATCTGCTGTCAGTCAGATATTAAAAATGTTATTCTTGCATCTCGTTATTACAGCTGCTCTAAATGAACTCATTGAACTTTAAAATTATAAACTATGTTTGAAAAATTGAAATATCCAGATTTAATCATTTAACACACGGTAAAGAAATTCTTAATATGAGAGCTGTCTTCTGATCTTGGAGTTAAAGAAAAACAATTTAATTTCGCTGCTTATTATGAAAATGTCGTTAAAATATACTAAAGGAAATTATGTTTTAAAAGATGAACTAGAAATAAGTGAGTTATGAACGACCATCAAAGAAATAACTGGATATACAGATTCAGAAGCTTATACCGAAAGCCAAATGGGTTTCTCAAAACACAGTTTTAATTAAAAACTTATAAGAAGCCTTATATTATAAGAGGATGAATGAAGACACAATTTTTCCGACATTTCCGAAAGAATCTGCGAAGCAAAGCAGAAAAAAGTATAAGAAATAAAGAGAAGATTACGAGGATAATCTAGCAAAGTCATTAGGCACACAAGTGTGCAACATGTAGCCACACCTATATAATTATATACTCTAAGAACGTGTTTAACTAATTAATTAGCAATTATGCCAATGATAGTAATCAACTTACTATGCAGTCTAGCGATAAGAACTCATTAATATGCACTTGCTCATCTAAAGCGCGAAATGATGATCGATCCGACGCCGAAGGGGTCTCAGACTTAATAACTCAATTTCATGCAATATTCTATATACTAGGTACAACGCTTACAGCAGCTTTGAGCTTAGTAAAACCGGAGATTTTAGTACGAAAACTCCTTTTCCGAAAACCTCGTTTCAAAGAAGAACATGGATAACACTGGTTTATTTTTCCCCTGAGACGCGATGGGTGGAAAAGGTATTAATGAATTTGCGAAATTGTACTACAGCGTCTACAGCATCTAAAGCTCAATACACTTAACTTGGTCTATCACAAATTCGCAAAAAACACTATTCTTTAAAAGCAACATTAGAGCCTTCCATAGTCTGTGCCTCTATTGAGAATTCGGTTTTTTTTTCAGCTTCCATAGATTTTTCAAGTGCTTACATTACATCGTGTGGTACAAATATCTCAAGTCAACTTCAGTGTACTACAAACAGATATATAACAACTTGAACATAGTTACGTTCCGTTCCGTCCGTTAGGTTCCGTACGTATTTTTCGGGTGACCACTGAAAATCAGCGCTATGCTGCGGGTCCCCCATAGCACAGCATCATGCTGAGTGCAAGCCTTCTTGTCACAGTCATGACGTGCAGCTACCGACTATTTGTTTTTTTTAGATTTGTGTTTTTGTGTTTGGTGATGTGTTGTATGATGTGTTATGATGAATTTTGAATTATTTTTTTTGTAGAGTATTTTTTCTTCTCAGCACTTGACTGGTTTTTGCAACATTTCCGGACCGAAGCCAAGTAAATGCAGCGTGTGGTGTGTAGTATGTTAAAGATGTGTTGTGTGAGGACCTATTTCGTTTTCATCTAGGGTTTATGTTTTCGTATGCACGTGTTTCTGTGACAAATAAAAATACTTTTCTTTCTTTCTTTTTTCTGTCTTTACCATTTTACTTCCCAGACATACGAGTAGTACCTACTACAAACTACTTTCATCCTACGCAAACTCTCCGTACTATCGTAGTCAGGTAGAAAGAGGTCGATGCTATCTCATCTATCTGGGTGAAGAGGCACTCCTGAAGCCATTGTCCCACCTGGACCACAAAGGTATATAGGTCGGCCACGTAGGAAGCTTTTTAATGTAGGACTTTTCATAATATTTGTTGAAGGAAATTGAATGGTGAAATGGAGCGCGTATAGTGTGAAAATGTTTGCTATTTCTGTAACCGACAAAAAAGTGATTACGTTTTCTTTCTTTAGAGACTAATAAAAAGTACCTACTTAGGAATTATTAATGATAGTGAGAAGAGAATAAATGTCTACTATGTAAAATAGTACTGACATTAATATTTGATATATATAACACTGAATAATTGTAAAGTATCCATGTCGAAACAATTCCGTTGACTTTCCGTTTAGAAATATTTTGCTTTGGGGGTTGAATTTTCGTCTGCAGTAAATTTTACTGTGTCAAACTTTTTCTTTTAAATTCACAATTCAATTCACAATTCTTTATTGCATTCCATTATGTTAGTAAAAAAGGTAAAAATTAAAGACACAATTAATTATGGACCCTGTCGGGCACAGCATAGTAGGAGAGAGGAGGAAGAGCGCTTATTTGTGTTTATATTATTAATGTACTTATTCAAGTCATTGTATTTATATTTTATGACCATTATTTTCTTCTAATATTGAATTTATTCTATATTTATTTGTTTGCTATCGGTTTAATTTCAGCAACCCAACTTCTCTGGCTTCTTAAGAATATCGAGTTCCTTCTATAAGTACAAAAGCTCCTTCCACAAGCCCAAATAGTTGGAACATGTCCATTACCACGTGATGTTTATTTTAGGGCCTCTGCGTTTGTTTTCGAGCGATGTAAGCAGACGCCTAGAGAGGCCAAGGAAAATATCATATTATTATCTGTTAACCATGAACGTGAATAGTTCAGAAAGTGAATAACGTTACATAATATTTAGATTGGTTTAGCAAGATGGTCTGTATATTATATTTCAGGGAAAAACTGCTTGCAATGGAAAGATATACTTAAGATAATTTATGGAATCACACGTTAATTTGCGGAAATCTATGACAGATGCAATATTTAGTTTTAATTCTGCAAGAACTAGTAATAGTAATTTATTTCATAAAAAAGAGGTACAGTTTGTTACAAAGTAGGATGACAACTTAGGAATAGTTTACCTCTGAGATGAGTATGTAACAATATAATTTTACGATCTGATGTCCTAGCAAGGTTACTTAGTAGCCTGTATTAAGGACAATCAGCCTCATTTGCCGAAAAATAGGAAAAAAAAAAACACAAGTTTTGCTTAGACTGTTACATAATTAATTAGAACAATTTGATAAACTTATTAAAGGTCAATACATGAACTGTGTGTTTGTGTGTGTATATGCACATGGGTGTGTGTGTGAGTGAGTGTTTGTGTGTGTGTGTAATAATAACTAGATCCAGGCTATATGCAGAATGCAGCACCGTCCTATCCTTGCCCGCAAAAATATGCACATGCAGAAGATGCGGTTATTATGTACAAACAACATGCAACATTTTGCATACACATTGTATATAGCATGCAACCTAAACCTACGCTCGTCTATCCGAAAAAGGATTGCCCGAATCGATTTTATGAATGCTAGCCCGAAAATGAGTAGGTATCCATAAGAGCAAGAATTCAGTCCCTATTTTGATTGTTTAATTAATTTCCTTGCTTTCGCTTTGCCACCCTGCTAGATTATAATGGTCACTGCAGTTGAAGCACTGAATGCATATGTATAAAGCTGATAGAGCCAAGTTTACGCCGAACTTAGAAATTGAGATGGATGAATGGCACAAGTTTCGCTTCCTAACCCTACCTAGACGTCTGAGATGTGCGGATGTTCTATAAAACACATCTGCTCGATACAAACTACCTTTCAGGAGATGCCCTAAGGTAGCCCGCGAAATTCAAACTGTATTTAGTTTTTTGCAATTTGCAGGTCTATGTCACGTTGTGTGTTGGTTAAAATATGATTCACTGCCGTTACAAATATGGCTTTACAGAATTATAATCATTAGAATCAGCAAGACAACTAATTCTTCGTGGAATCCGATTGAATGACTATTTCATGAAACAGTCATTCAACTTCGACAGCGCGTCTATAAATTCTATAATTAATGATTACTTTGTTTTTGTTTTTCTTTATATTTTTGATATAGATCACTATTTTCTTAATACCTAATAAAATTTAATGTCTACTCAATAGCTTATACCTACTAAAAGTTGTTACTAGTGGAAGAGCGGAATTTCCTAACACAAGTATAGGTATTTCTTACTTAAATGAAAATTCCCTAAAGACCTAATGTAAACGTATTTTTAAGTTATTGAAATAAACATTTTCCCCCTTATTACAAAACAAGGTTTATCTTCAGACCCAGGTTTAAAACATGGAGCCATTATTGAATTTCGAACTTTATTCTGACTATGGTAAAGTTCCTAAACACAAAACTGACAACTTAGTACCGAACTAAGTTTTCAGTTTTGTATAAAGAACGGTATTTCAATCACTGTTACGTTCTTATTACAAAAACTGGCTCCATGGTTTAAGCCATGTCAAAATATAAATCTTGTTTTGTAATAAGACGGTTTGTATTTTGATTTTACTTTTTGTAACTTGGAGACAACCGGTAACTTAGAGAGTTGTATTGCTGATTCGAATGATTATAATTCTGTAAAGCCAGCAGTAGACGTTTTCGGTTGAAATGATGATGATCAAATTCGTCATCATTCCTGCCTTTATCCCAATTTACTTGTGGTCGGCACACCATGTATTTTTCTTTCCTTCATAATCCACCACTAGGTTCTCCAAATTTTCGCCATTGTGTACACGATCCATTACTGTTAACAGAATGATAAGTACCAGAATCCTAAACATACTCGACACACTCTACTTTATGTGGGTAGATGGTAGTCGTAACAGTTGGCGCCATCCATCATGGTCTTCACGCCATTACACACATTAACAATAACTCCTCACTCCTCAGTCGTCAACTCGTCATGTGTGGGCTTCATACTGTTTCTTAGTTCTTACGAATTATGGTTAGGTAAGTGTTCTTACGGATTAAGGTTAAGAGCGTTTACGACGTACGGCATTTCATACAAACTTTCAAGCCCTTGTTTTTCGAAATTAATGAACCAATTTTAATGAAACTTCATACGCATAGTATAATCAGCCTATAATGTTCCCACTGCTGGGACACATGCCTCCTCTCTGTGAGGGGGAGTGGGCCGTAATCCACCACGCGGGCCCAGTGCAGGTTGGTAGATCTCACATTTCTTCGAATTTTAGGTTCTACGAAATGCAGGTTTCCTCACGATGTTTTCCTTCACCGTTTTAAGAGCAGTGGTGATGAAATAATTTACACAGAGTAAAGCGCCTGTCTGGGTTCGAACCTACGACCTACAACTCATAAGTCGCGGCCGTTACCACTGAGCCACCACTGCTCACAGGCCACCACTGCTCACCATACGCATAAGCAGGATACAAAGTTTAGTCTTATTTAAAAACAGATAACTGAAAATCTCTGTTTCTATGGAAAATTTAAAATCGGTCTAATTTGGCTGTAACACTATTACAAGTTAGTTCTTAACTAACTTTTTAAACCTTTGTATCCTGCTTATGCGTATGGAGTTTCATTAAAAACGGCTCAGTCATTTCGAAAAACAAGGGCTTGAAAGTTTGTATGAAATGCCGTACGTCGTATACATCTTATGGTTGGTAAGTTTCTTCACTTGGTGACTGGTGACGTGAGATTCTGCCTACAACCCTTGGATAAGTAAACAGGAAACAGTACCTATAAATAAGACGTACGTCAGACCAGTCTAGCTCTGAGGTAGGATCCCTGTGTTATGAAAGAAATTGGTGACATATCAGAATAGAATACTCTTTATTATGTACACCATAAAAGTTACAGATACAAATGCTGGACAGGCAGACTTTTCCCTTCAAGTCGTTTATCCCACTTCACTATAAATTAAGAAATATTTCATACAGATTTGTTTTCGAAAGAATTTCTTTTTGTACGTAGATCATCAAATAAATTACTTGTAAGATCAGCGAAAATGGAGGTAAAAACTACTCCCAGATGTTTTTTTCTCCTATCAAGATTACCTTACCACCTGGCACAGCACATTCAGCCTAAGCGCTCCATAAACAACTCGCGATGTTTTTACCTGAAAATAAAGAAAAGATTCTTTCGTAAGTACACATTGTTGATATTATCGTACGCTCGTAAAGACATGAAATCACTTAACTATTGTAGGTCGAGGGCTTAAGGATTAAGGGCACGATGGGTATTAACTTGTATTATAAAATGGATGGACGACTCAATAACACATTGTGCGTCGGAGCGGAAAAGTGAAGAACGCTCTTTGGACGGTTTGAAGTACCGAAGCATAGACAATATTGGATAGTCGAGTACAGCCGATATATTTTGTAAAAATCTCGATGTGAAAACTTAGAAGTGTCAATCCTTAATAACAGTTTCACGGTGAGATTTTTATAGAATAGATCGGCAGGAATAGGTAAGGTTTTTGATGTGAAACATTTATAGGCGCACGTAAAATCGATTTCTGGCGGGGCGACGCATGCCGCGTGGCGATTCACCGCTCACTCCGCGCGCGCGGTCCCCCGCTACGCGACCCTCACCTTTTTTCAATGTTTGTTTGATTTCGATGTTTCACATCTGCCAGGCGTCCCGTCACGGCTCACAATTTTTTTTTATGATGTTTTGTTTGTGTTTTGTTTCTTTATGAAAATTTTTGTTCATTGCGTAAAAATAACGGGAAAATGTAAAGTAGGTAAGTATTAAAATAATCCACACAAAAATAGAGATATAAGGAAAACCTAATTTTCTATACAATTTGATCTCATAAAACAAGAAAAACTTCCTCTTATAACGCCGCACGATTTTCTTACAATTATTATTAAGAGACCACTTAGCTTGATATTACTTGATAACAATAAATATGTCTGTGTAAGCTGATCTTGAGATGAGCTCAAAAATTTATGGAGCTATAAACTTTGAATTAATTCGTATTAATGTAAAACGATGCTGTAATCTTGTTGTGTGGGCGTGGCTGATAATTAAACAAGTAATTGATACGTTGGAATTCGTTGATTCATATTTGAGACAACAATTTCGATTGATACTTTTTGATATCGCTCGGGTAATTCCTTACAGTTCATTTATTATTCGTAGAATCTATTAGATGCATCCAAGGGGGGCTCGTGGCTAAATAATAACAGACGCAATAGTCGACCGAAGGATAGGCTACGCTTGCAGCGGGGCGAGCACGGCCTACTGTGACATGACTTGAGTCACACATTTTATCACAGTTTGAGCGATAAAACTGTTTTGTCATAAAATGCTAGTACAAATTGACATGACATAATTTATCATGTCTTGTCACAAACGTCTTGGGCAGCCCGTGGTCGGCCCGCTGCGGTAGGTTCGTGGACCATCACCCATTAGGTAACCGAGGCGCCTCCGTGTCTCGGAAAGCACGTTAAGCCGTTGGTCCCGGCTGTCATTCGTACATCTTTGACAGTCGTTACGGCCCAAAGGCGGTCAAAGGCCCAAAATTTCTGACAACCAGTCTTACCAAGGGTATCGTGTTACCCAGTAATTGGGTCAGTTGGGCCGTCGCATGTCGCTCCATGTAAAATACTGACATTTGGCTGCCTGCGGTTAGACTGGAAGCCGACCCCAAGGTTAGGTAGATTTATTAGATGTATCCTTGAATCTTCTACTCACAATGAAACCGTAGAATTCCTTATTAATGTATCGAGAATGTTAACTAAATTAAAAGTAGAGTAGGTACTAGCTAAAACGAAACGTCAATTACTTTATACGTTTCCTCATTTAGCGAGACTACGGAACAGATAAAATGAATAAAACATCTTCATTTACAATTCGTGAGCACTGCTGTCGGTGAATGTACACCGTTTTATTGCAAAACATAAAACGGTATTCCCACTAATCCTTATCTTTAAATCAGAGCAACGATGGGGCTAACTTTGACGTTCGAGAATGCACAACCTTTTTTTCTATTTACAGTTTTTTTTTCGGCGACAAAGGAATGCCAAGGCGAGAAGCTACAAAATATTTGTTCAAACAGGAAGATAGTGATGTTCCTGGAACCAATTTTATCACAACAGGACCAAATACTTTGGTTAATTATTGAAATTCAAAAAAAAAATTGTATTTTCTTAAAATCACAACCTAATAATATATTATTTTTGTATAATATCAGCTTACTAGCTCTTAATAATAAGGGTTAATAGTGTCCAAGTGCCAGTAGAACACCGACTCCTAAGTCACAGGTATTCTTAGTTTAGGACTCAGGGTTTCAACTTTCGTGCGCCTTTAATTATTGTGAACTTTAGCTAGATTTAAGCATATTGTAAGGACCTGTATCAATAAAGTATAAGTATATTATTATTTTTATTATTATTGGTTCTTTATGTTTCTTCTCGTTTAAGAGAGGTTAAGAATTATTTTTATTATTATTATTCATTTTGGCCAGATGAAAGCCCGAGAAGCTAAATAAAACTAGTCCTGTCTGCTACTGCCTACATCTAGATTGGAGGTAATTTCCACATTAACCTAAATAACGCCTTTCTTTTTCCTCTCTATTCAAATAATTGCCAAAATATCCTCTTCATGTCCTAGATATATGTTCCATACATAGGAACATATCTTGAACATATAGAACAATAACCGGCGTAGAACATTTAGTCGAGTTGCAAGATTAGTAACATTTCCCATCCCTACAGGAAGGATCGCCTTATTCGACAGTCCGCACACGAAAGGTGATGAATGGACTTCAACAGGCGTTTATTACCTCGTCGCTAAGTAATTCGAGTATTTGCCGAACGACACAAAGGACTAGGTTTTAATAAAAACTGTGTCATTTGAGCGAACTTATTGTTGCTATGTTTGTTAAAGTTTTGAGGTAACGTTACATTGTGAAGAGGAGAGTATTTTTTTTTGTATTTTAAGGGATGGCGTGAGATCTTTGCTCATGATATAGATTGTGTATGAAAAATAAGGAAGAGTAAGAGTATTGTATTTTGCTATTTAAATCTATAATACAAAGATGGCATTGAAGATGAACGCAATAAATTAGGATAATGGCAAGAGAATGATGATGATTGAAGATAGACAAAACTTTGAGGGATAGCAAAAGCATTGCAAATTTTGCGCAGCCCTACACCAGAATAATAATTGCAATCAACTCAAAGCAGGACTGCAAATTAAGGCCTTTTGACACCATGATGGAGACGCCTTTTGAACTATGGAGATGGCATATTCTAAATAATTATAAGAAGAATAGATATACAAATATCTGTCATATCGACACAGACATAGAGTCATAAAGCGTTTTGTTTCTTTCTAACTAATCAAGAGCTCCTTATGTAAAGAGAGACATCTAAATGTTTGTCCAGGACTTAATTTGGCAACATTTTTGTGTGACGTCAAAATCATTTGTATACGCGTGACCGGTTGCCATGCTTAGTGCCAAGTTTTGTGGTACAAAACTCGGCAATTGGCTGTCAAACGGTTACTTGCTGTCTCTCTTGCACTCGCAGTTACAAACTTACGAAAGGCGGCCATTTTAAGTGCCCGATTTTTGTAGGTATGACAAGTCCATACGTTTATTTATGTCATTGACCCAACACAATACAGAATACAAATAAACAATATATTACGTTTGCCAACTGTAAAAACAATTAGGTACTTACTCTTTCCTTCAGGATAGCTGGAAATAAATGACTCACATTCCCAAATCAGCGTGTGGAGTACGGTGCAATCTTTTTCGCAGAAAGAATAAGTACCAGCTGCATTTAAGATTAAATAATTACTCAAACATGTGCTTGTACCGACTCATGACATTACATAGCATCTCGAAATAGCAGAGTGTCGTACGTTTGATTTTTAATGATAACGCTATATATTTTCACGTCCGTAGCGACGCGGGTGCATCTTGTAGGGTTGCCAGTGTTAAACTTTTGACGTATGTCAATGTCAAGTACAGGGCAACTCGGCTTTTTTGGCCCTTGGATGACGTTGACTGTTGGTAAACAATAGTTTGTAAAATTATTTTGTGAAATGTATTGAAAAAAACCGAGGGCAGCGTTAACTTCGATTTTGGCTACCTGTCATAAGAATCTCGTACAGCTTTAAAAATATAGGATATAAACAGCGTGTCGCTACAGGGGCGACATTAATTTGACATACCTGGTCGGGCTAGTGGCATACTGGCCACAAGCCCGAGCATTAAAAAAAAAATTAATAATAAAAAAAAAGTAAAATATTTTTTTATTTTAATTTTTCAATAAATAATTATAAATTGAAAAAAAAATCAATCAAACTAAATAATAAAGCTCTCTTTCCTTCAATTCGCCTACTCCTTGCACGTTATTTGTTTTAATTTGATTGATATGTTATGTTATGATTTATGAATTTTGATTCATGACCCCGGATAATTCCTACCTTTGCGCTACAGTTCTTTAAGCAGAAGTTGCTCCAAGATGCTATTTTAGACAATTGTAAATAAATCAATAAATAATAATGTTTAATAAAATTACAATATTTTCATAAAACGTAAAGCCGAAACTGTATACGTGTGTTAAATTAATGTCGCCACTAAAGCGGCACCTTGTATATAATATATGCAGAGTAGGTAATGTCACAGACAAAAGGCTATGTGTGCGTATACTAACCCAAAAATGGTAGGTAGAGGCTACTTAGTAAAACTAGGAGATTTACCGCTATTTGGGAGACTCCAATACCTGAACAATAAATACGTTGAACAATAGTTAGACTTTTAGATAGTAAATCTGCATTTTTAGCGCTCGGGTTTCTGTTGATAATTTTCGATGCTTTCCGTTTTCCTGTTCTTCAAAAAAAACAATTTCATTTTCGCTTTTTTTTTTAAATCATTTATACACATCGGTATTCGTAGGGCGTGGTTGTGTTTACAGAGGATAAATGAGGTGACAGGTCAATAGTTCAACATAGGGTCAGTGTGGTCAAGACCATTGGTCAAGAACGTTAAAAGTTCACCAAGTTTCGTTTCGATATGCTACTGTTTTGTAAAGGTCGTCGCTTCGTAAGTGAGAGAATCGTAATAAAGAGTATTCTATTCTACTCTATTCTCCTTTCTAAATATAGTATGCGACTTTATTGCAGACCAAACCACCACAGCTGACTATTGCAGTGGCTTTTAAGGCATCTTGAAGTGGACTAATGTCACCAATTGGGTCACCTTAGTATAATGTGGTGATGCGATCAAGTCACTCGCAATTGCTTACATTTTGACATTTAAACAATATGATATTTGCGTTGATGAAATGAGCGTTGTAACGTTATCTGTGAAAAAAAAAAACCGGCCAAGGGCGAGTCGGACTCGCGCACGAAGGGCTCCGTACCATTATCTAAAAAAAACACGTTTGTTGTATGGGAGCCCCCCTTAAATATTTGTTTTATTTTAATTTAATTGTTTATTTTTAAAGTGAATATATAACGAAATATTCTGTGAATATTTCAAGCGTCTACCTGTTGCCATTATATATATATATAATATAGAGCAAAAACGAGCAAAAAAAAATCACGTTGTTTGTATGGGAGCCCCGTTAAATATTTATTTTATTCTATTTTTTAGTAAGTATTTGTTGTTATAGCGGCAACAGAAATACATCATCTGTCAAAATTTCAACTGTCTAACTATCACGGTTCATGAGATACAGCCTGCTACCGGTATCGGTGGGGGATATTCTTTGTGTATAGAGAAATTACTATTGGAGTGTGTTACCCAATTTACCTCGACGGTATTCTTGGTGTAATTATACATAAAGAAAGTTCTATGATTGGAGAGTGTTACCTAATTTACCTCGACAATATTCTTTAGTGAATAGGCATATACCTACTCACTAGTACAACCAGCAATAATACATCAAACCTATATCTTATCTTGATTGTAAACACTGATACATTTGTCAAATCGCTAAATGAAAGTGACCCTTCCTTTTTATTGTATGTTTATCAGTATTGATAAGAAGACAATATAAACTACAATGCCAACTGGAAGTGGCTAGACAAGACTGTAGTGACAGGATGTTGTGAAAGCCGTTATGACTATCAAAACGTCATAGATGCACAACAACGATTAAAGTGACTTCGTCGGTAAATAAACTCCAGGGATATAATAAATGATCATAAATGATTTTTATTTCTGTAAGTAGGTTTGTACAAACACTTTCACACGTCAATCATATTTTAAAAACTAGATGAGGTCGGCGTTTCCTATCTGACTACTCTGAGAAGAAAGGCTGAAACAAACTCAAAGGTCACAGTCTCTTTTAAAGTCCAGACATAATCTTGGTCAGATCATGTGAAGGCCATGTAGATTGGTGTCTGAAATGGTCTTTTGAGGAAAGAACCACAGATTGAGTGGACCTGACCAGTCAGTGCACGCATTTGTCAGTAATCGTACAGCTCTACTCAGAACTTAAGGAGCTCAACGATGCGACGATCAATACCAAAGAAAGGACATTTGGGTGCTGCTTATATGACTCAAACTGCCAGACCATAATTAACACGAACTGAGAATAAAAGAAAAAATAATATCAGCTGATCTATTCCGTAAAAGCTGTCAATAGTGGCAATGCATAACACCAGATGGAATAACAGCTAACTTTACCTAAGTTTAAACGGTGAGTTTAAAAAAAAAACCAACAGGCTATAGACTTGTAGTGCCAAATACCGTAATATTTACATAAAACGGACTTGCAATGCCATAAAACGATAAAAACGTCTAAATATAAATGTCAAAATCCTTAAAAAGCACTCCCAGATAGAAAATGTATGGCTATTCACTAACTATTCTTAGCCACAGACCACACACCAAACTTACGAAGATTAAGCCGTCAATACATTTCATATTTCGAACACAACCAACCCTAACGTGCCGTGTGCTATCTTTAGCCGTTTCCCGGTGCGATCTCGATGTGTTAAGTAAACAAAGGTGGTGTATGAGCGCTTGGTCGATATACCACCGGCCACCGCAAATAGACCCCGTGTGTCATGCGTTGCAGCGGAAGGGTTACTCGGTGTAGTGATGTGCTGCGTTCTGTGAACTGTCATTGCGTGTATTTTGTAGGTTATTGGCGCCTGTAATTAAGCAGACCTGACATTTTTTTATTTTGCATATACATTTATGTACTCTACTCTCTTTTCTTATATTTTAAGGTAAACTATAACTACTGATAGTATTAAAAAAAACTGTTTTTATTCGGTAGCGCTTCATTCGTAATTTGAAAACGGATAATTCATTTCTTTATGTCGAAACTGACGTCCATTTCTTCATCATATTAGCTGCACTGTTGACACAGTGACAAACAGCTTCACACATTTTAATAAAAACAAGTTTCAACACCAACATATATTTAAAAAATTCGTAACACATAAACGAAAAGCAAACATTCAAATTACAGAATAGTCAACAATTAAAGACATTTCATAACAGTCGGTTTATCTTTACAAAGCTGAGAACAATGCACATATACGATGCAGATTAGATAGTGCAGTATCTAAGCGCATAGATGCCGCGTTTTGCCCAAAACCTTATGTAAATTTGCCCACAGTGTGTACGGAAGCCGATACCGTGGGCGGTATTACAGAAACGCTTTTTAAATTATTGAGAAACATGCTGGATTTTTGGTTAATCGTTATGGAGGGCGCTGCGATAATGTTGCCATTATTCTTAATTAAATTGCCATAGTTGGATAAAGATTTTAGAAATTAACGCTTTAGATTTAAAGTAGGTATTTAAAAATAATTGATACGGATGTGTAGTCCGTAGTAGTAGCATGGTTCATTTAAGGCGCGGACTGACTATGATTTTAAACGCAGCAACTGCACTCACACAACCGCTTCAAATAAGGTTGAAAATTGAATAAACATTTGTGTAGACGATGTGACTAAGCTGCGAATGGGCATTTATTTTACGGGTTTTATTTAGATTATTCGGAATATACACATTATATTAAATAATTGTCCGGTTAAAGTTTTAAAACAAAGCTAATTTAATTAGAATCCTAAGTTGTTTTCGCTGAAAATACAGAGATATTCGACGCCAAAGTTTATTTTTGTGAAGTAACTTAAAAAAAAATTATTGGGAATATCAAACTATATTTTACTATTCTATTCGGTTAAAAAATTTCAATAAACCCTTTTCTGTCCACTGTATTTTTTGCGTCGGATATTTTCATTGCGTTACGTCGTACTCGACTATCCAAGAAACCAGTTTTTGTGAATATTGAGGTAACACCGCGCCTTAAGATACTATATGGTCGATAGCTTTATAAGAGTACTAATTCTACAAAAGACAATAAAAACCATTTATAACAGCCATTACATACTATTAAAAAGAATCAACATACCTTGGCTGAAATTAAAAACCAGATAGGTAATCACAGGTAAACCAAAAAAGGAATGAATAGCCCCAAAGTATGCACATTTATTACACCCGATGTCATTTATAGCCAACGACATGTAAACGCCGCGTCGAATTGTTAAACGACACATAAATAGCTTATTTAATTAATATCCGAGCTATAAATACGTAAAGTAGGTCGTGATGGTTCGGAGGTTAGGCTTTTGGAGTAAGAGGTTGCTGGAACAAACCTGAGAACTTAAAAGTAACCATCATTGCGGGATTTCGTAAGATTAGGGCAACGCAAAATTGCTTGAAAATTTTGACTGAATTATGACGATGCTCACTGCGACTTTTTCAATATCTAATGTAAGATAATTTGAGACAGCACTAAGTGATGATGATGTTAAACATCATGAGGAAACAATATTTTCAACATTTAATGGTCTGACATCTCCAACGCTCTCTGATTATGTGTGCTGCAGACACCACACACGACCAGCACTGCACTACAGGGCCCCAAGTCTGCTATTTTTATAAATTCAGTCATTCCAACACGATCCCATTGTCATTTTGTTAAAAGTTCGTAATCTGCTAAATTCATAATGGTCGATCATTGGTCGGTCAATGTTCTCGTAATAGAATTGTGTTACTTATAATGGTATTGTCGTATTGCCATTATTATAAAACCCATTAGTGGAAATGTCATTCATTTGTCATTATGTACGAGATTACCAATAAATGCAATTTCTTTCAATGTAGTATCAGTGGCCGACCATTGGAAAGTCATAATGAAGCCATTATAATAGTAGATTACGAAACTTGTCAAAATCAACAATTATGAAATCAAGGCTCAACCATTCTGACACTATTATAATAGCACACTTGAGGCACAGGGCAAACGCTCTTCTATACAGTTATCACAAAAACTATTGGCCTGCAGAGGGACAACGACAGGCCCGTACAGTACGTAGTGGTAGAGCAATAATTTCGTCATTCAGTAGGCTAATTGCGTAACACACTATCAGTAGGAATCGGTTTCAATTTGACAGTTCAACAACATTCATTGCGTTTTTTACGTTGTTGAGCGGACAGTTTTCTAGCATAAGAAGCAATGGATTAGCAATATACTTCAAAACCATTCCGATTCCGATTCAAACTGTGTTACGCAATTAGGGTGCTGAGTTTACAACTGAAAGAAATCCGGATTCACGATTGTGCCAAATGACCTAGAAACGTAATTCCTACGCAAGTAAAAGTAAATACTACTGAAGTTATTTATCTTTGCATTTGTATCGTTCTGAATTTACACTGGTATAATTAATTTGGGTACTATTGTGTAACAGTATTATTAAAGTTTTGATGCAAAAGCTGTTTTTGCTCAAACTCAAACCAAAAACATTTTAATGATGATGTAAAGACAACAACAAATATGTGTGTGTCTAAATTGACTTATGGAGATAGCAAATAATTCATAAGAGATGAAAATACTAAGAAAACAAAAACAGCAAGAGATGATATCGTTGAACGACCGTTACCACTGAAAACTTCAGATAATCAAAAGAAGTGTTTAACTTTCGAGATCAAAACCAAACCATACCTACATGTTTCAAACATAATCCAACAACGTTAGATTCCATTCAAGCATTCCAGGAAACAAATGTATAATTAAAACACGTTCAAACAGCGACGAAACAAAACATGGTATAATGTGGAATGTAGTCAATGTACTTCATATATATCTGTACGCACCATACTTGGGCCAACTGTGTACAGCACTTGTGCCTACAAACTATATGGTTATTCATTGATCATAAAGAATTTTTTGTGTGTATTGATTGGATATGATGGTTTTTGGATTGAGGTTATTCATTTGAGGTAGACCGAAAAATCTTGGTGTTTTAATACAGCGATCCATCTTTTAATCTTTAAATTATAATCATGTATAGGTATCTATATATGTAGATATTTTTACGATGAGGCTGTCTTTTGACCTAATATTGTTAATTCCTTTCAGTAGCTTTTCTTCGTTTGCTCTGTGTTATTATACCTATTGAAGTCTTTTTACTTTCAACTCCTGCTAAAATGGCTGCTGTCTTAATGCCAGACCAAGCCTAACCATTTTCCCTTTGTCTTCTCTTCTTGCCATAATGGAAATGCACTTTAGTAAATCACCAGTGTTCAACACTATGTTCACTCATAATCGCATTGGCAAAACTCTCCTTGACAGGTGAACCCATAACAACTAACAGTGTCCTCTATCAATTCTATTACCATGAACCACTCGTAAGCCGTTACCAACAGTAGCAACTACCAATCGATTCAGAGAAACGTGTCGAACACTAAGATTAGATACATGGTATAACAAATTAGTTCTAGGCGTTATGACAGTTGTTACCGCACGATAACACTAGTAGCTTGCGGTCGAACCTGATAGCCTGATATTGTATCAAAAGGGCCTTTTTGTCAGGTGTGCCAGTAGCGTGTGTTCTTGATAAAAGGTTCTTGTAACTAAATAATACTATTTAGCTTTGGTTTGATAACAGTTCTGAGATGTGGCATTCCTTACATATTCTTTCAATATAATTTGAAAAAAGGCTGTAGACATATCATCCACAAACCGGCTTTTATTGCACACTGATTAAATCCATTCGATAAGGGAAGAATTCCAAACATTGTCCCAGTGTTTTGACTTAATTTTAGAATACATCGAAAGCTCTATTTGTTGACTTATTGCCGGGTTTCCTTAAATACACTTTTAAAACTGAATAACAGTAATATAATTCTTCACTGAGATTTAATACCTAAACTAGGGAACTTTATCGCCGACATATTGCACATCGTCCCTGAATATTTCAAAGAATGTTAGCACTCCTTTCACAGATAAAGTTGAAGGAGTAGTTCATGAATAATTTTACACTCTACTTGAATGTGGCGGCAGGTGCATTTGATACCGGTTCAGGCTTTATTATACTATTATTATATTAACCATGCGAACGTGAGGTTTTGCGTAAACAAAAATGAGCAATTAAAGGCTTTGAGTCTTTCTTGGCTATAAAGAGAATTTACATTTGGTGAAATCTTAACTTGGTCTCGGGATTTCACCAAATTTAAATAAATTAGACGAAAATCATCCAAGTAGACTTTTGTTATTTTTTCATTTGCTCATTCTTATTATAGCCAAGCCTCAAAGCATTTAATTGCAAATGTAAATTAGAATCTATTTAAATAAATAAATACATATATTCAAAAATATATAAATCTATTCAAATTCATTTTAAAACAATTAGTCGCCACCTCTAAACCCGCCTTTAGACCGCATAAATTCCGCACACAACAACAAATAAACAAAGAGCTAAGAAATAAAACGGTTAATTTGAAGATTGTTATAAGAATTAAGAGAGTCGGCGCCACCAGGCGGCAGGCGCTTCATAAATCACACCGGGACTGCCGACTAGCAATGCAACCAATATATACTGTAGCTAAAGGTTTCGTTAGACGGGCTACTTTTAAGCGAGTATTTGTGGTCCCTTTCGATTTCCCACTATAATTACTCTCTTTACTACTAGTATTTTCGATGTTTGTCGAAGTGTTGATGATAAAATGTATAAAATTACTTTTTTAAGAAACTTGTACTGAGATAAGTAAACGAGCAAAGGTTACTGAATATGTAAACAAAGTAAATAAGCCGCATACTTCTCCAATTTCATTATTCATTGCAACATAAACCACAAACCTTAAAAGCTGCTGTCCAAGAGAAGACGCAATGGAATGAACATTAAGTTTTATGTCAATGAGTCACCGACAAGGGTGAATCACCCTACCTGCGCGCACGCCGAGGCACGAAACTATACCCGTTATTAGAAAGAGATAAAACACCCGCCGCACACCTTTTGTGGACCCCTATGGTAAAAAGGAGAGAAGTGACAATTTATTTTAGATATTTTTGACACCGAAGTGGCGAGCCTCTAAAAAGATGTTCAAACTTTTGAATCGTTCGTTAGTTCACCTCTTTGTACTGATATATTTGGCTTTATAACCTGGCTGAAAGTTCAAGATTTATTAATAATAACGTGGTCTAAGCTAAGCTTTTACCCGCACTAACCTAACCGTAGTAAAATGTTATTTAATGTTAAGAACAATGCGTCTTGGGAGGTCTAAGAAGCACCGCTTGATAATTTGAAAATGTCTGGTTTCAAATTGTTTTACAAAGTTGTACTGGGATATTTATGAGTATTAGGATATTTAATTTAAATAATAGACGTAACATGGAGGGAGGAAGTGATAAAGTTGGTAAATGAACATTAAAAATATCAAGTATATTACTCGAACAACTTAAAGAGTAGGTAATTAATTAAACATAAGCCCGTATGTCAAAACGATACTAAAGCATGAATCTCCGAGAAAATAGGATTAAGAAACGTTTTGCATCTAGAGTCAAGCTAGAGAATCGTCTTAAAATATAGGCCATATATAAAACAAAAACATAAATAAAGCTCTTGTTTTAAAATAAGGGTTTTCAAAATTCATACTTAATTAAAATGTTAACCGTTTTCCAAAATGTCGGCTTATTCAAGTTAACGCAGAAGTAAACGTTGAAAAGGTTCCTATACAAATTCTACACGCTTCACCTTTCGAACAACTATGAATTCATTGGCCCAATAAATTGTAACACAAAGGGATCCGACAAATAGCTAATTAGCATATCGAATAAATACCGATATCTATGCAACAGATCGAATCCATATTAGACTTCGACGCCAAGTATTATAGTATATTATGTATAATGTTGTCTGTATTACAAGTGTTTTAAATTTTCAATATCTCAGCCACTTCACGCATCAAGGCTTCTACATACCGGCGCGACTTGTCGCGCGACGCGACACGGCACAAAGGCCCCGCGTGTCGCAGGACGAGCGGTGCCTTTGTGTCGTGTCGCGTCGCGCGACTAGTCGCGCCGGTATGTAGAATCCCTCAGTCTCTTCAATTGTAAAGGCAGCTGTTAAGAGAATCGATAATCGGTAAATATAAAATTAATTTCACAGAATATCGGAAGCATCAGAATTTTTGCAATTCAAAAACTTATTCTTTGAGAATAACTTCTCGATAAACGGTGTTATATTGAGCGTTAAAGATCGAAGTTCGCGAAGTCGCAGAATTCTTCGGAATATTCCAATAAAATTTTGCATCTAAAAGCTTTGGGGACAGTTTAAGCTGCGACGACTTATAGATACAAGTTTAATATAGAACATGGCCACAAAATATCAGCTAGTAGACGTACTCTTTCTAGAGAGAATCCATCTTCCACTTCACCAATAGGTAACTATTGGTGAAGTGGAAGATGGATTCGCTCTAGAAATCTTAGACATATAAACAACGTACGGGTTTAGTATTGAAGTACTAAAGTAAGAAAGAATCCTGCCAATTCTCCTCAGCCTCATTTAGCAATAACACCGCAGTCTTCCGAATACATTTCGCTATAATTATTACCGATTACTTGGTTCGCTTATTTATTTATTTATAGGAGAACCAACAGCTATAACAGATCGATAATAATTGTATTTGTAACACAGAGCCCATTACAGGTTCTCACGGGTAAAAATAGAAAAAAGTTAAAATCTTAGGACACATTTTTGGAACAAGCATGATAGAAAATAAGGACTATGCACTTTAAAAAAAGTCTGCGTTCAGCTGAGTGCAGAATAGGTTTTGGTAGTAAATGGGTCAAATGAGAACTCTTTACAAAGAATATTAAAGTCCTTACTCGCTCGCACTATGTATGAGTTTTGCCTGTAGTTAGAAAAAATGGAGGTAGGCGGATTAAATCTAAATGATCTCTGGGGGACATTGATCTCTGGGGGACATTAATCTCTGGGGGCTTGCTGAATCTACTACCGATAGTTTTTCAGCAATCATGAGGAAAAGAACGGCATCATTGTTACGCAGGATTCGTGGGAGTGCCAATGGCATCCTGAAGGTGATTGGGAATAGGCTGGACGGCGATTTCCTGGAGTAATGGACTAGTATTGGATTGAGGGTATAAATGTAGGTTTATTTTATTTTATTGTATTTTTTAATTAAATGTGAGTACTAACATAGTTACGTAAGTTGTATCACTAACAAAGATCTATGGAGCAAGTTTCCGAAATAAACGTTTTATTATTATTATTATTAAAACGTAGTTTATGCAGGAGATCAGTACAGTCAATCTCGTTAGATATATTTTTTAAAAGAATAGTGCAGTCTTATAAGTATTTAAGTTCAGTCAAGCTCGTGGCAAGAAGCCAACTATTTCTGCTATTCAGTTGCTGAATCGTTATATCTTTAATGTTTGAGCAAAAGGGTCTTATCGTCAGCATTCACACTACGGTTTGCGAATAAAATAATAAATTGGAGTGGTTTAACTTCAGCGAGAAATTGATCTGAAGTTTATATAAGCGTTGTGTGTTTTCGAGCAGAATGCGGAAAACGGAAATCAAAGAGAGTAACTGTAAGAGGAAGTTATTTTCTTAAAGAGTTCTGTTTTAAAACCGGAGATAGAAAAGAAACTAAAGAAAAACTATCAGTAGACGGTGCTTAATAAGGATTGCTCTCATAAGGACAGATTCTCAAAAAAAAAACGAAAATGATACAAGTGCACACACAAATTAATAGAAGGAAATATCTCGGACACTTTTTTCTATATATATTCTAGTCGTTTCTGGCACTCGCCGGCCGCTGCCGCAGCACCGCGTTTGGCTCACTCGGTTTCTGCGTAGGGGGTCACATTTTTGACCTAACCTAAATATAAAAAAAAAAAAATACTCAACCTAATCTAACTAGTTCAGTTCCGGGTAGCCTACTAAAAATAATGAATACAATTATTAGACTAAATGTTTATTGTCTAAAGATTGTTGTAATAAATCATTTGTCATTTATCTGCTTACGTGTACTCCTGTCCTTTTGAAAATCTGTCCCTATGAGAATCAAGCTAATAATTGTGCACTGCTTGAGAACGGAAGGAGGTGTAGCGATGCATGTCGGAACTCCTTTCGCACGCGGCTGGCTGAATATAATTGTTTATTCCTTTTACTTTTTTCGTAAACTTGACTTTTCATATCATCATCATTGCAGCCGAAAGACGTCCACTGCTGGATATAGGCCTCCCCAAAGAGAGGGGGGTTTGCCATAATCACCACGCTTGGCTGGCGGCTTGGTGATCGCAGTATGATGTTAAAATGCATAGAGAACGCTGATGCCCATTCTCTAGTAAGTCTCTTACACTCAGTTGCAGAAACGATCTTTAAATTTTAAAGACTACATTAAACACTAATGTAGCATTAAATCATTGCACAAAACCATTTTTTATTTTATTTTAATGCTCCATTAAATTTAACTAATGAAATGTCAAACCTAATGAAACCGGCCATTTTAAACACTTTTACGTTGCACGTAACTTCATTAGCGCCCATTAGCAGGTGGTGAACTTTAAGTTTGACATTTCAGATTTTTTAATTTTAATGGGCCGAAAAGCATCCATTAAGAGCAACATTAGTGTTTTCTACGGTACTTGAATGCATTTCTGTAATTGAAAGATGTGTTTAACCAGTCTTTCATCATTATCTGATTCTTATTTAGTAGATTTACCTCGCCGTCGAATCCCAGACCGAGTGAATTCATTTTTAAAACATGATGGAAAAGAGTTTCGTGTAAGGTATAGAATTTCCAAGGAGGCAGTTCTTCAAATTTGTAACGTATTTGATTAAGATTTAGAACCAGTGACGCAAAGAAATAAATCCATTAATGGCCTGACACAGCTTATAATATGTTTGAGATTTTTCGCCACTGGATCTTTCCAGCAAGTAGGTATTGGGTGATTTAATAAACATAAATAAATCAAAAGTTTGTCGGAAACAGGTTGGGTCGGGTTGTTTGTCAGTTTGTTTATACAAAAAGTATCCCGTGAGCTAGCAAAATTAAGCCACCTCTATATTAAAATGCCAGACCGGACGGAACTACGTAGAGTTGCAGAAGGTTTTTATGAAATTGATGGATTTCCACGTGTGGCAGGAGCTCTAGACTGCACACATGTTAAAATTATTAGATTAAGGGGGATGCGCTAAGGTAGCCCGCAAAATTCAAATTTTATTACGGTTTTTGCAATTTGCAGGTCAAGTATCACGATCTAACTATGATTCGCGGCCATAACCAATATGGCTTTACAGAATTATAATCATTAGAATATGAATCAGAAGTATAAAAATTGCAAAAAACGTTGGTAAATTTGAATTTCGCGGGCTACCTTAGCGCATCCCCCTTAAACCAGATTATTTAAACTACATTAAACCACAGAGTACACTGAATACACATAAATCAACTACATTTACTTTATTTTATGCTAAAATTGTGGTGTACTTGTACGTACGGATAATAACAGAACGCAAATGTTCACTCTTTTCGTTCAATATGGTAATTTGTTCCTGGCAATATTGTTTAAAGTCTTCTTTAACTAAAGTGGCATTAAAAATGTCTAATGCTATCTAAAATTTGTTTGTGCAACTTCATTAAAGTAATGAATTCATTAGCGATAATGTTGCTTTATGTAATGAAGTGTTAATGGTGAGCTTTCTGCAACTGAGTGTTAGTCGCCTTTTACGACACCCACGGGAAGAAATAGGGAAGTGCTGTTCTTAACGTGCGGCACCACACAGACAACGTTTCATATAATATTACTATTTTGGCAAAAATAAAATTTATACTTATTCCTTGTAGGTTTTCATAAGATATAAAACCCCTAATGTGACCCGACGTGATAAGTTTTCCAGAATATATTTCCATCAAGGTTTTTAAACAATTGCTTTTAATGTAGCTCAAACAGTCATTTACAAAACCATTGCACGTGCAAACATATTAACTTCCTTAATCCTATTTGAAGAACATATTTTTATATCCTCTGTTAACACGTGTAGGCAACGATATTAAAAGTAAAAAGAGGTAGGTAGGTTATACACGCTCCGTACGTAAGTGGCACGTCAACTTACTAAATAGCCACGTTTTCTATGTCTTGTCTCTTTTCGCTCCCGATAGTTACGACATGCCATCCTACTTCCACGTGCCATCTAATAGTTGTGCCATTTTTGAAGATCGACTATTGAGTAGGTAACCTATCTACGTCTTTTTGCATATAATCATATATGATAAATTATTTTTATTTCTGTAAGTAGGTTTGTACAAAAACTTTTACACGTCAATCATATTTTAAAAACTAGATGAGGTCGGCGTTTCCTATCTGACTACTCTGAAAAGAAAGGCCGAAACAAACTCAGAGGTCACAGTCTCTTTTAAAGTCCAGACATAATCTTGGTCAGATCATGTGAAGGCCATGTAGATTGGTGTCTGAAATGGTCTTTTGAGGAAAGAACCACACAGATTGAGTGGACCTGACCAGTCAGTGCACGCATTTGTCAGTAATCGTGCAGCTCTACTCAGAATTTAAGGAGCTCAACGATGCGACGATCAATACCAAAGAAAGGACATTTGGGTAGGCCGCTTATATGACTCAAACTGCCAGACCATGATTAACACTAACTGAGAATAAAAGAAAAGAATAAAAAAAGCTATAATAGTCTTCACATTCACAATAACAAAAATAATATATTAATTATATATATCATTGCGTGTAGGGGGGCCTGGGGGGCCCAAATCTCCAACAGTTAATAACCAAAAATGTTTTGATACATTAAGGTTACATTGAAATGCAAAACAGATATTAAGTATTCCGTGGATGTTAGTGCTACCTGTTTCCGGTTACGCATTGATGAATCAAGCTTTTAAAATGGCGACTAAGATATTGTTCATATGACCTAAGCATGACAATCGACAATGGTTGATCAGATTCTGAATAATTTTAGCACTATTGTCGCCTTCCGGCCCTGGATGAAATTTAAATTATTAATGGTGGCCAGGATTTACAAATTATGTTGGTACGTGTAAAGGATGGAGGAAACTAACGATTCTTCAACGGTTTTTAAACCACGTGTCTGCATGGAAATCTGGGTGGATATAATTTATAAGGCGCCACATCTTCTCTTAATTTGACTTTTCCCACAATCTTTAATTTTATTTTATTTTTATTAAGAGGAACAGCAAACAGTTACATTATGAAAACTTAAAACTAGTACAACAATATTCGTGTTTTGCTAATAATGTAACCCACAACACTGTCCACGGGTTATCATAATAATATAAAAACAAACAATAATCGCCAGGGGCGAGAAAAGAAAAAAAAATGTAAAAAGTAATAAGTAAAAATAATAAAGTAAAAAAAAATAAAAGATGACAAATAAAAAGTTTACATACAACCAGCGCAACGCACGCCAATCACAATCTGAATCACCCTGACACAGATTGCCAATTTTGTTCACCTCCTTGGCTTTATAACGCATCTTCTACTATTTATATATAGGTATTTCCATAGAATTTGACTGCTAGGTACTTTAGCACTGTTGTCGCCTTCCGGTCGTGGATGAAATTTAAATGATTAATGCTGGCCCGGATTTATAATTATGTTTGTACGTGTAAAGGATGGAGGAAACTAACGATTCCCTCAACGGTTTTTAAACCACGTGTCTGCATGGAAATTTGGATTAATTATAAGGAGCCACATCTTCTCTTGTCTTTTCGCACAATCCTTAATTTTTGACGGCTCCTTGGCTTTTCAATGCATCTTCTACTTTAAGTACCTCCGTATAATTTTACTGCTAATTCTCCTTGAGTAAGTCTAGTTTCCAAAGGTTTGGCACTGTTAAGCTTTAAATTGTTAAAACGACAAGTCCTATAAATTCTATTACATTCCTACAGTACTGCGAAACGCCTCTCCGATAGAGTCTGTAAAATTGTCCCCTGTAGAGCAGCAGTAGCGAGAAGACACTTCAGGTTCATAAGCTCTAAGATCTACAATAAAGTAAATAAAAGCATCGAAATTTACCGCTTACCTCGTAATGTCTTAAGAGTAAAGTTGACCGACTTGTTGAAATCTCTATCATAATAAAATTATGATGCAACTGATTTTTTTAAACTTAACTAGTCCAAGCACACACACACGCACACTCACACACACACCCTCACTCAAACTGCACCACACCTACCAACATACATGTCTTTTATTTTTATTTTTGCATGTTTACGATTTTTATTTAAACACCAAACTGTATAAGTCACAGCTAATGTCTGGAACAAAGTGTTTCATATGTTTAGACGGGCGTTGATAGCTGCGACACAGTTTTTAACTGTTGTAGCTATCATTGTTTCTATTGTAATTATGTCAATGTGTTGTTGTTCCAAAATAAAACTATAACTTTTATTTTATTTTACTTTTATTTTTACTACTCCACAGGCTACTATAGCAAATAATCTGTTTTATTAAACGAAGCCGCTAGCCACCAGCTAATCATAAGACAAAGTGATTCTATTATTAGAAAGCACATTAATTGGCCGGTCTATTATAAAATAATTACGTATGGACTGGTCCATGTTAAGACAATTGCAGTCAATTATCAATGGGAAGCAAAACTTGAGTATTGATTGAAATTGATTGAATAGAAGGGAACACGTGATTAGAATATGACTTTGTTCTGGCAAACATGATATTTTATTACGATTGATTGCAGATTCGAAGGCAGCTGTTTACTCATAAGTTTTCGTAAATTGGATAAATTTAAAAATCGTAATGTTTCAGGAAGCTAAGTACTTACATGTAGTTTCATCTACCTTTTTGTCTATGATCAACTAGTCTGAATAACAAATTGTATGTCACTCATTTATTATGCTGCATGAGGTTCTAGGTTCGATTCCCGGGTCGGGCAGTGTTATTGGGTGTTTCCATTTTTAATTTTTCAGCATCCCGTAGACTGGCTTTGTGCCCGGTTGATGGCATTAGGCTCGCCCCCAATTACATGGGACTTAAACGTAACTGGCGAAATGTGGGTGTAGGTACCACTGCCTTACCGGAATACAGGCGTGATGTTGTGTCCTATGTCATTTAATATCCTTTTGATAATGTGGATCAAGAGATTCATTGATTTACCAGTCGCCATCTTGGATTCGTTAATCAAATTTTCAACGCTTTTATTATTATCTTGTCACTCGTGAAAGTAGCAAATCATGTCCCAAAAGTAGGCCGAAACGATTGACGCATATCTTCTTACTAAGATAAGCTATGAATGGCTAAAAATAACGAGATTGTTACACCTATCATAATTATCAATGCTATTACTACTGAATTTACGCTGAAAAATATAATCGGATTCACCTAAGTAGGAATCTAATCTTCAAGAAGCCGACATTCAAAGAAATATCAACCTTAATTTTTATGACTCAAAGTATATTTTTGACAGGAGCGTCTCTCGAGTGTTTTTGATTACATAGGCATATTAGATTCAATAATTCAGTACTTTAAAACGACCTAGAACATCGTTTAAATTGTTGTCTGGCGAACTAAATCGATTCATCATTGCTTTGATCTTTGAAAGGTTTTATATTTATTATTGTGAGATTTTTAGAGGAAGTTTAGTTTATATTTCGGTGCTCCTAAAGTTTTGCACGTTCTTCGATATGTCTGGCTGCTCTTAGAACCATGGCTAATATAATTGATCGGTGAGAGTAACTGGTCGAGCTTATGACAGTTATCCCTTAAGAACACCTAAATAATACTGCACTGGGTTGGATTTTAAACTCTCTGCGTTGAGTCCAGTGTCGAAAATCCAACAGTATGCTTTTATTTAGACATTCATATTTATGTATAGGTGTCACCTAGTGTTAGCGGAAAAGGGCATTACCTAGTATCATTCAATTATTTAATCAGCCCTATAATGTTCCACTGTTGGGACACAGGCGGTCGCTTGGTTGGAATTTTTGGTTCTAGGACATGCCGGTTTCCTCACGATGTTTTCCTTCACCGTTTTGAGAGCAGTGGTGATGAAATTATTTAAGTACACAAAGTAAAGCGGCTGCCTGGGTTCGAAGTCAAACCCACGACAAACAACTCGTAAGTCGGGGCCGATACCACTGGGCCACCACTGCTCAATCAATTAGAGGCCTATTTCTATCAGTGGACTGCTTTAGGCCGATGTTGGTGATGAACAGTACTGTGTTGAGCGTTTCTCAAACATGGAACTCTTCATACTTAATCCAATATGATTCTCAAACTTGATTACGATCCAGTGTCATCAGATTGCATCAGAACCACTCCTAATTGCGCAAGAGCAGATATTGGTCACCCATTTTCATCCACTCAACTCAGCCTATCGCAGTCCACTGGACATAGGCCTCTCCCAGGCTGCGCCACAACACCATATCCTCCGCCTTCCGCATCCATCTTCTTAAGGTCATCGGTCCATCTAGCTGGGGGGCGTCCCACACTACGATTGCCGATACGCGGTCTACATCGGTGTTTTTTCATCCACTGGATACGAATAATTTACTCCGACCGATGAATGGATAGATATTTCTTCGAACAAATAGCACATGACCCCATTAAAGCGTTTACGACGTACGGCATTTCATACAAACTTTCAAGCCCTTGTTTTTCGAAATGACTGAACCGATTTTAATAAAACTTCATACGCTTAAGCAGGATACAAAGATCTAAAAAGTTGGTTATGAACGTTTTCGAAATGTCTTATTTAAAATCGGTCTAATTTAGCTGTAACACTATTTTTCGAAAATGTTCTTAACTAACTTTTTAGACCTTTGTATCCTGCTTATGCGTATGAAGTTTCATTTCATTCGCACTTCCTGCAGTTCGAATGTGAACTGTTTGTTTTGATAAATGACGTCGTTACTCATCCAGTACAAATTAGCAGAGCAGTTATTAAGACACAGATATATGCCAGAGACCTTGAGTGGTTACCTTGCGTGTTCTGTACTGAGCTCACGCAACGCGTCGTACGTTCAACCAGTAATAGGACTCGCCCATCAAGGAGCGCTGTCCTCAATTTGACGCATTGTTATTTTATTATACACAAAACAAATTTTTAATAAAACGCGTAAACTAAAAGTTGGTGAAGGTTTCAGAAAAATACGCTTAGTATATTTTGCGCCATTCTCAGTTTTTTATCCGCGTTAGACATAACTTTACAAATTAATTTCACTATGTAATATAAACATAATCTAAAATATTCACATATTAATTCATTGAGAAAATGCTCTAATTTAACATATATTTTTTTCAAATCATTAACACTACTCGTTTAGACGTGATCTTCAGTATAAAATCATTAAAAGTCGGTTATCATGCTGAGTGCAAGCCTTCTTGTCACAGTCATGACGTGCAGCTTCTGGCTATTTGTTTGTTTGTGATAGTACTTAGATCTGTTTTGTGTAACCTTCGGGTATTATTACTTATTATGTTTTCGTACGCACGTTTTTTCTGTGACAATTAAAATATTTTTTCTTTCTTTCTTATCGTCGCCTTAACATCACATAACTATACCTACTTCCAGTCAATCTGCCTACCCTTTTTCCAACTATGTTGGGGTCGCCTTCCTGTGTCGTGGATGCAGCTGAAAACTAGAATTTTACATGGAGCGATTGCCTATCTGACCTCCATAATCCATAACGCAGTTACTGGGTAACGCGATACCCCTTGGTAAGACTGATTGTCAGACATTTGGGTCTTTCGTCTCTTCTCTCTTTGGGACTCTTAAGTCTCTTTCTTGAGTTCGATTAGTCATAAAGATTTCATAGTATTCCAATACTGTAACCAGATTGTATCATTCCATTCATGTTTAAGAAATTAAAACTATTTCGGCTCTACAATAAGACATAACATCGTCATAAATAGAAGCTTATCAGAATGCAAATTTATGTTGATTAATAAGAGGATAAAAATCTTAATCGTATCACTCTGCGTTTAGTACTTAATCAACCAAAATAACTTGACAGATGGGGGTGGCGCTAGTTGTACAGACAAATGTCAACAGTGTCAAATTCAGTGCGTTTCAATTTTAGTTTCACTTTTTGCCGTAGGTCAAGATGTAGTGGTAGAACTTCTGATTCTTGTATGAATCGTTTATTAATAGCTGTTTCGGGAAATACTGTCTTATAAACAACGCCCAGTATTCATTGAAAGCTTATACAGTACTGAGATCGTGTTATCATAACAAATATGACGCATCCGACTGGGTATGACACAGGCTTCTGGCCCTGTTTAAACCAGGTAAACAATATATTAAACTATTTCTTGTGATAGGTAAATTTTCTACGAACATTTCATAGGACCTATATTCCAAAATTAATGCAAATGCAAACAAAAATGGTGATAATGACTAAGTAGCTAAAAATTCGCAAAAGCTCCTTCAATACTCGGACTATTTCTGACAGAAGGGGAGAGAATCCTAAAAATGATAAAGCCAATCTTTTCTAAGGAACAAAAACTGGTGAAGCAATACACCTATACCTTTTAGTGACGGCCATGAGACTGGTAACAGACTGACAGGTGGAGTCAGAACCTACCTTTGATACCTACCTACTTGTTAAAGTACGTGTAGGCTAGTAACAACTAGATAGACACCAACTTTAATATGTAAGTACTTCTCTCATGTTCTTTGTCATTTACTAAGCAAACGGTACGCCTACCGCCAAGACACTCGAAGACGCATGTAGAAGCACAAAGTTCAGTTGCATAATGTAAATGAAGCTACTTGTGTGAAAGTAATGACTACTTGCCCAGCACTACGCTTAGCACAACAATTTATAAATACAATGGATATTACATGGTTTTCTAAGTTTATGGGGAGCTTGGGTTTTTATCTGGTAACATTGAACCCAACTGTCACACAGAAATCCATAATGCAGAGACGGAGAGTTTGCTTGCGTGAAGGGACTGTTTCTATTTTTGAAATTATTGGCGCCAATTTTGGTTAACTTTTCTAACAGCTGGCCTATCCGAATAAAGAGATACCTATCATAAAAATATTTTAATAACAGCTATTATGTTTCTGATCCTATATCAACTCTGGGTTTTAAATTTTTAATAGCCTAGTTATATTTTTGTTTAAATGGAAATTATGGTTTTGATTGAATAGCATGCGGTGTTCTGCTTCTGGCATCAATAAATCACGTACTCGTACACAATTTTTATATGTCAAAAATATAAAATAAAACGGAGATCGTAACATTTAATGTTACAATAACAACATAAATTCTGCGCTATCTGTTAGTCTGTCAAACAGTCTGTTCTTTGTCAACATCAAGATACAATTTTAAAAAGTAACTAGTTGTCTGCCTACTTCAAAGAGTCGTCGCTGTTTCGTTTCACGTAGTTATAACTGACCATCCTAAAATAATACAGCTATGTAGGTCATGCAGTCTAGGCGATATGAGATATTGGCAGTGGAGGAAACTCGAAAGGGCGTAAGTTAAGTCAAAAATAAGTCATGTGTTATTGTGAGCTGTCAAAGTGCTAGTATTTCTTGGCATTTAGAAATGAACACTGCTCTGAAAGCTGGTTTCTGTTAACTGGAATTTCGATTTCAAATTATTTGATGTAAGTTACCTACTAATTCTGACTTGATTGAACGTTCCATACGTTCGGGGATTTGGGCCTACGTTTCATAGTAGATTTGTCAGTCCAGAAAAACACTATGATGAAAAAGAATGCAAATATACATAAAACAATAATACAATTAACTTTCCTGTAATAAATCTGTTCTGAATTTTATATTATTAACCTATTTAATCTTCCTCATCGGAGAATTTTACGTCCATTTACCTACTACGCTCAATGAGTTTGATGAATGAAAATTAACTCACAGGAAAATGAGCGGTGATATCGCTTATTTTACAAATATTGTAAGTAAATAGGGATATGAATAAATATTTTTTGGGAAACCACGAGTTTATTTCGGTTTCAGCGTACTTAATTTTTGTGTTGGTTGGCCATATTTCTCCGTTGGGCATAAATAGGTACCCATTCCCCCAAAATCCAGGATAAAAAGATCAAAATCTCAGGCCGTTAATGAGACCGACCTCATTGGCAAAGCATTGAGAATGGCGGCGAATCGTTTTTGGCATGGCTTTATCTCTGGCATTGGACTGCAATACACTGCTTTATTTTGTCTCATGCCGACTCGAACTATACGAGAATATCTTAAGCTATGGTGATTAACCAGTCAGTAAGATTGTGTGACTGCGGAGGGTGAGACAGACGTAATCAAGCATCATAACTGCTGGAGCCTCCTTTGTGCACTTTTAAATTTGAAATTGGACTGCAATATACTGCATAACTATCGTGTGGTGGTATAAGGTATCGTTTGGTGCCGGACGTAAAGAATAGCACCATCCTATTTCTTCCCGTGGGTGTCGTAAAAGGCGACTAAGGGACTTACTAGAGAATGAGCAGCAGCATTCTCTATGCATTATAATACCTTACTGCGATCGCCAACCCGTCTGCCAAGCGTGGCGGTTATGGCAAACCCCCTCTTTGGGGTAGGCCTGTGTCCAGTAGTGGAAGTCTTTCGGCTGAAATTATGATAATGATACTACATAACTTGTCCCATAACGACTTGAACTATACGATATTATCATAGGCCGTGGTGATTTACCAATCAGCAAGGTTGTAAGTGGATCTGCGGAGGGTGAGACAGACATACTCAAGCATCACTACTGGTGGAGGCTCCTTTTGTGTTTATATCTTATGACACTGGACAATATTGTAGCTTCCCAGTAGTGAAAGAATTTTCGGAATCGGAACAGTAGTTCCGTAGTTTACACTCTACATAGAAACTCACAAATTTTACCTCTTTATAATATTATAAGTATAGATGCATACTGTTTCAACATAAGCCCATAGCTGAGACCTGTCAACACAGACAACATCCAACAATGCAAGATAGCCATTGAAATAGAACCATGGCTTACACCTGACTCATTTATTATAACAGTTTTAAGCATTTATTAATGAGCCATTTGTCAGTGCTAATGAAACCGTGGGTTAAAATTAGTTCAGGCTTATTCAATTTCAATATTCAACCTTTTGAACTTAAGATAGAGTTGGAATTTGCGTGTGTTGCAAACTTGATTTTACATCGGCTTTTCATATTTATATTATGTTAACATTCCAATGGCACGATTGAGTATCTAGTAGAAATTCTTGAGCAGTCTATATATATTTGCAATAATATTATATATTTGCCATAATAATGATAGAGAGATCTACTCTATAATACTCGTAACATGGTTATGTTGGCACTATTTATATTTTCATTCGCCAAGCTTCGCGTTTTAACATCCGGAAAAGATAAAAAAAAAAGCTTACGAAAAGATTGTATGAATGAACTCAACCTGTTAGATATTTCCAGTTCTAATTCAATATAAATGTATCGATTAGGTACACAAAAAGATAAAAAGGAATAAGTTCAACCTTTTTTAAATCCAAATAAAAACATAAACCTATATCCCTTAAACTCTTGAAACTGGCCAGTTACAAATAACATTAAACAGACGGTAAGAGAACGCATTCGAAAATTAACACTGCTATTAAAAAGAGCAATTGAATATCGTTCAGGAACTAATGCGCGCGCCGCGTCTAATGTAATTCTCTCACCAAACATTTCTTTTAATCCTAAACGCAGCTGCATAGTTTATTTATACTGGCCACAACCCGTTTCGTTTATCTGTGTGCTTGGGTTGCCAGATAGGGATTTAAAAACACCTGACTTTTGCCTGTGACTTAGCAATTATAGTGATGTCTTAATCAAACTGGCAAACGAGGAAACACAATCACAAAATATTTACTTTAAAAGATCAGCTTTTTATTTACGTAACTTAACTATTTAATACAAGTATTTCGACTCTCATTAAGTTAATTATAATGACCTGTATTTCGATTGATGTTTTCGGTATTGCGGCTTCAAAGAAAACCGCAATGGTAGTCTGTAATTATTAAATCATTACTGAGTCATTAAGGTCGTTGTCCCTTTATTCAATATTCCTTGAGTAAATAGTTCGATCTATTTAAGTACCATATAATACGTAAATGGTTCTTATTATGTCGTCTGCTAATGATAAGGCAGAGCCCGGTATTACATTTATTTACTAACTTCCGAACACGTTTTCCTCAAGTTGTCTATGGTTCATTTTTTGCACCCCCACATTCTGGGGGTCCTTGCACCTGGCAACCCTGTCTGAATAACATCTACTTTAATTGATACACAGCCCGCATTCCGTAAGCTTTATTGGACTCATTCGAAGGATAAAGGCAATTCCGAAAGAATTTTTATAACTAACATCATTTTGTACATGATAAAAGCTTGTTTTATGAATTTGGAAGCATATGACAGTTGCCTTTTCTGTTTTTTTAAATTTAATTTGACATAGTGAGGGAGGATTTACGTAAGATTACCAACTTGGTGGATCTGCCGATCTATTATGTAAAAATCTCACCGGGAAAGGGGAAAACTTAGGTGAAGTGAGCTGTCAATAGTGCCAAACCCGTCCATCAGGGCCTCAAGTCTGCTATTACAATAGTGTCAGAATGGTCGATCATTGATTTCATAATTGTTGTTTTGACAAGTTTGGTAATCTACTATTATAATGACGTCATTATGACTTTCCAATGGTCGGCCACTGATACAACATTGAAAGAAATTGGTAATCTCGTACAGAAAGACAAATGAATGACATTTCTACTAATGGGTTTTATAATAATGACAATACGACAATGCCATTATAATAACACAATTCTTTTACAAGAACATTGACCGACCATTATGAATTTAGCAGATTACGAACTTTAAGTGAAATGACAATGGGATCGTGTTGGAATAACTGATTTTATAAAAATAGTAGACTTGGGGCCCTGGTGAAATGGCAACTCAGTTCAAGCTCCCTTCATAGAAGTTTTCAACGGTGAGATTTTTATAGCTTACACCAGCGTATACGCTATCAGTCAATGGGTTTCATATATGACAGTTCAACAACATTCATTGCGTTAATTACGTTGTTGAGCGTACAAATTTTTCGAACATAATATATGTAGCAATGAATTAGCAATATACTTCTGAATCATTCAAATTGTGCTTGATAGTGTGTTACGCAATTAATACAGCTGATGTGTTAAGGTAAGCACATACTTTTATGTAAAGAACTACCAAGCTGACTCTAGCGAGGATAAGCTAAGGACCTAAAATCTACCGAGTAGGTATTCTCGAGCACCCTTCAACTTCAACGGTCAACAACCAGTCGCTTAGTATAGGTTTTTCAAAGCTAAATAAAAGTGGGCGACCACATCGATATCAGAGTTATTTCGAGCCCGGGTTATCAATTAGTGAGAAGTTTTCCAAGTTTGAGTTAAGATTGTAGAAGTGTAAAAATAATTAATAGCGCACATATTTTTAATTAATTACGTACCTATGATAAAAATATACTTAACGCGTTATCTCTGAATAATAACTTTTTCTAAGAATATCTACGTCAATATGACAAGAAAATTAGAGTAACAACGCTCTATCTTTAATAGTGAGAAAGAAAAATAAGATTCAAAGTATCGTATTGTCTTCAAAAATCTTTTTACAATAAAAATGTTGAATTAAAAAATAGATCAGCAAACATATCGAATCACTTTAGAATTCGATAGGTACAGATATCGATGACTGGATGTGACGTCAATTGCGATGACATCATCACTGCACCAGCAATTTCAGCCTAATGTTTATACATAAACTATGACAAAAGCATACAATCTGACAAAGTGTTGTAATTCTACTCCATTACATATTTTTACTGACCCGTAACTCCTTCAAAAATCAACTTTCTCATAAGAAGCTTAAGGTTTGGACTTGATTGGGTGATGTTAGGAAATGGAGTCGCCGGCGCCTTTGACCGACAAGATAATATCTACGTGGAGCAGGTAAGCTTTATTGCTGCCTCCGCGCCCCTTGTTCACAGTGCCGCGCCAACAATCCTTCGTGTTGTTTTTCACACGAGAAACAAACATCCAGTGGATATCCAAGAGAAAGACGGCTTGGATGACGCTCAAAATTTAGAACAGTAGGTACCCCGAGTGTAACTTTGCAAGTGAGTAAACTAACTAGCGCGTTTACGTTAAGATTTTTATTCTCACTCTTATACTCTTAGCATTATGATCTATCGGTCAAATTTTAACGCAAACGAAATAGTTACGTTTACTCTCTTGCAAACTTACACTTGGGGCTCGTGGGGTTTAATAGATCGAAGCGATTTTTCGCTTTTACATTTCTTGATATTTCAAGATTGCTTATCAGGTCGATAGTGAAACACCTTTTCCTGGTTATAAAATACAATCCGGATATCGAAGAATAAAAGTGACAGACGTCAGATGTCAAATAGTCCCTAACATAGCCCTGAAAATACAAGTCGTGCGCCTTAAACTGAACTGTCAAAAGGGTGACGAAACATGTTTCATTTCATTCTATGTTTTTTATGCAAAAATAGAGAAATCGTTGCAGAGATCGCGAGAAATAACAGTTCAGCGCTGAAACGAGTTATGTATCTAGATGACTTGCTGGACTTTTGTTTGGTTTTAGTTGTCTTATCGGAAGATTATCACTTACCATGACTTGTTTAGTTACTTTTTTGACGTGTAAACTCATTCACTAACAAAATGTCAGTATAAAAAATTAAATAATTCTGCGATACCATGAATGTGTTCCAAACCGGATTGTCGTTAGTGTGAGCTAGTCTTTACTATCGAATGTGCACATCTTTCTAAAGCGCATTTTAAACTAAAATGGCTAAGATATTCATCCAACTTGAACTTTAACGACTTCATAATGTAATAAACTTCATACTTATAAAAACTTTTAGATTATATCTTTCATTTACATTTACAGGTATTTTTCACAAAAGAGGTTTTCTGTAACTGTCAGCGTTAATCATAGACATTTCTGTATTTTTTTGTTGTATTGAAACCAGGCAAAGGTATTATCATCGTTATGCCATTCAACATAGTTCAAGCTAGCCACCATCGTTAAAGGATACTTCCGTAAACTTTAACCGAATACGGCAGCATGACAGCCAGTAGCAACTGTAGCAAACATCTAGCAAGTCACCTAACACACTTCTTTTGTGTAGCGCATTCATTATGGATATTGTCCCGTGTGTTTAATCAGGCTTGATTCAGAGCCTGACTGACACAAAGGAGGCTTTACACATTTAATTATGTAAATATTACCGGTATTACGTTGATTAATGTGCGTGTATTAGGACCCATGAAGAAGGAACCAAGGACCATCTGACGAATTTCATGAACGTGATGAAGCTTTGTGGAAAGTGCAATGAATTTCTTAAATCTTCCTCAGAAGTTTTCATTCAAAGTTCTGCTCTCATTTAACACTGATTTTAATAGGTATTCGAAATTCAAAATGTCCGTTACAAACTAACAGATTATTCCACAGCCTCATTCCTACATGGCATTAACACTCAATTCTCGATTCCTGCGATTAGAAACACTTTATCTCCAAGCTAAGTGCATCTCAAATAGTTGCATTACTTAAGGATGGTTAGTAAGCTATCCACCGCTGCCCTACGTGACACGCCACCAGATCGAATGGAAAACTAGAGTTTTCAATCGCGACACAGGCGCCGGTGAGATGAACCGCATTCCTCACCCAGTCTTTGTCATGTTAACCAAACAGAAGTCTCATTATTCTGTTATTTTAACTAACCGTGAAGCATCGTCTTATACGTAAACCCGCGGTATACATCACTACATAACCCCTCGGAGTATTTTTTTTAATGGATTTCTTAAACATGCACAGGGCATTCTCAAAGAGACGGGCTCATATTGTATGTTACACGTTACGGAAGTATTGGCTTCCATGTATTTATATGTCAACTCTAGAGCCTATTACGTTACGAATGTAACATGTCAGAAGCGATTTAAATAAAATTATGCCTACACTAGAAATATTTACAACATCGAGATATCGTAGAACATAAATATTATGAGTTTTGTGTGGTATTCTTGAAACAGTCGCAGGTCGACACGACGGCGACCCCTCGGGCTATTGTGTTGGATCGACTAGTTTTTTATGTGCAAGCGCATCGGCATCGCCCACTCGAGTTTTTGGAATTCCGATAGCGGTCTCCCCGCGGCCGGGCCGGTTCATTCATAACCCGCCGTGATGCCGATACCCTCTTTCACTAGCTTTTCAAACGATCACATGTGTCAGTCAAACCGGAAACGTAAACGAAAACAAACCTATAATTGTTTTGGTTTTTTACATGTTTGATTTATTGTAGGCCAAGAAAACCACCAACGTCGCTGACTCTCCTGTCTTAAATGGACTAGGTATATTACTCATATTGTTTTAGGGTAAACAATATGTGACACATGGAGACATGACTTGTTCGGAAACCTTTATTTACGTCAAACAATAGATGCTCGTAATAATTATAAAAAAGGATTTTATTGGAGACTCTTTCTTGAGTTTACTAAGGTCCAAAAAATGTTTAGACGGTTATGGAAATGTAGAGGCCGATGTACCTCTATTCACAGCCATGGACATTAAGATGTCGTCAACATACATTTTCTCGCTTTGACAGCATAATAACTGTACTTTTAATACTCCTAAAGTTGCGGAATAGCATGTTCTTCCGACGGTTTTTGTAATCCATAACAAACTTTATAGAGTAGTAATGCACAAAAAGTTAAGGCCGTAAAACTTAAGTCTGTGGGCTATTGTGGGCGTTTATCGTAGGTTTTTATGTAGGTCACAGATTATAAAGCCGTTTACAACTACATATTAGGAAACCCTATGCTTGTTCGTGAAGAAACTTAAGTTAATTTTATAATAATGTGTATAACATTCACATAGAAAATACTTTCTTCAAACCGCTACTCCATTACCAATGACTCAAATATATCGATCAAGATATTTGCGTCCAAGTCCATATAATTTAAAAATAATTGTTCACGGGATCAAAAAATACATCTGAATTTTAATTATATCCATTTCAGTTAAAGGTTTTCTACCAACTTTAAAAAAATACTTGTCTTTGCGAAAAGAACTTTAAAATAAGTGCTTGCACAAAAAATGTCTAAGGCCCGTATTACAGAACATTACTCAATACTCAAGCATTACTTAAAACTAGATTCAAGCCATTTGATTGGTTGAAACTAGTTTTAAGTAATGCTTGAGTATTGAGTGACGTTCTGTAATACGGGCCTTAGTTAACCAAGCAGGCTCTAGGCATAAAGTTTATAAATCAAGCATGTAACGTCAAATCCTTTTTTCAAGAGTTTATATTCTCAATATAATACCAATGTTTTAAATGTCAGCGCATGATCAAAGCGTTTAATGCTGGCTGGGCACAAATGCGGCCATTATTATGCTAGTCAAGTAATGATCATAAATATTTCTGTACCCACTTCTGTTCACAACAAAAGTGTCTTTGACCGTAGAAATAATACAGCGCTCAGTTATGTGTTTTAATTACCTTTATTTTTTTTTCGTCTCATTGGTATGCCCTGAAGATACAGCTGCGATATACTGTTGTTCATCCACATTCCAAAGAAGGCGGAATTCAGGCCAATGCGCATACTGCAGTAACGTTATATTTTACAGGGCTTCCTTCTCCATAACTTTCTGCAATTCTCAATCTAGTCACCCCTTTACTGTTTTGGCGGGTTATCCTGATCCGAAATTGCTGCCACGGTAGAAAGACTTGCAACTACCGTCCACTAGACCAATCAGGCTGTTTAATCTCTCAAAACACCTACACCTAAGTTCGCATCAACGATCAACAGTGTGCAGTGGCGTTATGGTGCAGCAGGGGTGATCATCCAAGCACTCTCACGGCATAATAATTACGGGGCGCGTGAGCACTCGTCGCAGTTTATAGGCCGGCTCGGCCGCGCAGCCTGCCCCCCTCCCACCTTGAACCCCGCCCGCCGGACCGCATTCCGCTCCCATGCGACTGCGTCCTGCATCCTCCTGACTCCAGGACCTCTCCAAAATGTCATGTTTTTATTAATTTTACTGATACTAACTGAGTTCGCGATTCTTGATCTTTGGTTGGAGCTCATTAGTGGGGTTGCGTTGTCGGATTTTCTAGTTAATTTTGATAGCTGCTATAGTCTATGCGTAAGGATTATTTTTGGCAAGATGTCCGTCCATTAACCCTTTATTTTCGAAATAAAATTCAACAATTTTGCAGTATATATCTAAAGCTGAATAAAAATTGCATTTAGCTATTTCAGAGAATGTATTTTTTTTACGAAAATAATTATCTCTCAAGGCTTTCTACTTGAAAAAACCTGACTTGCTTTCTCTGAATTGAAACGTAGGTAGATAATAATAATATAGACTTTATTTCCATAACCAAAAAAGAAAAACATTATAATTAAAAAATACGTTTAAAAACAATATACTTTAAAAATAATGTACTTAGGTCAACTTAGGTACACATTTTGAACTAGGTTATGGCCCCGTTACGGGGCCCTTCCTCCAATTTTATCCAGGTTTCCCTATTTTTGTCTTTGCCTATGTTTTTCTTGAATTCATCTACCCAAACGAAATGAAGGTAGTTTCTATCTGTGATATAATTAGACAGACAATCGAAAATCGTCACAGAGGACAACTTTTTACCCAAGCTCGAAGATGTCTATTATCAACATCCATTACAAAATTGGGTGTCTACCACAATGTAAAGTCATCTCGGTCGTTTCACACGCTTATTGCCTATTCCATTAACTAAATCAGACGATGACGAATCGACCACTAAATCGAGATTATAATCATTATACGATCTCGCGGGCTTACATTCTTAACGAAGAATCCGTGAAGCGTCGGAATGCACGGAATCGATTCTAACTCGTTTTGTTTTCGCCACGTCATAACTCGATGTTCGATCTCGACCTGCACGAACCCGTTCGTGCTCGAATATTGAATCGATATAGTTTTCCAATTTGGTTTAACGGGAGACAATGTAACGCTGTTGATGTATCACAATGCAATGTGCACTGGCTTTTCACGCTATTTTCAAATAGGTGTGCGATTGTACGAATCGAATTAACGTCAATGTTTACTCTATTAGTTGGCTTTATACCGATTCAGTCAGCCTGTTTCAAATTCGTATTAGGCGAATGAAAAATGGGAGCAAAGTAAATTTTTTTGGTGTTTGTTGTTTCAACATTACCCTATTCGCCATGTTTGTTTTATTTCATGCCTTTACATACGACACCGTTCATCCAAGCAAACAAACCAAGCTTTCATCAAAATTAAAAGCCAATTTCATTTTTATTTGCGGTTCCTACTTGTGTGTGTACCACGGTGGAAAATATTTGTATACTAAAGTCATACAAACCGCTGAGGAAAAAATTTAGTAGTTATTGCGCAAAATATAATCTAAATAAATTCAATCAACTCGCACACAAGCCACTGTCAGGGGTTGTCACTGTCACAGGGTGTTGTGGCGCAGCCTGGGAGAGCCCACTGTCCACTGCTGGACATAGGGCTCTCCCAGGCTGCGCCACAACACCCTGTCCTCCGCCTATCGCATTCAGTCTTTCCCAGCCACCTTTTTAAGGTCGTCGGTCCATCTAGCTGGGGGGCGTCTCACACTACGCTTGCCGAAAAATAAATTACAACTTAAGTAATCTAGATTGAATTTCACAAAATAAGAGACCCCGAAGATGCACCTAAAAAGAAGATTAAAAACTGAAACTTAAAACGAGACATAAAACGGAGGATAAATACTAATATCAATACGGCTGAATGTAATTGATACTTGTGCATTGCATATAAAATGGGCAAACGCATTGAGTAACGTCCACCGTACATGGGTTACCGATGGTCAATGTGGCGCGAAAGATGTTCTGCTTCAAAGTTTTTTTTTTTATGTTGGAACGTTTTATTTAATTCATCTGATTTGTTTACAGTGGCCATGGTATTAATATGTACCGTACTTTATAGTTTTTTTTTAAGCTCCTTAGCAGTATCTTGTTGTGGCGAAAAATATGGATCTGTCTACAGGCTCTGGTTGTATAGTGCCTTTCAATACTCGCACTAGTTACCATTTTATTAGAGTTCATCATTATTATCATGAGCAAAGAGACAACTTTATCAGAAGCAAAGTAATTCCAAATTTAATTCGCGAGGTATTCATTAAAATATCTGGTGAATTTTATGAATATTTTATGAACAGGTACTGAGGATTCTGAGTGATTTTTATTACCTAGTAAGTATCTTATTATTTTTATAAGGCGGAATACTCAATACCAGTAGTATTTGAATTGTTGAAACCTTAGAATAATAATCCTTGTTCTTAGGTTGAAACCGACACCCTTGGCAAAGAAGTTATTGAACATAAATTACTATCAATCTATGAAGATTAAACTTAGTAGAATGTAATAATATATATATGTACTCGTATAATTATATTTTTTATTATATTATTACTTTTTTTTCAAAAATATTTAAGCATGTAAGTACAGTTTTGACTTTGCTTCGATTTTATTAGAGGTAAGTACCTACTTAAACATTATTTAAAAAACTAAGTAAAATTAAATTGTATGCTGGCTTGCCGGTTTAGCTTACTATTGCCATACAAATACTAAACATATAAGTTACCAAAAGACCAAAACAATTTCATTACTGCCGTCGGATAAAACTTTACCATAAAACTGCTAGAGGTTGTTATTTAAACAAACACTCATGCAATTGAGAAATACCGGCAAAGAGTATTTTATGTAATCTACGTTTATCGCGAAATGCCTCGATAGTGCAATTAAGATAAAATCTCAATAATTTATTCGGCAAATCGGTTTGTGCATACGTAAACTGTGGTTGCTGGTAACAACGGAGTGAAATGTAACCTCCAGGGTCACGGAAATGTGGAAAATAATCCCTACATAGTATAAAACAAAGTCGCGTCCCGCTTCCTGTCTGTCCATAGGTGTGCTTAGATCTTTAAAACTACGCAACGGAGTGTGATGCGGTTTTCTTTAATAGATAGAGTGATTCAAGAGGAAGGTTTATAGGTTTAGAAAATGCCACGCGGGCGAAGCCGCGGGCAGCTGCTAGTGTTATATAATAGGAAAAGTGTAGGTATAAGTAATTGTTTAAGTATTAAATAAGTAAATAATAGCTTCCTAGTGCTAGACGCCTAGAACCAGACTCGCGGACAAACCCGCAACCCTGGCATTCATAGATAAGTTCCGTTTTAAATCCGTTTAAGAGTTTTCTATGGACTGTTAAAAATATTTAGCGCCAGTCTTCTTCTTCGTGTGTCAACGCGTTCTTGACACCTGTCTCAGGTTCATAATAACGATGTGTTTTGCGAAGTTACTAGAAATTGTCCAACTGACAGGTGCCAGAAACGCATTCTCTCGGCGGCCGGACTGTAGCAGAGGCCTCGTGAAAATCTTCACTCAGGTTCCCGTCTTAAAGTTTTGGGAAATAAACCGAAAATTTTCCAGTTTTGCAATACTAATTTACTAGCTGCGCCCCGCGGTTTCACCCACATAGGTCTCGATCCCGTGTGAATATCGGGGTGAAAAGTATCCTGTCTTAATCCAGGTCATGGTCTACCCATGTGCCAAATCATTTCATCCAAATCCGGTTAGCCGTTTTAGCGTGGAAGCGTTGGGAGGCCGTCACCTCCTTCTGCGAAGCAGTAATGCTTGCGAAGGAGGAGGCGGAACGCGTGAGGGAGAGGCAAGGTTCGCGCCCTCGCGCCCCTTGTCGCCGCAGGAGACGCCCCGGGCGTCGGGAATCTCAAGCCGATTTCCGGCCACCGTAGGCGCGGGCCTGCGGACGGTGAGCGATGGGTAGCTAGCCGTCCGATAAGGACCAGGCCCGGGTCGACGGCGCGTTGTATTCCACGCGCGGCTCAAAGAGTTGTCAGCACCAACTGACGGGGTCCGTTAGGGCCAATGCCTGCCAGGGTTGCGAGTTTGTCCCAAAGGGATATCGTGGCCCTGGCACACAGGCAAATGAAGGAATACGGGTGGGTTTTAGTCAGTAAAAGTCTGACACGCCCTTCCGCTCCGCCCAGAGCGGGAGAAGTTATTTGATAATTTCCCACCCAAAAAAAAAAAAGCGTGGAAGCGAAACGAACAAACAAACAAGCAAGCTCCCTTTCGCATTTATAATATTAGTCAAGTTTATTATAATTCATATTGTCCTAGCTTTCTAGAAGACTAATTTTATTTTCAAGTGCAAAAACATTTTAGAGCTGACAAAATTATCATTTTATAAACGTCATGGTTGAGTTTGTTACGAAATTATTAATTAGGAAGTTATACCAAAAAATATTCCTGCGTCATGAAAGGTATGTCAGGGTCGCATAAAATCAAAGAAAAGCAATTTGCAATCCAATAAAAAAATAATTATAATTTTAAATACAAAAACAACATTCCTAAAATTGCGCTCTTGAACATAATTCTTTCCGAATCTTCAACATTTAATTCAATTTAAATAAACGATTGGTAACATTGGTTTTAAATATCGAATGCACATTTTTTGCGCGCAGTTGGCAGGCCAGTGCCACGACCGGCGCGCCGCGGACCGGTCCGGTGGAACGGCGACAGGTCGGCACCTGCCTCGCGCGTGGAATGTCCGGTCGCGAATTAAAAACCTTTGAGATACTCTTATTTAGTCGCGGACAATGACGATTTTCCGGATTACAACTAATTACCGAGAGTTTTTATCTTTTCCATTAAACGTGTATCGCATTTTAATGAGCTCGGTAGCCAATTAAAGAAATGAAACCTCCTTTACTTTGTCCTCGTTAATAGGATGATTAAGTCACATCTTCAATAAAACCGCTTCTTACCTACCTACTAGAAGCTTTTCTTTACTGTCCTAGTGGTTGCAAGTCCTATTCTGATAAATCGTTCAAGAATACTCTCAAAGTCTTAAGCTTGCTATAAAATTCCTCCTATTTAGCCAAACCCTGAATCAAACCCATACAATGACAATGATGAGATTAAATTTAGTTCAATGACATGGAATTCCGAAACTAATGAAGTGTTTATACTCGCAAATAAGATTCAGAACGCGAAATTGCTTGCCAAGGTCAATTTAGACAGCAAATACTCAATTTAGTCACGATTGAAATGGTATCAATGGTATCTAACGCATCCTATTTACAAATACAGGTTGTTGATTTAATTAATTCTCAAAAGTAAATAAACTACATGAAAAGTTGTATTTTCTTTTCACGAGTCGTTTATGGGCGTTCATTGGGAAAGTTTTTCAATATAAGGGGTAGAATCACCCCTTAACGGATGCATATTATGACTAAATAAATAGCTCGTATATTTGAACCTCTTGTTAATTTCCGCGCATTGTTGGAAATTCTATTTTCCACCAGTATTGGTTGCACTGGCCGACTCGTATTATTTTCGTAGATGTAGCAATACCTACTTACAAATTACGGAATGATGACGAAATCGTGTGACCTAACAATGTATTTTTGCATAACAAAGCAATACCTATCCGAATCTAAGAAGGCACCTACATCGAAATTAATTTGTTATTTTATCTTACTGACGCTTGACCCTCTTACTTAGGCGCTTGCAAAGTTGAATGCAATTGTATTTTCAGTCAACCGACTTGGGAGCTGTCATATCCATCCAATAGTAGGAAAGTCCGTGATTTAGAAACATGCAGCTGTTAAATATCACAGCAGATGAAAATAAAAGTAGAACACGAACGGATTCGCGAGCAAATACTATAAAATAAATAAAATACCACGTGGTCACGATGTTCAAACATGCACTGCGCTTACGTCATAATCGACCTCCGTAACTCCATAGTTTCGGTATGCTTTAGTTAGTCATACGTATTTAACGATCTATAATCTGCTATTTATGTCTTTCCGATTTTCTGTGATGCTTCGGATCGTCCAGGAGTTTTCCTTTGTTTCATTGACCTGTACCCTAATTGCGTAACACAGTTTGAATCGGAATGATTTTGAAGTATATTGCTAATCCATTGCTTCTTTTGGTAGAAAAATTTGTCTGCTCAACAACGTAAATAACGCAATGAATGTTGTTGAACTGTCAAATTGAAACCGATTCCTACTGATAGTGTGTTACGCAATTAGCCCTCTGATCATGTTGCTGCGGCTCTGGAAGTTTCTATTTCGACAACTAATGTTTTAAGTGTTCATTTTCGATTTAGTGTTTAGATCTAAATTAATCTGAATGAATGCACCGACCCCAGCGTGGTTAAAACCAGACTCGATGACTCGAATGAACCCAAAGAGACAGAGACCATTGTATATCAATGAGTAGACCAGGGGGCGCGATAATGTTAGGGAAGACGTGCCCTTGGAATATGGAAGGATTAATTGAGCAATACCGAATATGCATTCTTGAGCAAGCATATCTTTTAAGGTCCAGCTTCGCCGAATCATGAATGGTGAATCTTTTTGCGGGGTATAAGAGACTTCATACCTGCGCAAGCGACGACTATTATCAAACAAAATAGTTGGATAGGCAAGGATCCCAAAAGAGATCAGTCAAAAAATCCAATATCATTAGAGGTATAGAATATCTCAAATTTCAACTATCGAACATATAGAAATAATAAAAAGCTGCAAAAACTTAATACGCGGCATCCTGTTTCCCCTATCCGAGCCTAATTACAGAATAAGAGGTTATGGAACGCGACATAAAAGGTCTGACGTTCCCTGTGACTGATGGAGCACCATTCAACCAGCTTGATTGAAAGGGTACACTGTGAAAGCCCGAATAATGTCGGCATAATGGGATTTCTTCTTGAGGTATGTGCTAATTCGCCAACGGGGTAGGATTTTTATGTTTTATTTTACCTTAACTGGCAATTTGTACTTGTGCATTGAATACTTTACAAGGTATTTTAAAACAAATATTTAAGAAAATGCAAAGGTTTTTTGTTTTTTTTTTCAAACTCGAGCAGTAACGGCTTGGCGGAAATAGGCATCATCTCAATAATCTGAACTTTTCTAAACAAAAGTTTCGTAACGAATTTTACAAGTTATCTTTCACAATTTAACCGAAGTTTCCCGGTGAGGTAACTGATAAATTGGTAATCATTTGGACTTTAATCAATGAGGCTGAAGGCATGCCGTGGGTTGTCGACCTTATACCCGTGTTTACTCAATGCTCAGTCGGCATGTCAACCAGTCCTCCCACTGAACGCATTTTGTATGTCGTTCCAAACATTCAGAAGGTGAGAGTTCCTCAGTAACTTTCGTGCTGCGTAGGTTGGAATTTAATGCGTTAGAAAAACACCACAACGCTGAATGTTTCGTTTCCTTCCGCTAATTTCTTTTCAGTCTTTTTAATTAATTTTCTTGCCTGTCAAGTAAAAACTGCTCACTTTTATTGTAAACTTTCACGGATTCAGCCCGTATGAAATATAATAATTTTATTATTAAATGTTTCTTTATTTTATTATTCATTATCTGTTTCCGTACTACATATAAAGACTTTCTTGGTAACCTATTAATGACAACTTAAACATAGCATAAACATAAGATTATGCTATGTTTAAGATTTATATATAGTAAAGATTTATATCTTTCTACTTACTTGGTCATAAATTATCAGACTTCTAAGAAATAATTTTGAGAAGGTAAATATTTGTTTTTATTCATATTTATCCTACTTAGGATGCATTTTTAAGTTATGATTTGTTTGATGGATCCATTGAATTCTAAGTGACTTTAGTTCATAGGACTTTCCCGCAGTCGATGTTCGTTATCTTCTACTCCTATGACAGCTTTGATAGATAGGTTAGTTTAGAAAATAAGTACCTAACCAAACAGGATACCCCAACCCATGATAACGATGTCCATGCTTATGACATTCTACAGTGCGGCGAAGGTAAATTTATTTAAGGAAATCTGAGGCTACTGACCTTAATCTTACCGAGATTCCCGTGTACCCAGAATATTTTATGCGTTTTTTATTCGTCATGGGATGAAGTAACATTCCCTGACGTCAGCTTCATATTTTTAACAGACTTCCAAAAAGGAGGAGGTTATATGTTCGGCTGTATGTTTGTTCACCGATTTCTCCGTCAATTATGAACCGACTTTGAAAAATGTGTTTTTGTTTCAAAGGGTATGCTCCCGAGGTGGTCCCATTGCCACCAGATCAGAATCTGATGAGAGGATTCCGTGGAAATCGAGGGAAACCCACTCCAATTTTATAGGCAAACCTATAATATAGCGATTTGGGTATTTTTTATTGTAACTCATGCATTTGCACTCGGCAAGCACCGTTTGGTGAAGTGGAACTGATGATGGAGACCACAGATGGCCACCGGAACAATAAAATAATAAGTATTTAACGGTTTGCGATTCGATTAGATACTTTAATGTGTTTGCTAAGCAATTTATTCTCGTCACAGTGCATATTATGGTGAGTGGCGGTTCTCCTGAGCAGGAGAACTCCTCAACAATCAACGTCCCAGCATCAAGAAAAGCAATATTTTGTAAAAGGTGATGAGCAGTTAACATTAGCCTATTGTAACTTAGATTTATAAATAAAAAAAACTGACCACTAAAAAGTGAAAAATAAAAAAAAAATTACAAAAAAAATATCTGTTTTCCAAAAAATTTAACGACTTCCAAAAAAACACTACAAAGTGAAAAATTACTTTAATTTCGGTAGTCGGTGGCAAAAAAACTAATACAGATCCTAAGACACCGACTTCCGAAATTAAAGTTATTTTTCACTTTGTAGTGTTTTTTTGGAAGACGGTTTTTTTTATTTTTTTTATAACGTAATGCAGTTTATTATTTTTCAACTCGGCGACTTACGATCCGGTGTTCAATATCATACACAATTTATTAGGCGTGGTGTAGTTTATGTGCGCAAAACTACGATATTGTAGTTATATTTTGTGAAAAACGGACGGTTACCAAAAAAACTCATTTATTTGTGCTATAAATCATCGATTCTTCTCAGCGATTCAAATTGCCAGCGTTCAAAGTTCGTTTGGGTTTTAAATATCTATATTCAAGCGTTGGTCGTGTACAGGTAGTTGTCGCGACAAGTCTCCGTTAGAAGTCCCGGCGATCAAGTATTGCATGCTAAACAACCGGCGAGCTATGCAAAATACTTTGTATAACCTGATAGTGCGGCGACGCTGGACGATCTATCAGACAGTAAGCCTTATTGGGAAACCTGGCGCCAATCTGCGCTCTTAAAACGTAGTCTATCTTAATAGCAAGAACTCGTATCGCCTGATCTTGCCGCTTCCATTGAATTAACATTGGCGACGAATAAAATTTGCGTATAAATTATTATGCCGTCGCGAATTATGATTATGTTCAATAAGTTTGTACAGGCCCAGAGTTGTTAAGACCCATTCCTGAATCAATTATGACTGCACAAACACCAATTAGCTTTATTAGGTCCATATAAGGCTTTAGTAGTTTCACGGGTAGTGGTTGGGTGTGGCGCAGTGGTTCATTAATAATGTATCAGTTTACAGTAACGAATGGGAAGGGTCCAACTTCAAAGGCTTTGCAAAATGCTTTCGCCGGTAATAAGAGGTGTGTGTGGTGGAAACTCATTAAATTAAACAATGTCTTATTATTTGCGCTCACTGAATATTTACTGGTTTGAGTTGTTACAATAATTATAATTATTTGGATGTTCAAATCGGTAGCATTTCGTGTTAACGACATTCGTGGGAAGGCACCAAAGAAATGCTCGTGCCAAATACCGTGTCCGTGACAGTAAATTTTCACGGAATAATTCGTCGGCGATTATTCCAAAGAGTGCGGACGATGAACATGCTTTCGAATGCCAAAAAAGGAGGATGTAATGACTGAATGGTGCCGTCGAGCCGGTCCAAGTATAAAAAATTTTTGGAAATGTAATCGATGTCTCGATATCTTGCGCCCTCGTCTTGAAATGTTATTTCTTAAATTCGATGCCATATTTTCCTCAATCTCGACAATCAAGTTGTCTCCCAAATTAATTTGATTAAGGCGGCTTCTTCAGAGGACTGACGAGGTTCATTAACATACAGTAAGATATACACATCTAAATCAATTGACACCACTTATCAGCAAAACGAACATGCGATATCTTCAAAGAAGCTTTGTGTCAACTAAGTATGTATGTCGGTTATAAAGCTTTCATAAATCCGAATAAACGTCTGAAAACCATGTCAAATCACGTTTGAACCTTCCGCAGCGTACAGCGGAGTCGCCCACGCTTATTCCGCATGCCATTACCTGCCTACTTGCAGCCTGGCTTTTAACTTAAATGTTTTCTGCCATTTACATCGTTGTTCGTTCGAATTTGAACTCTATAAATGTCAGTTAAGATGCGATTTTATGGACAAGATCTTAATATTTGAAGCTGAAGTTTGCTTCGCAGAAATGTTCATTTTATATAATTATGTTGCAATATAGGCATTTCACAACTACGCCTACTGTATGAACTACACCTACGCTACAAATTGTTTTGGGAGATGTTTACTCTGCTGGACATTACGATTTGTTCAAGGTGATGTTGCGTAAATATTGAATTAAAATTAATCAATTTAGTCTTCATTATTGCTAACAACGTAATATCCACATACAGTCACGATTATAATGTGCGATGATTCTGATGATTATGCATTTGCACTAACTTGTGTTACGAAATGTGAAGTCAGGCATTACATTTACGAATCTAGCCTTTGACGATGTTGCTAATTACACGAAAGGTATCCTATTCTTCACCTTTTTCTACAATTAAAATGTATTCGGTTGCCTTTTATGTCCATGTGGCTTCATTAAAAAGGCAATGAACACGAAGTTAAATTAGTCGACGGCAGAAGTTTCTTGGATTATTGCCTTGAAAAAACTTGCTATCTTGTCTTGACTTGTTTCTGATCAGGTAAAAATGAGTTCAACGCAAAGGATTTTAGGTCTTTATTCTTTAAACAAAATAACAATAGCTTCTGTTTCTTTTTCCTTTCAATAAGGGGTGTTTACAAAAAAAATAGACTGGGTTATGCTGTTATGCACCCAAATTCGTGTTAAAATTTGCGTATTCTTGCCGTTAATCTCTTCGAACGCTCATGGTCGTTATCAGATGTTAGAACATTGTTTCAGGTAGATTTAAGATGTTAAATGATGTTCTATCTACTCCTCTTCAGTATTTTATTTAGGTACCTACTTCAATAGTATCATAGGTGGGCGAATCTTACCTGTGGCTTTGTCGGCCTTACATTGTGGCGTAGGAAGGTAGGTAGGTATAATTTTGTTTATCAGATCGTTGTTATGATAACGCACTGATAGATTATAGTAACTCATGTTTTGCTTTGTCAGTTTGTTTCTGATTTGTGAATATGATTAAGCAATTAGCCTACAAAGTTATTTTCTAATAAATTATCTATTCTACCAACAAAGCAGTCTGTTCTACTTTTCTAATACTAGGTAAGTAGTAAAATGGAGCGATAAAAATACATCATACTACTTAGGTGTTAGCATAACTACCACAATACCACTTCACGGAGGTAGCCAGTAGTGTGCATTCTAGTTTGTTATGACATAAAGCAATATAATTATTCGACATCGTATCATGCATTATCGTTTATCATTATCACATTCAGCTGTGGAATAGCGCGTGATTCTTACCTGAGTTTGGTTGTGCTTGTAGGTCTACCGCCGTCAACATTCCATTCTTTTCAAAGATGGTTTTCACATTTGCACAAGTTCCTTCAGAGTCAGCGGCAGAAGCCACGGCTAAGAAACAAGAAGCCAACAGTAAATACAGAATTTGACTCCGCATTCTCAATCCGAAAATCGATTTTTTGTTAGGCGACAGTTTATCACAACAACACTCTTTCACAGCCATATTCGCGACGATTGAATTTATAAGTGTGAAACGAGATACACTGTTATAAACGGTTCATAAATAAAAGTACAAGTAAATGATTTTTAATTTAAACTTAAATTGCGGTACTGTACACGCCATACGCACAATTCGCGACAATTCAACTGCGAACCATGATGGTCGCAGCTCGACTGCTGGCCGACTGAAGTGAGCCGAATGCCGAAAGCGACATCGGACCGGGACTGGCACCGCGGTGGCGGGCGGCATTGCCATTCTATCTTGATAATTCTGATAAAAGCACAAATGTGAAGCCAAACAAGTGTTTGTAAAACCAAGCTTCTTTCCGTTTTTATTCTTTTGCCTGCATTTCACAGACCATCTTTCCAGCCAGCTTTTTCTTGCCAGTCTTCTTTGATAATTCAAAAATTATTACGCAGCAACACACAAATCATATGGCGTTTTTTTACTGTAGCAATATTTTACGTCTAGTCAATGATTGGTTTACACAAGGAAAATAAAACACTATTCACCAATGGAACACCACTCTCACATGACGTCTTTGCTATGATTGGATGTCATTTGTTTTGTTATTGACGTAGACTATTGTCAAAAAACTAGTGTCAAAATTGAGGTCAATTCAAAATTAATCAAATGTCACTCAAACAAAATAGATGAAATGTTATTCAATCAATGAACACACGTTCTGTGTTTTTATAGTGTCTATGAAATAAAGTCATCTCCAAAAATAAATAAAACTTGGGTAAAATAATGTACAATAGTGTTTACTTATAAGGGACACAAATATCAGTGTTTAAACAGTTTATTATTGTGAAAAATTTTACATAACCGGTCACCATGAGGATATATTTGTTAAAAAGTGTGTCGCGGGCGCGGGTGATAGGCGCGAGATGTTACTCGACGCCGAATTATAAGAAAGTTACGCACTGTCTTTTCGACTTGGATGGACTTCTGCTTGGTGAGTTAACAGTGCGACCTTCGCAGTTATTGTCAATGTTAATGGATCGCAAGGTTATATACGCGGTCATGCTTTTACATAATTAATAACAAACATAATAACGTATGCATGTATTCTATTAATTGAGCAGACCGTACCTAATTTGGTTGAAGAGGTTTCGCAATACTCAACCTCGAAATGAGTTTGGAAAAAAAAGTTTCAAGTAGTAAAAGATAAAGTTTCGAAACTTTTAACATGTTGGATAATTTATTCATAAATAATTATGTAAGTACCTACTATCAATTTTAAAAACTTCATTTATGTAGGCGTCCAAGCAAAAAGGGCCAGTAGTAGAGTATTGAGTTAAGACTAGATTCAGTATCTAGAATAGTCAATAAATTGGGATTACGAAATAAAAAATATTTGAAACTCTGAAACAGCTTGATTTGAGAAAAACTTTAAGAACTTGTAGATAATTGAGCATTAAATTAATAATCAATTAAAATCGCTGAATGCAAACTGCATTATCTCGGAAATTAAATGCCGAGAACTTGACACTATTTGGTTGGATGCCCACATAAATATTGTCTAATATATTTTTATGGCTTAATATTATTATTACGTATATTTTTTATTGTTTAGCATTGTTGTCTAGCCTAATGACTGGGTTTTCTCCTGGTGTTTATGAATGTAATTCATACAAAGTTTTTTTTTTTTTTAACTAATGTTCAAAATGTCTGCTGAATCAATGTTTTTTTAAATAATCATCTTGGTTTGCTTTACCTAAATAAAACAGCTTAAACTCAGGAAAACAGTTTTGATCACATTCTTGTGTACTTAATAAAAATTAATTCATAGACCCCAATCCAATATCTTAAAGAACGTCTATTGTGGAATTTGTCCTGGAGAAGAGTATCAAGGAGTTTGTAACAACTTATAAACGTTTTTTCCAGACACGGAACTAGTTTACAAGAAAATGATAACACAGTTATGTGCGAACTATGGCCACAAATACACAGACGAGTTGATGATGAAAATACTTGGTGGAACCGAGCAACGTCTTTCAGAGATCCTGTGCAAAGAACTGAAGTTACCGTGTACACCAATAGAATTTAGAGACCAGTTGTTAGTATTAGGAGATACTATGTTAGCTGGAGCACCTTTATTAGACGGTATGTAATTAAATTAAACTATCATTATCATGTTACCAGCCGAAAGCCATTCACTACTGGACATAGGCCTCCCCCAAGTGTCGTCACATCAACCGGTATTGTGTAGTGTTGTCTACACTAGCTACCAATACTAATATAACAAAACTTTCATCATTAATAGCACTAGATTAAGGGTCCGGAACAGCAAAAAATTGTTCAAGTAGCCACGATTGCACACACGTAGACATTGAAAATGAAATATAAAAAAAACGTTTAATATTTTTAACAACTTCAGCTTAAACATAAAGTTAAATTACGATTGGCATGGCTTTGACAGGATTAAAACATGGAGCGATTATTAAATTTCCAACTTTATTCCGACTATGGTAAAGTTCCTAACACAAAACTGACAACTTAGTACCAAACTAAGTTTTCAGTTTTGTATAAAGAACCGTATTTCAATCACTATTACGTTCTTATTACAAAAACTGGCTCCATGGTTTAAGCCATGTCATGTCATGTAATAAGGCGGTTTGAGTTAGAGTAGTGTAAAAAGTGTAGACATAATAGTGACAATGACACACTTAAAACACATGAACAAAGTGTTTTTAATAATATAATAGACTAAGAAAGTGGAACGGACTTGTGTAAAGTACAATCCTCACTATTCGAAGTTTTAAAATAATTAGCACGTAGCAAATTAAGTTAGATTCAAATTACTTATTAGTCTTATAGGCTAGATTGTAATTATTTATTAAGAACCTGGTGCTTTTTAATAAAAGATTTAAAAAAAACTTTTGCGCTCTCGAAAATATAGCTTATTCCGCCATTGATTTACTTAATTACTAAATATTAAAAAAAAAAACAAATCCATTTATTTGCCGGAATGTAGGTTTACAATCATGTAAGTACGTCGTGTGTGTGTATAATCATAAAATAAAATTTTGATTTTATCACACGGATAGCTGAAGCCCAGTGTGTGATTTTTAAATTTCTTGATATGGTTTGTTAAATAATAGGAAAAATAACATTACCGACAGTGTTTTAAAAAAAAAAAATAGGTTTTTTCAACATTATTGTCTGAGTCTATTTATAACATTTTTATAGTTCTCTTTGCTTGCTACCTTTTTGAGTTGATCATGTTTGCTTACATACAATATTTAAAAAAACTAAATTTATGTTATTACATTGAAGAAAAATGTTCCTAAACTCAACACGATATCGACAATTTTGTGTGAAGAGGCAACGGAAAATATTTTTTACAATATTATACACCAACATTTTCGAATAAAAAAAATTGCTACTATTGTAGATGAAGGAGTAATCTATCTGTGGCAATTATTAGTTACATTTGGAGTAGTTTAATTTTGCCGCAAAATGTAACAAAAATCTGCAAATTTTTGTCAGATTTGCGAATGCGGTCTTAATGTTAAAAATTTGCATAGTTACAACACGCAAATGGATCAATAGAAAACAATGCATTTCGCAATTAACGATGCTTGGCATAAATCCATGTTCGTTGAGGCGGATAGTCTGTTCATGTCCAAGGTTAGGATATGCTAAATTAGAATTTGTATCTTCTTTATGGCTTCCATAATTATTTTTGTAGTCTTCCTGTTCATTCTTTTTTTTCCCAACCGAGTTCCAGGTTCATCATAATAGAATAGAATACTCTTTATTATGTACACCATAAAAGTAATATTAAAAAAAAAATATTCAAGAAAAAAAACAAAATAAATAATATTTAATTTTCCATAAAAGTAATATTCGGTTGGCGGCCATTCTTTTCTTTGAACTATCTTTAACTGCACAGTTTTCAGTCAGTCAGCAGGGCAGAGGTGTACCTGTAGTAGGTACACCCACATTTTAATATTATATTTAATTTAATTTCGGAAGTCGGTGGCAAAAAATTAAAATACAAACCAAAGACACCGACTTCCGAAATGAAATGAAATATAATATTAAATGTGGGTGGGTGGGTGTACTACAGGTACACCTCTGCCCAACCCTTCGGGGAAACAAGGCGTGATGTTATTATGGTATGTGCTTCCGAAATTAAAGTTATTTTTCACTTTTTAGTGTTTTTTTTGGAAGTCTGTTGTTTTTTTTGTAAAAAAGTTTTTTTTAACTATAAGTTCTATATCCAGTTAGTCTCGTTTCTTCAAGTCCATGGCATTTAAGACACTCACGGGAGTAAATAAACTATCTTTCTCTAAGACAGTGGGACCCTGGGCAGTGAACCCAGGCAGTTCACCTATTCCATTTTAAGTATTGTCTAGAAATTTACCAAGATAATAAAAGTAAATAATCACAAGACGTTTGTTATCTGTTGACAACAGTGACGTAATATCTCTTGATTATTTGTATTGCATTCAACAGGAGCAAGATAATGCTATAAGTAGCTCCGCCGTTGAATGCACTTTCGATCAATATATACCTATATTTTCTGAATTACTTAATGCTTATCTACATTATTATGTTATGCATCAAAACATCATTGTATTTTGAAAACAAATAAACGTGACCTATAAAATATGTTGGCCATGTGTTATTCATATCAACTCCAGTTTATCAGATGACTATGTAAAAATCTCTCAATAGACACCATTTTAAGTCCACTATTATACTCTCCCCCTGCTTCTAGGGTTTTTAAACCAGTAACTATATCAATTCCGCGCATTCGTTCCATCACGAGCCAACAAAACTAATTGCCTAATCCCTTCATAATTTTTTTTTGTGATTTGTCTTGTCAAAACGGCCCAAAATGAGCCACTGCTGGACAACAGACCTGTTAAACAGGTTTCTTACAGTACCAAACATTAATCCTACAAATCTCTTATTACAATTACAGGTGCAGAAAGGTTAATACGTCACCTACACAAAACAAAAGTACCATTCGCTCTAGCAACATCTTCAAGTGCTCGATCAGTAGAGACGAAAGTAGCACAATACAAGGAATTGTTTTCATACTTCCATCATATGGTCATGGGCAGTACCGACAAGGATGTCAAATTTGGGAAACCACATCCTGATATATTCTTGGTGACGGCTGCACGGTTTCCTGATAAACCGCATCCTTCTAAGGTATGGTCATATTGAGAAGAGATAGAATTTCTCAGGAATTTACTAATTACTTATTAAGCTATAACTTAAATTTACGAATTGATGAGCCTACCACATTACAAAGCAACACATGCATAGATAATTTTGCGCATAATTTCCCGCGTAAATGCCATCATAAAATAATGGATTTTAATATGTCAGATCACACAGCCCAAATGTTAAAGATTCCTTGTAAAGAAAATGTATACTATAAATAGTTGGAATATTACATTGCATGACTACAATCACAATAACTTGATTAAATTCAGAACATGCTTAAATTCTTTATCTTTTTGCGATGTTTATCAAGCTGTTGATCCAAATGTGGCGTACGATAATTTTATGGAAATGTTCCAGCTGTTTTATAATTTGTGTCTCCCCATAATTACTAAAAAGATTAAGTCTAAAAGGAATCCGAATTGGTTGACACCCCGTATCAAACGTTGTAGCAAAAATAAACGACAACTTCTTAGGCATTTAAGAGCAAACCCTAATTAGGGTTTGCTCTATAACCTGACAAAACTTAAAAATTACTCACATAACTTAAAAAATTAATAAGATTGACACAAAAGGCAAAAAATAATAATAAGATAATGACATCACCTAATAAATCGAAGGATACATGGAAAATTATAAATGAATCTCCTCCACGTGATTATACAGGGTGTTTGGTGCATCGTGTGCCAAATTGAAATGGTCGACTGAAGGAGTCATCCGCTAGCCTTTTAGACCCTTTAACACCCCTCATGCTCTGTGGTTTTTTTTTTTATCGACTTTTTATTGTTTTCCAAAAAAAAGACCCAAATTTTACATTCAAATACAGATTTTAAAAAAAATATAAGGCGTAGACTGAATTTTATTTTTATTTCGATGTGTATTGTTTAAGAATACTTTTAAATACAACATTAGTGATATTAGTCACCTAGTTCTTTTTTAATTCACTCGCAAAGGTAAAACTTAAATTAAAGCTGTACATGTTACAGCTGTTTATAAGGCTAAAAAAAAAAATCAAAAGCGACCGGGATCTTCCAACACCCTCATTAATTCTCCAGTCTATCCTCTTTCTAATGATGTGCCACATGCCATAAAAGTATTTTAACAACTTTGTGAATTCGCTAGAATTGTGAATCGAGTCACCTAAGGCTAATATTCAAAATTATGATTTAAAAAAAAATCTCTTAAATGATACCTGTCAAACCTATAAATCTGCTATCTCATTCTTATGGTTAGGTAAATTCGTGTCTCATATCTGTATCTTTCGTGGGATTTACTTGAAATAAAAAAACAAAATTGCATTTTTAACATTTATTTAATCATTGTTACAAATCTTGCTCAAATTGTTGGCTCTCAAAGTCGCCACCCTCAAGACCTGCAACAAACAAAAAACTCTTTTAAATTTCTCTTGGGCAATAAGTAATTGCACAAGAAAGGACCCGCTGTTCGTGCTAATAGATTCACTACCTGGAAGTGACGCCATACCATACCCATTACCTGCTAAACAAAGGCAAGGTCAAACAAAGCTTGCACGGGTTTAAAGTTAGTTTAAAATTACGTACCTTGCACCGGAGTGTAGTGGAATGGATGCTTTTTGTTTTGACGAAGTACTTTCCACACTTTCCATATTGAAATATCAAGATGTGATGCCACATTTCTAATGCTTCTTGTAGGGTCTTCCTCAAAAAGTGCCAGTATTCTCTCGTCTACTTCAACATTATGTCGCACAATATGGCCCCTTGGTTCATTAAAAGTAACACTGCCAGTCTCGCGTATGCGTCGGTATGTGTCTTGGAAGACTCTGCGGCCAGGTCCTATCGTCTACCAGGAAAGCGTTCCTGGTAAAGTCGTTGCGCTGCACGAGCGACGCCATTAGGGGCTCCGTAAGCCATCATGATGTCCGCATATTCTTCGTTAGAGAATGTCGCCATTGCAATAACAAAAAACTCAAAGTTTAACAATAACAAAAAAAATTAAACAAATGTAACAAGAACCAGCAAAACTTAACGATAACAAAGTAATAAAAGAATCGCGGAGTATGGTGAACTAGCATACACGTTAGGTAGCAGAGGCAGTCATGTCTCGACTAAAAAAATGGCGGGTCGGGCGGCGCGATTTGTTCAAACCGATTTAACGTATGCAACAAAGAGATAGAAGATAGATTTTACTGTGAAAGAGTGAGAAAACAAATTTTACCTCTTTCTCAAGTAACAGTTCCGCAATAAATATTTTTTCATTAGAATTTGGAATGTAGTTTTATGTGACTTGATTCAAAATTCTAGCGAATTCACAAAGTTGTTAAAATACTTTTATGGCATGTGGCACATCATTAGAAAGAGGATAGACTGGAGAATTAATGAGGGAGTTGGAAGATCCCGGTCGCTTTTGGTTTTTTTTTGTAGCCTTATAAATAGCTGTAACATGTACAGCTTTAATTTAAGTTTTACCTTTGCGAGTGAATTAAAAAAGAACTAGGTGACTAATATCACTAATTTTGTATTTAAAAGTATTCTTAAACAATACACATCGAAATAAAATTAAAATTCAGAGTCTACGCCTTATATTTTTTTTAAAATCTGTATTTGAATGTAAAATTTGGGTCTTTTTTTTTGGAAAACAATAAAAAGTCGATAAAAAAAAATCCACAGAGCATGAGGGGTGTTAAGGGGTCTGAAAGGCTAGCGGATGACCCCTTCAGTCGACCATTTTAATTTGGCACACGATGCACCAAACATCCTGTATAACAGAAATACGTAGTAATGGTACTACATTAACAAACCCCAGTGATATAGCGAACGCTTTTAACAATCACTTCGTAGAGCAAGCAGAAATACTTTCAAAAGCCTCAAAATCTGTTAGTTGTAAGACTCCAAATATATGCAACAGTTCAATATTCTTGGCCCCGGTTACGCCTAATGAAGTGTTATCGGATAATACAAGACCTAAAAAATAAAGTTAGCGTAGGTTATGATGACATCTCAACAAAAGTATTAAAATTCGTTTCCCAAGTGATATCAGGTCCCATTTGTCACATAATTAATTTAAGTACTTGCTCTGGAATTTATCCTGATAAACTAAAGCCCACAATATTAAGCGTCTATCTACAGGTGATAAGACTGACATTAATAATTACCGACCAATACCGGTAGATAATATCAAAAATATTTAAGAAAATTATTGTTATCTGTATGTATTCCTTCTTCACCAAACACACCATCTTAGTAGAGGAACAGAAAGGCTTTAGAAAAAACAAATTCATAAACTTAGCTATCTATGACTTCCATAATGACAGATATCGATCAAAGAATTCCCACTAGCGCTATATTTATGGACATGACAAAAGCTTTTGATCTAGTCGATCATAATATTTTGATAGGAAAACTAGTGCTTACGGAATCAAGCAAAAAGGATAAAAAAGACGAATGCCATTCTTATGACTACGGAATAGAAATCAAAATCGGTTCAACGGACTGTAAAAAAGGTTTATTTAAATCAGGGACCATTTTGGTTGGGCCCACCCATTGAAAGGGTTTTGATTGGGTTTTTCTAAGTAGTTAATCAAAAGCCCATACGGTGTGGCTACTAAGTAGCCAAGCTAAAATGAACTCTTTAGTACATGCAACAATGATCATAGATGTTTTTTTCTTTAAACTAATAAAAACAAACCAAATTCGAATATCTCGAAAACGGTGCGTCCTAAGCAAAAAATACCAGAAATTTAACGCCACTGTGTGTCAACCCCCGTGCAAGCTCCATGCCAACAGGAATACAAATAAAAAAAAAAACATTAATTTAAGATTGAAAGTGTTTTTGTAGGCGGTTAATCAAAAACCCATACGATAAGGGTTTTTACTTGGTTTCAAGCAACAAGCCATTCAAAGAGATACTTCATTATAAAGGTAACACGGCTATACGGCCTAACTCTTATCCGGGGTTGTGCGGTTCCTGATTTAAATGTCTTATCTTATTTCAAATGGAGTATATCTACCTAGTTCCCATGTTCGACAGTAATTGCAAGATTGAATAACGTAAATTGACCAATAACATGTCGTTAATCCGATTTACTCATGCCATGCCATGCGATTTTGTCATCCTGTTTGGGCTTTCGAAGTAGGTAATCAGCATCGAAGTCAGAATGTCGTTACGTAATAAGCAGTTTAATGTTCGCAACTGTTTTATGTAATATCAACCGCACGGGGCGACCTTGCCGCGGTTGGCCCGTGCATGGATAGTTGACCATCTTTACATACCGAGACCCCTCCGTGCCTCGGAAAGCACGTTAAGCCGTTGGTCCCGGCTGTCATTCTTGGATCTTTCTTTGCCAGTCGTTACGGGTCGTTAGAAACCCAAAAGTCTGACAACCAGTGTAAGTCCAAGGGGTATCATATTTCCCAGTAACTGAGTTGTCGAGGTCAATAGGCAGTCACTCCATGTAAAATGTTGGTATTCAGCTCCATACCAGCTATATACCATAGACTGGAAGCCGACCTCAACATATTTCGGAAAATGCTAGGCAGATGATGTCCGCAACTGTTTCTAGTTTCGTTTGAAGTCGGTAATCGCGGTGGTTTTATAATAGGTAATGTTTACTGAAGCTACGCCCACAAAGACCGAAATATCCCGTATATCCTCAATTAAACTACTTTGAGCGTGTGAATTGCAAGTAACGTGGGTGGTACAGCGCTAGTCTAGTGCATGAGTTTTTCGATCAGTCTGCATTGAAAACTATAAGTACAGACGCCAGCAGGTCGAGCTACCGGAAACTGTCACATTTTCCCAATCAACCTTGAACATTATGCTGTAGGGATAAAGTTAAAAATCAATTGAAGAAATTTGACAGATTGTAGTAGCTTGATGTGCTGGCTTCTGTACATTATGAAATTAGTTTTTTCAGAATCGATTTCTGTCATTTTTAATATTCATACATACATAGACTGACGCCGTCTTCTCATGGGGGTAGGCAGAAACTATAGAACGCCACCTGCTACGCTCCTTACATACTCCTTTTGCTTTCTTTACGTTCATACACGCACGCATTTACATTAATTTTTATTATACGTTTTTTTTATCCCAAAAATAATTATATCTACGTAAATCACAGTCACACTTTGGCTGTCACAGTCAAAACAAACCAAAATGGACGAAATACCTAACGCTAGACCCTTAGAGGGCCTGTGCACACCACGTTTTTTAAACGCGCCGTTGACGCGCGGTTTAGAAACGTGCGTCGACGGCGCGCTTTTATTCTACAGCACAGACTGACTCGTGTGTATCGCGTCTGTATCGCTACAAACGCGCGTCAACGGCGCGTTTAAAAAACGTGGTGTGTACAGGCCCTAGACGTATATGCGACTGTGTGCGTGCGTAGATTTATAATGTGACCACAATTTTCTCCTACATACCTACAGTATAACTAATATAATAAATAAACTATGTATTATAAATAATAATAAAAATACACTTTATGTATTATGATTAGGTATAACATATTAGTAATAATTTAATTATAATTGGGGTGTTTGGTGCTGTGCGTTAATCAGGGACATGTTGTATTTTAAACGGCGATTGAACAAATAAAATAATATACCTACTTACATCAAATCCTAATCTTAGCAATGTTGTTAGCATCGCATCGTGAAAACGTGCGATGCGGATTAGAACCATTAATCACTCAGGCTTTTTTTTTTGAGTTCAAGGCAAAATTGCAACATGGAATTTGGAAGTAGTAGCTAATATTTTTAGTTAGCATCCCGTTCTTTGCATTATGCATTCAGTTTCGACTTTATTTCAACAAGTGTAATGTTGACATTTGTTTGGTAGTCTGTTCTTTGTATTAGGTACCTATTTATTTTCGACTTTATTTCAATGAGTGTAATGTTGACATTTGATTGGTAGTCAAAATCGCGCTGCTTTTCGCCAGTCCGCTCTGGCTATAGAGCCAGAGCGAACTGGCGAAAAGCAGCGCACTAATAGTAGTGCCGGTGAAATTACAGATTTTACTCAGTCTCTAGTTTACAGAACATGGCAAATCCATTTTATTTAAATAATCTTACCCATTGCTGTATTAAAAGCGGCGATACGGGACTTAACTAAGTGATGTGGACCTATCAAACTAGGTGATGCCTGTAGTGCCACGAGCGAGATAGATATTACAAACATGCGTGAGAGACACGATACGCGCGAATTGCGAGACAGACTGCGCCGAGCCCAGGGCGCCTCGTAGGCGCGGGCTTGCGGACGGTGAGCGATGGGTAGCTCGCCGTCCGATAAGGACCAGGCCCGGGTCGACGGCGCGTTGTGTTCCACGCGCGCCTCAAAGAGATGTCAGCACCAACTGACGGGGTCCGTTAGGACCAATGCCTGCCAGGGTTGCGAGTTTGTCCGAAAGGGATATCGTGGCCCTCGAAGGAACACGGTGGGTTTTAGTCGGTAAAAGTCTGACACGCCCTTCCGCTCTGCCCAGAGCGGGTGAAGTTATTTGATAATTTCCCACCCAAAAAAAAAAAAAGGGGGTCTACTCCGAAGCGTTAATCCGAAGTATCGTCGTTTTATAACTTGCATAGTTTCCTTTTTTGACTTTGAATCTTGACTTTGGCTTATCTCTTTGACTGTCGATTTTTTTTTTCGCCGTAGTCAGCCATAGTTAGCAGTCGTCAAGCAACGGGCGAACATTCGGCCGGTACTTCAGATTAAGGAGACGATAACCGACTTTTGATGATTTTATACTGAAGACCACGTCTAAACGAGTAGTGTTAATGATTAAAAAAAAAACATGTTAAATAAGAGCATTTTCTCAATAACTTAATATGTGAATATTTTAGATTATGTTTATATTACATAGTGAAATTAATTTGTAAAATTATGTCTAACGCGGATAAAAAACTGAGAATGGCGCAAAATCTACCAAGCGTATTTTTCTGAAACCTTCACCAATTTAAAGATAATTTAATTATTGATCTTTAAGTATACGTGTTTTATTAAAATACCTTTTGGTTTGTGTATAATAAATTAATAATGCGTCAAATTGGGGACAGCGCTCCTTGATAGGCGAGTCCTATTACTGGCTGAACGTACGACGCGTTGCGTGAGCTCAGTACAGAACACGCAAGCTAACCACTCAAGGTCACTGGCACATATCTCCGTCTTAATATATCAATGATCTTACCATATCTTTATTACCTTTCCAGTGCCTAGTATTCGAAGACTCCCCTCACGGCGTGACGGCAGGCTTGAAGGCAGGCATGCAAACAGTTATGGTGCCCGACCCACACACGGACAAGAAACTGACCACACATGCGACCATCGTCCTACCCACCTTAGCCAAGTTCAAGCCGGAACTGTTCGGACTACCCGCGTTCCAGTGACGGTCGTTTGAAGTTGAATCTAAACAAGTGTGCTGTAATTTTTTTGTGGCGTTTTTACCTAAAATTTGTGTGTTCTTAGTTAGTTAACTTGGAAATTTATCACACTACTTTTAAAATTCATGTGCCTTTTACCACAAAGGCTTAGCTCTTTTAAAATACTCAAATGTTAGGCTTCTAGCCAGTTTATGAGCGTCTATACAGGGTTATTTGTAAAACCTCAATAACCTCTTAAGGGGTCATTGTACTCATCATTATGAACAACTTTTACTATGGGACCAAACCTGAAATCGCGAAAAAAAAATCAGCTATTCTGATTTTTTTTTCCAAAAACCCGCTGAATAGCTGATTTTTTTTTTCGAAAAACCAGCTGTTCCCTGCATTTGTAGGGCACAGCTGGTTTTTTTTCGCGATTTCAGTTTTGGTCCCTTAGTCAAAGTTGTTCATAATGATGAGTACAATGACCCCTTAAGAGGTTGTGCGTTAACTCCGGGACATGTTGTATAATAAATTATGACCAATGCCAGGTTATTGACGTTTTAAAAATAACCCTGTATACGAGCATACATTTTGTAACTCAGCTATTTTGATTTTTTTCTGCCATAACACAATCTATTAGACAAACCAACATTGTAAAGAATGCATATTTTTATATAAATTAATTAACGTCGATATCATGTCTGTACTAGATGTTTAAATGTGTATTAGGTGCGCAATCACTTTTATAAAAATAAATAAAGTACAAAAATATAACCCAAGCAAAAGGAAATCGGGAACTCTCTTGAATGGGGTGATATTTGTTTATAATATCTATAGTCAATGTACAGCACCATGATGTAAGCAGTAGGTACTTATTAAATGTTAAGAGTTAATGATTGTATGTTTAATTATACATTCTGATTGTTAAGAGTAGTGTTACCAAACATGTGAAAAGTCTTCCCAGACAGGTATTAAATTGTAAGGTTCAAAACGGACTAAAACAGGTTTTGACACCCATAAATAATTGTAATAAATAAAAGCACTTTATTAATTTAAAAAAAATACTGATCTGATGTAAACAGGATTCTAATTTTAACAGTTGTCATAGCCACAAACACTGCCCCATCTCATAAGATTTAAATCAAGAACACTTTTTTGCCCGCGGCCTCGCCCGCGTGTAAGCAGTAGGTACTTATTAAATGTTAAGAGCTATTGATTGTATGTTTAAATAAACATTCTGATTGTTAAGATTAGTGTTACCAAACATTTGACAAGTCTTCCCAGACAGGTATTAAATTGTAAGGTTCAGAACGGACTAAATCAGGTCTTGACACCCATAAATAATTGTAAAGACGTGCACGTTAAAAGCGTCCGTAATAAAAAAATAACAAAAAAAAAAAGGCCAAGTGAGAGTCGGACTCGCGCACGAAGGGTTAGGGTTATCTATAAAAATGGCAAAAAAAACACGTTTTTTGTATGGGAGCCCCCTTAAATATTTATTTTATTCTATTTTTTAGTATTTGTTGTTATAGCGGCAAAAGAAATACATCATCTGTGAAATTTTCAACTGTCTCTAGCTATTACGGTTCATGAGATACAGCCTGGTGACAGACGGAGAGACAGACAGACAGACGGCGGAGCCTTAGTAATAGGGTTCCCGTTTTACCCTTTGGGTACGGAACCCTAAAAACAACTAAAATACTAAGTTAAAATAAGCCGTGGCAGCTAAGAAATGACCAGTCCCTACTGACGGCGCCCGTTCACGAACATGACGCATGGATCAGCACCTGAATGGTGCTGATCCATGCATCATGTTCGTGAACGGCACCATTTAGCTCAACCATTTTGAAGGGAACTTAATGATCCAACACATACGCCACCATCAGCTAGACATTTTAGTGAGCATGACACTCAGCCGGTCAAGCTCCCAGTCGGTATACATAATCAGCCTATAATGTTCCCACTGCTGGGACACAGGCCTCTACTTTCTGTGAGAGGGAGTGGGCCGTAACCCACCACGCGGGCCCAGTACAGGGGGCCTAAAATGGACGCTTTGGCAGAATCATAATTATGATCTGCGTACAATTCATACATCCCACAATTCATCTGTTTGACAGCTGCTATTTGACATTAGACTTCAATACAGCAATTCATAGTTTGTGGACAATTTTACCAAACTCCATACAAAACTGTCAAACAGATGAATTGCGGGTTATGAATTGTACGCAGATCATATTCGACGTCATCACGTCAACGCCGGCTATCGCTGAAAACCAGCGCTGGGGCTCTTAGGGTCGCAGCATTATGCTGAGCGGTGGCCGTTTTTGCGTGGATGTGACGCATATTTTCCCCCTACTTGTTCTTTTTGTATCTATGTTCTTTCTTTGCGTCATGTTTACCGCAAATAAACGTATTTTCTTTCTTTCTTTTTTATATTATGATCCTGCCAAAGCGTCCATTTTAAGCCCCCAGGTTCGTAGATGTCACATGTCTTCCAATTTTTAGTTTTAGGACATGCCGGATCCTCACGATGTTTTCCTTCACCGTTTTGAGAGCAGTGGTAATGAAATCATTTACACAAAGTAAAGCCACTACTGCTCTCGGTATGATTAATGAATTTTACACCTTCCCCATGAATCACTATGTTCAATGGTAAAAACCGTTTGAAAATCTGTTCAGTAGTTTTTGAGTTTATCGCGTGCAGACAGCCAGACGCGGCGGGGAACTTTGTTTTATAATAATTATGTAAGGATAGACACCATTTACTTTTAATATTGTTACTATGTGTACAAAGTCTGGTAGTTATAGATGATATTAAACAATACATTATTTGTTTAAGAATTCTTTCTTTTATTTGTATTATATTTTACTGCTGAAAGAGAAACAAATTATGCAGGTCTCCCCAGTAATTACTTTTCTTTTTTTCAATAAAAATCAATTGTGAACCGGAAATTTTAATTGTCTCGGGAAAATAAAATAAGACTGCATTTGCTATTGACTAATTATTTTTTAATTTATAACATAAATAAAGAAAGATATTAAAATAATTTACTTTACTAGCTGTTTGACGGCTGAAAGAACATTGTCAGCAGATTGGTCGGTAAGTGACACACTGCGTTCTGCTCCCTTTTCTGAAAATATAAAGGTGAAATTATTACAAACAGAAACAACATTTTAATTTGAACGATAACTCTCCCCCTTTACTCATAAACATCTGATTACTAGAACGCCGGGGCTTTAGCGGTTAAGGTACACTTCCGAATGTGCGAAACAAACCGTAGCGGCAACCGCAAACCGCACTGCATCTCAATCACGACACCAGACACGACTGGTTTCTTTATAATGGTGACAGGCGACAGTGTCGCCATCTTCGGAAGCGTTTTCATAGAGTTACTTACAAACCAGGTGTGTCGCTGCGGACTGTAATAGTGATTGGGCGGCGCCGCCGCGCCGCTGCGGTTGCCTTTGCAAGAGAACCTATATTAGTAGTTAAGTAATGACACAACAGGCAGTACCTATAAATAAGCTGCTCATTAAAAAACCGGTCAAGAGCGAGTCGGACTCGCGTACCGAGGGTTCCGTACGTATATATGATGTTGATCATTTTTTTTTTTCTGTAAACAGCTATTTAGAGACATCGTTTAATTTTTCATGTAATCTTTACATAAACTTTATCACATAGAATAATTTAAAAATGTTATCTATGCAAATTTCGGAGATAAGGGGGGGGAGGGGGGTAATTTTTTACATTTTTCATCAAAAGTCGTAAACTATGCTGCCTAAAAAAAAAATGTTTGATAACGCTCTTTCATATGATACCCTAGTAGCCCCACTTCAAATTTTTAAGACCCCTTTTGCAAATAGGATATATATTTTTAAATTTCATTCTTGTTTGCAAAATAGTTGGGCAAACGTCATCTAAAACTATTTAAGATTTCAAGTTGACAGCATTAGTATAGTTCTTGAGATATCCAGTTGTGACAGACAGACAGACTTAGTCTCACCATAAGGGTTCCTTTTTACCATTTTGGTACGGAACCCTAAAAATGTAAAGATATTTTTTTCGAGAAATGGCCGCATTTTAAGTTTACCTGTATCGGTATACAGGTCAGAATAAAGAGTTCTACACTAAATCAAAAGTAAGCTAAGTACGTCTATTATAAAGTATGAAACAAATAGTAATTAATGTTTTATCTAACTCCTCTTCTATAATTTTCAACATTTAAATCTACCTATTTATGAAAGTTCAAATTTAGATGATATTTTTACAAGATCAATACAACATTATTTGAGTTGTAACTATTATTTTAGAGGTGCTGCACTTATGTTCGGTTCGGCATGATTCGGCACAGACCGGGCGGCAAAATCAAATGAATATTTTGCTCATACTCATTTGATTTTGTAGCATAAACATGTTTGTAGTAGGTACGCTTTACTATCATATTAGGGCCTGTGCACACCACGTTTTTTAAACGCGCCGTTGACGCGCGTTTGTAGCGATACAGACGCGATACGCACGCGAGTCAGACGCAGCCTGTAGACCTTCCGTAGGATAAAAGCGCGCCGTCGACGCACGTTTATAAAACGCGCGTCAACGGCGCGTTGAAAAAACGTGGTGTGCACAGGCCCTTAGACTAACTAGTCATATAATACTGCTTTAGTACTTCATCGCGCCAAGCCTTGGATCACAGTCAGCACTTGTTCACAAGACATATCTGCAAGGGGCGAACATGCTTCACATCCTTTCGCTAGAATTATTACCTTCAAGTTAGTAGGGTAACCTTTGACTGTCAGAGTAAATCGTAATCTTGAATGCCTTTTTAAATTTCTGATCTGTATTCTGACTGTCAGAGGGCCTAAAATGGACGCTTTGGCAGAATCATATTATGATCTGCCTACAATTCATAACCCGCAATTCATCTGTTTGACAGTTTTGTATGGAGTTTCGTAAAATGGTCCACAAATTAAGAATTGCTGTATTGAAGTCTAATGTCAAATAGCAGCTGTCAAACAGATGAATTGCGGGATGTATGTAATTTTACGCAGATCATAACATGATTCTGCCAAAGCGTCCATTTTAGGCCCCCAGTTCTCTTGGTAGCTGTGTAGATTAAACAGTAACTTTGACAAAAAGCTTTTCTTTTTATAAACAAATTACTGCAAATACACCATAAATTCCCTTTCCAACATAAGACATTGGGGGTAGACAGTAAGTCAAATTGAAGTAGTCACTTACGGCCGAACCCAATAACTTATTTTCAGTTAAAGACAGATCGCTATTGATGATAGACAGTATAATTTTAGCTATGCTCGGATGGCGTCTCACAATCATTGATAGAGGCTATCTATCTAACGAAAACAATAAGTAGGTTTCTCTGCTTCGCCCTGCTGTGCGTTCCATTACAACCAACATCACATTAAAATACAACATGTGTAATTAGGGTTATATTAAAACTTATTTGTTTCTTCTAAATAAGTTACTGGATTAAGATATAATTCTGTAGAGCCATATTTGTTATGGCCGCGAATCAAAATACAACCTGTTACTGACCTGCAAATTGCAAAAAACGTAATAAAATTTAAATTTCGCGGGCTACCTTAGCGCATTAATGTAATTTTTTTTTTAACTTAAATTTATGTTGGAATGGTGCTTGCACGGGGGTGTTAGTAAGGGGGGGGTTAAATTTCTGTTATTTTTTGCCTAGGGCGCACCGTTTTCGAGATATTTGAATGTATTTTTTTTTTATTACTTTAAATAAAAAAAAACACATGATCATTATTGCAATTACTAAAGAGTTCATTTTAGCTTGGCTACTTTACGTTTATTCCTGCAATTCGGTGAATAGACAAATCAACCATCTGTAGTACTGTCCTGTCAAACAAATCGTATAATGGGACGCATACTTTGGCATTTTCATACAAAGATATATCTGTTGTAGGCGTGAGTTCTCGTTGTTTTGAAAGTGCAGCTGCTATCCACGTTGAGTTTAGCTTCCGTTCCTCCGTGTTGCTGTGGCGCGTGCCCGTGTTACAATTCGTTCGTACACTCGTGTTGAGTTGTGTATCCTCCTCACTGTGACGCCGTATTGTAAACTATTAAACATCATCCACAACTTGTGAAGTTACTGTGGACTCTACACATAGTCACTCTTTAGAGTTTGGACCTGTTATTGTGAATAGTGAACAGTGAACTTCAACTAAAAAGTACAATGTTTTTCATGCAGAATTGGTGCAAAGATGTCAATATTGTTCTCACTGGCAAAATAACCTTTTGGGATGTTGATCCAATGAAAGAAAAGGCTAATCGACACTACCTAAATCATAAAGGGAGAAAACGGAGGACACCAAATTATATAATAAATGTGTATTTTTTTTTTTAATATAAATAAAAATACAAATAAGTAATTGTGTTTTTCCTTTTTGAATTCCTGTAACATACCTCCCATAAAAGCCACTTGACATATAGGTACGTAGCTGCTATGCTGCGTACCTACAATACAGCAGCTAGCTTTATTAAATACAGCTAGCTACCTACCTGCTAATCTATACGTATACATTTATATTCATTAGTTCCCTTAACGAAAAACTAGATGGCGCTGCGTTCGACCACTTCCTAATATTAAAAAAAGGGCTGAGCTGCCTGTCTTGCCAGTATACTATAGTAGTCTTTGGTTGTAGGCGATACACCCTCCCATCAGTAGATAGCGTGGGCCGGTATGATTCCTTAATGTCTCATAGATTATTGGGACGTTAAAACCATCGATAGATATATTTTTATATCTCCAGTAGGCCGAAACTGGTGATATATAGGTTATTGGGTTCGGCCGTAAGACACATGCTAAACTGCATCTGGCATCCTGCATCAGCTTCTGGCAGCGCAGGAGAATGATAGGTAAGAAGTGGGGCCTATCCCCCAAAATTATACTATGGCTGTACACCGCAGTGATCCGCCCTGTGATCACGTATGGGGCCGTGGTCTGGACAACAAACTACAACGTATGCAAAGACTAGCCTGCATGGCGACCACGGGCTACATGAGGACTACTCCGACTGCAGCAATCGATGCCATGCTGGGACTACCACCGCTCCACCTGTTCAGCAACAGGAAGCGACGATGGCGGCGGTGCGTCTAAATGCAACATATCTCTAGGGTAAGAGGGACTCGCAACACACCAATCTGCTTGAGGGACTAAATAATGCGTTTCCCATTACGAAAGCTATTAATGACTGAGTACCCAAACAATTTATCTTTGATAAGAAATACAGAATCCAACTTCACGAGGATCGCCGATGCTCTGCGGGTTTGCGTCGATCCAAAACAGGTAGTGGCACAGCTGTTGAAATCTTCTCGGAGGATTTCAACATACACAGCCACAACATTGGGAATCTTGGCCAGGGAAGTTAAGGACCACTCGATCTGCATACTCTCAGACAGCATGGCTGTTTTGCACGCGCTAAAGTCATACAGTTGACTCTGGGCTGATATACAAGTGCCACTAGCGCCTCAACCAGGTCAGCCTCAATAATATAACCATTCAAGGATCAAAGGACAGCTGTTCGCTAGGCAACGATGCAGCCGACGAACCCGCCAGAAGGGGGTTGAGCATCGCACCAGTGGGACCTGAACCCCTTCGCGCCACTCCGCTTCGGTTACCTACGCACTCTGGTAAGGAAATGAACCAGGAACCTCACAAACTATGTTTGGACCAAAGTGAGTGTAGGCAGGTGAAGGAGGCACTATACTATCGATGGCCGCCTCACGAAACAGGTTCTCTGATTAACTAAACAACAGCTGCATACAGTTACAGCGGCTATAACTGGCCATGGGTCATTTAATAAACACCTCTTTTTCATTGGATTCACAGACAGTCTGTTCATGCCAAGCTCATGTGCTGCTAAACTGCCCGGTGGTTACACACATACAGGGCAAAGTGGTTCGGTAACCCAGGTATCCTGTGTGAGATTGTCTGTAACACCAAGGTCTTGCTGGCCTTCCTTGACGAGTTGGGGTGGATCGAATAACCGATTTCCCACCCGTACGCAAAATACGCGCATTGACGTGGTGTTGCGGATACCAGCCTGTATTACTTATTACCTAAGATATTGGGGGCAGTATTCGCCGGAAACGAAATTTCTATCTTCAGGGCCGTTTCTGATATGGCATTGGGTCAGTGGGTCATCTTAGGGGCGGAGTTTAGAATCAGCTCAATTGACTGGCAAACAAATGTTTGGCGGTGGGATAAATTATCGGATCTTCAATCTTATTCAAATTTCGAATGCAGGAGTACGTACCATAGCGAGCCCAGACACGTGGTTGTATGCCAGCGCACTCACGAATCAAAATCGGGAATCCAGGGTTCTCCTTCTTAATTGATACATAGTGCTTTTCAATGAAGCTCCTGAAAAACGACGATATTTTCACTAACTAGATTGAGGTTATTAAACTGTTTATGTAATCAAAATTTTTACCTCACGCCCTCAGATTGTTTGCCCGTCTGGCACAAATGAATCCTCAATTCCCTGAGGGTACCACCAAAGCGGACAGTCATTTTAAAAATTGTTTAATTGAGAACTACGACTACCACAAAATTCGATTTTTATTTCATGCGTCAATCAAAGTGAAGTGACAGTGACAACAAGCTGACAGACAGCTGTGATTGACATTTTGACAATGCCCGGGTACATTCCGTATTACGAATACCTGCTAAAATCTACACCCAGACAGACCCAAGCATGGTCAAATCAGATTGATTATTATTCGTTGTTTGATCACTGTATAACATGCTTTTAGTATCAAGTTTACCAAAAAATTCAAGTTACTTAAATTCAATGTGGAAAAGTGTGACAAAGAACTTGGCCTTCTAAACTACCAACTAGCACGTAACTTTGTTTAGCATACCTAATATAATGCCTTATTATTGGTATAGCCATTCAATTGAATCAGTGAAATAGCTTACGTATCTAATAGTATCTACTAGAACGTCTGTGGAAGTTACCATGCCAAAGTAATAATAAATACAATTTAAAGTTAAGCATTACCTCCGTAATAGTGTTTTGTGAGCATTACACTAGCAGCTGACAAACTGGACGCTGCGGCCGATCGTATTTTCTTGAAGATCTTTGGGCTGAACTTGAAACATGCAATGCAATGTAACTTGTAATGTATCTAGTCGACTTCGTTAAAGTTTTACCACGCTAAGGTTATGTCACTTGAACGCCATCTAACGACCTGCGGGGTAGGTAATGGGTTTCACTATGACAGTTCAACCACGCTCATATAATTATGCTCCTTGCGTTATTACCGTTGTTGAGCAGACGAATTTTTCAAACGTATGAAGCAATGGAATAAGGATTAGCAATCTATCCTTCAAAACTGTCGGATTGTGATGGAAAGTGGGTTAGGGTGAAGGTCATTTTGCTTTCAAGACCAATGTAGCAGTTAGGTAGGTAGTTTGAAATTTAGTGAAGTTCTTCAATTTGCGTAGGTACCACCGCGGATGTTCCCGGTAGACCACTCTTCGCCCATACGCCCGTAGTAATAAGGTTGAAAAGTGTCTTAAAATCCTAATAAATATTTTCCTGTATAGTTGTTCCGTATAATAGCTTAGTAAAATAAGTACCTATTAGGTATTAATGTAAAATTAATTTGCATGCCCTAAACAGGTAAAATATGGACTGTACCACCAACTCTTACAACTGGTAACACCTATATTTTCTGCAAATAAATGATTCTTATTCTTGAATTTCAGGATTGGGACACATGATACAGGGTACAATAAAAATAAGAAAAAATAACATCATCAATAACTCCTAAAAGAAAACATAAATTATTTATTTAACAATTTAATGTAATACTCAATACATCAATTTTATCTTTTGTACATTAAAAACTAAGTACCAAACACTTTAATTATGATTTTTAATATTGTAATGTTATGCTAGAAGCAACAGCACTTTTCTAGTAAAATCAGAGAATAAATTGAAAATAATTAATTTAATAATTATCTTTTTACAAATCGTATTATTTGTTTGTTTTTTTATTAATTATTCAACGAAGTAGGGTAGTTGAATAGTTTGCAGATAAATATAAACAAAAAATATTTTCTTAAAACGAAAATATATGGGTTAAAAAATGTTGTTGTTATTCCGGGGGCCAAAGATGGACGCTTTGGCAGAATCATATTATGATCTGCGTACAACTCCTATCCCGCAATTCATCGGTTTTGACAGTGTTTTAGGGAGTTTCGATAAATGGTTCACAAATTATGAATTGTTAAAGTGAAGTCTATTGTCAAATAGCAGCTGTCAAACAGATGAATTCCGGGATGTATGAATTGTACGCAGATCATATTATGATTCTGCCAAAGCATACATTTTAGGCCCCTTGCTCTATCTCATACAAAACAGACGAAAACAATGATATTATATTAAACAGATATGTTGTGAGCGCACAATAGAAGAGTGAAGAGTCCAAAACGTCCTAATTGGGACGTATTTGTTAGTGTGATGCCAAAATTCGGTGATTGGTGGCCAGAATAATGTTTGTTTAAACACTAGCTGTCTCTTTTTTCTTGTTTTTTTCATCAAGCTATCTCTTTCTATCATTTTTACATGTAGTGAAATGTAAAATGAATGAAGTGGGTATGTGTGCTGCCGTTGCTGCGCGGAACACTTTTTCCGGTTGTTTTGTGAGTGTCCCTCGACCGAGTTTTTTGTGACCTCGCCGCGCCTCGCCTGTCGTGTGACATATCTGTTTAATATAATATCATTAGACGAAAATAATTATTAAGACGTGGTCATAATATCCAATGCTGCCTATGCTAAAAGTACGAACTAATACAACTTCCCCAAACAAGCGACTTTTAGAACCTTGAACGTTTTTGATTTCATGTAAGATATTTTTTTTTCATGAAATTTTTCAAATTTATACAAGTTTGATTCTTCACATGTCCAGAGGGCTGGCCTATTTTTTTGCCATAGAGTCAGCATTGCCATACAATGTAGCAATCCTCATTCTTTCCCCTCCCTTTTATACTACTTACTTATTTTAATACAAAACTAAATTTGCAACTACCCTACAACATGACGTAAACATTTTCAGGTATTCATAAATTGAAAAGTTTTGTTCGATAATAATAGTTTAAAATACTGCATTATATGTATTTATATTCGATTGAACAGCATTACAGTAAAAAAAGTTCCTGAAATTTAATAATCACAGATCACGCTTATAGTGTCATATTATTAAGTTCATATGCACATCAAATTGTACCTTATCGAAGGAGATAAAAAGTTTAAAATTCTTTGTGAAATAGTTTAGGGAACATTTTAGGGCTGGCTCACACAAAATGCAGTTTGAACTGTGCTTGTGCTGCAGTAGCATTTGAAATTTGACTTTTATGTTTTGATCTTAGGATTTATTTTATAATTCCAAATACTAAGCACTAGTATTGCTAGTGTTTTTATTTATTGCCGTACTGTCTCCACATCTTAAAAGGCCGTCTTAATATAAGCGACCTCGTGCGAATCGATCGCGCGTTCACGCGACCTTCGCTTATATTAGTACACGGGGTATGGCTTTGCTGCATTTAATGTGACCGCATAATGACGAAGTGAAATTAGGGTAATTACCCACTATATGACATAATAAAGACCATATTTTGTATTGTTGCCTCAAACTTGCGTTTGTTCATAATCGAGTGCCACAAGAGTATGCATAAAGTACGATGTTATTTAACAACACATAAACTCCTTCAGCACTTTAGTAGTTGCGTTTTTCTGTTCTTATTCACCACTAATCTGCTCGAATTCTTGCGATCATGCAGCCCAGGATACCCGTGATATATTATTGTGGTTGCTTCTAATGCTGGCACTACACTAAGCGTATTTGCGCAAATACTCGCGTTACTTTGTTAATACAAAATTAACTTTATTTCAATAACTCTAGGGTACATTTTATATTATCCAACTTACGCGAATATTTTGATAAATAAGTGCTAGCATAAGAAAAGTTTACCACAGAACACATCACCGCTTGTTCGGCCGTGTAGGACTATTTTTCACTACGTGTTGTACTCATACGCACTGCGAGGAAACGTTGCAATTTAGCGGCAGTACTTGTATTCTCTTCAATGACGTCACATATTATATTCGTCATCCTTCGTCATGTTACACTACAGTGGGTCAATTCCTTAAGGATGTGAATACACAGGTGACGTGCACGATTATAAGTCAATAATTTTAAAGTGAACTAGTTCCATCATAATGACCATCTCTAGACGGGACAACTTTGAATCTACAACCATTCAACTTTGATACAATGCTTTAACGTTCTTAAAGTGAATTATGATTTCGTTAATGTTACTTCGCGACTAACAGAACATTCCAGAAGTGAAACAATGACATCAAAACACGGAACATTTATTGCACATTTATTAATGTCGAAATTGCACTTTTTCCCAAAGTAAATAAAACATAAAATCGCTTTTAGGTATAAAAAATAGTGGCAATTTCAACATTAAGTAATGAGCAAAATTGAATTAGTTTAATTAAAATTATGCCGATTTCATTACTCCAGCGTTACATCGCCTTGTCAAAGCTGGGAAGCTAAAAAAAACTAAAACAGAAAAATCTAAGCTTGTTATAATTAAAAAAAAAAAATGTAATATCATTAATGTGTATTATATACATATTTACATCTTAAATTTTAAACGGCATACTATTCTATAACGTAAGAGAACCATATTGAGAAATTTAAAGAGACAATTTTAGAACAACTCTTATCAGAAATATCATTCTATTATTGGAAAAAAAACTCATCCTATTGTTTCATAATAGGAGTCAGGTCAACAAGAATTTTATCTAACGGACGAATAGTACGAGAGCTATATACAGTTGAGTGAAGATTAAATTATACATGGAAATTTCAATTGGCAAGAATAAAGTATTTTTCTATATGCCAACACTTCTTTCCGATTATCAAGTCTATTAAAACTATTGAAACTAAACAAAATATGTAATCCCAGCGAACCTTCCAGACTAGTCACGGTACTCACGATGCCAAATGAAATTCCCAGCAGCGTCATCACTCTTACGTCACGTCACGATTTAGTCAGCTACACAACTCGAAAACTATAAGTATAGCGAGCCACTCGACTGTACACAGCTCGAGCCCGTAAAGCACGAAGCGAGAGAGTAGCAACACTGCGTACGTGCAACACGCGGCAAACTTGTTGCGGCGGCCATGTTGTTGTCTATCGTACTGGTCGCGCGTCGCCTCGCGCTTTGTCAAGGTCAGCTAGCCGGACGCCGGTTCTAGTGCTTTGACCGCGTCTGCGGTGAGGCCCTGCTTCTGGCACCACTCTACGAAGTCGTCGATGAGGACGGGCCACGCGCCCTCTGCGTCGTAGTTGCTCATGCCGTCGTCGATCTGCGTCGCAAAGTCTAGGAGGAGGTTCCATGTGTCCTTTGGTATAGATCTCTTGTGATGCTCCTGGAATTGTTTATGGTTTTATGTTAGTTTTGTTGTTTTACTTGTTGCTTATGGGGGGGATTAAAAAAAGGGAACTTTTCTTTTTATCAATACAGTTTGAGACAATATCTTCACGCCATATCTCATGATGTTAAAAATCAGTCATAGTAATGTATTCAAATAAGTAATTGTTTTGTTTTGTCACTGACATTGGATTCTAATAAGTCAAAACAATGTTCTTGATAAACCCACATGTGTCAGTTTATCATCCAGATGTGTTAATTTAAATTACATTAAGATCAGATAATTTAATGTAATTTTATTAACAAACAGTCCAATAAGAAAAATATGATGTCCTTAATTTAAATGAGATTGTCGAAGATAAGAAGTAGTATGAGATAAGATGGAGCTAAATATTTTACACAAAAACTGACCCCAATTTACTAATAATAGGCTAGGATTCATGCCAGAATTACTAGTAGATACCTATTTAAAATACTCACTAGAATCTGACCCAAAAACATTATTATTGTAACTAATTATTTTTATGGGGCTATGTGAGCCTTATTATCAGTGATCGGAGTAGGTAGATTGAACTGGGGCCATTGATCCGAAACGTATATATTAATATGGACATTCCTCCGGAATCGGTGGATTATTAAAAAAAAACCGGAACTTATGTAGGAATTGTATTCTGCCAGAGTGGAAGGAGTCATTTGATGATTTGCCATCCTCAAAAACAAAAAGGTAGGAATTGTAATAAAATGAGCAAGATTATATTCTTCATATTTTTTTTAACGGCACACAGTCACTATTTGACAAAACCCAACGACCAATCAGAACAAAGGATCATGGGTGGTACAATAACCGGTTATCAGAACAATGCGTACGCCTGCCGACGACATGCCAGGTAGCTCACTCGTTTACTTCGGTTCGTAGAGTGCGCGTCTTTGTTTGTTACTGTGTTGTGAAAACGTTACTTGACCATGGCTTGTGTACTCAGTCAGAGAAGTCAGTATGTACATACTGACTTCTCATTAACAATATTTAATAGAATCCGGAAATACCGGAATTACTTTCCGGAAAAATCAATCTACCTACTCCGATCACTGCTTATTATTTACTGTTTTCTACTTCTGTTGGGGCATAGACAAAAATGTACTGAATAAATATAGTTTCAAGACAGCAGTTTACTAAAACAATAATCAGTCATAAGTTCCAATTTATAAGTACAGTTGAAGGGAAGAAACAGAGACAAAATTTATTGAGCAGTGAAATTGGGTCATAGAACTTCAGAATGTAATAAACATTAAAATGTTAAATTCTAAACTATTGTTTTAACGCTGATATCTTGCACCTTTACCTCATTTTAAATAACAATAAAGTCAAGCATTTTTCCGCCATAGAGGTAATCAGAGGAGTATAGTCCACTTGAATGTTCAGTCTCATGTAATTGTGGGTCATTCTATACCTCATTTTATCAGAAACTAAATCGCATTTTCAAATGTGAAACTCACTCTTGCATTATATTTCCTTTTAACAAGTACAGAGATAATAAAATCAAGTATCACTCATATCAAGATAAAAATGTTTATACTATATTATGATACTACTTTTATGATCTGGAAATTTATTTACATTAGAATTCATGCCTAGGTATATTCTGGGTTTAGACAATGGGTTATGCTAGATCTGAGTATGCAGAAAGTATACTTATGATGTCATAATGTCATTTAATATAGATGCCAACTTGGCATGTTTAAGAGATTGTCAGGCCAAGTACAATAGAGACTATGGATCATTTTATCATGCTTTTGTAATGTTTTCTTTATATGATTCAGCATATACAGCCTGTGATCATTTCAGAAATTAAAAAATATTTGCAGTGTTAATAATCTGAAATAATTTTATTTATATTCAAATATATCTAAGGATATCATCTAATGTTTGTGTTACCTTTCCTTTACTCATTTAAATTATGGATTAACTTATACATACCGTAAGAAATTTGCACCATGCATCTAGGAACTTAAATCTCCCACGGAGCACTATATTCCAATAGGCTATCGCCATATCCAATTCCAGTCCTTTCTGACCAGGATTCTTTGCATAATTAAATGTGAAATGATAAAAATCTTTAAACTTATTTTGGTCTTTTATCTCTGACTCCAATGTTGGTAATTTTGCTTTTAATTTCTCTATGCTATCCGCTCCAAGCTCCAGGAGACCAGTTGTGAACTCTTCTTTAGTAAACTCACACTGCACAGCAGCTTTACATTTCCATGCTATAATAAGAACTAAAATTGACTCAGGACTTAAATTAAGGTCTTCTAAAAACTTCATAACACCATCTACAGTGATTTTATCGTTCTCCTGTTGATCTTTGTACTTAGTAAACAGATGGTCGAGCTTTTTCCTATCCACAGACGCCTTTACGGGGTCCTTGTAGTAAGCTTCAGGGTTCTGAAAGTAGTTGTCACTCGCGAGGTCCAGTTTCCAGTCATTTTGAGACAAACAATATATCGCCGTGCTCTCACTCGTCTGCGTAAACGCGACGAACTTTTTAACTTTGTCTCTCTGTGACGATTTTAATTTATTCTGTAAGAGAATCGTACGAACGTCATATTTATAACCTTATTAGTGCTTACCTGTCATCTAATTTACGTATCAAAAAACAATTTGGGCATTTTATGTGATGTTGTGTTTGTTATTTTGGTTGGATTTGATGCATATTTAAACACGATTACTCACCATTTTCGTGAATTTTTTATTGTTTCTAATGACTTTCACTGTTATTTCGACATCGGAACCAAAGTGAAATAACAATCATAGACAACTTTCTAATGTTGTTATGGCATTAACTTCAATTTCCCATTTTGCTGTTTTATCGTTTTTAAACGTGAGTCCTATTACAACTAGTTAATTCCACAGTAAAAATCAGATTAAGTTAATAAATTATATACTAAAGTCTAATGTATCACTATATTTTAGAAAAGTGAGTCGTTTTGAGAGACCATCTGTAATTTTGTTTATAAAAACATAATTTTATTTTAACATAATGTTATTTATGTGTTATTTCTATTGCTTTTTCAAAACTGCTTACCAATTAAATCAGGGAACGTTTTACAAATATAGTAGCAACACCGTTTTGGAAAATAATCATAGACAATAACTTCTTCGTTCCGAAATGATATAAATTAAGAAACACATTGAAATTCTATTCTAATTAAAGTTAATTAAATTCCATGAAGTAATACGGCTTGTCTTCGTTATAATAAGGTAAGAAATAAGAAAATTAAAAAAATAGGAAAAATGCTGGTAGACGATTTATTTGAATTTGTATTTCAGAACGAAGTTGTCAATAATTCTAAACAGCTGATCGCATCGCAAAACATAACCTAATTCGAAGCAATAAATAAGCGTAATCTATGTGAAAATCATAATAAAACCTGATAAAATGCGGTCTTTATTTGTTAAGCAGGTATACACTCCAAATCGATATTTATTTAAGTCAATCAGTACGCAAAGTCTAAGAGTGCGATTTGCGCCCAGTCCAACAGGATATTTACATTTAGGCGGCTTACGAACTGCTCTGTATAATTATTTATTCGCCAAATCCCAAGGAGGTTCATTCATATTGCGTATTGAAGATACGGATCAAACGAGAAAAGTTGAAGGTTCCGTGGATGCGCTTGTAAACGACTTGCAATGGGCAGGAATTGAGTGTAACGAAGGACCAGGAATGAAAGGCGAATTTGGTCCTTATGTTCAGAGCGAAAGGTTGAGTTTCTATCAGTAAGTATTGTTTCTTAAGTATTTTCCTATTTCAAATTGGAAAAACATGCATAAAATTGATTTTCAAATAAGCTTTATTAGAGTCCGACAACCAACAAGTTTCTTTATTTTCTGAACCACTAACTATAATATTTTTCTACTTTTCAGAGAACACATAGCAACACTCCTTGAGAATGGTTCAGCATACAAATGTTTCTGTACTGAGCGAAGACTGAACATTTTACGTAGAGATGCAGTGAAGTCACAACGCATACCCAAGTATGACAATCGATGTAGGAATCTGACGCATGAAGAGCTTAAGGAGAAGATGGATGCTGGTGTTCCATATTGTGTTAGATTTAAGGTAATATTATTTTTTCATGAACTTAGAAACTTAAATTCAAAATCATTTATTTGTGTCAAACATGGTTCAAAATATTGTACATAAATATTTTGAAAGTATTACTGTATTGGGCTGGAATTGATGTTCAAGAAAATTTTGAAATTATATCTATCTGACAATGCAAACCAGAAAGGACTACTTTCAAATATTTTAGGGAAACTAGTTCTCCGGATCAGCAACATCATGGACTAAACCATATACATATTTTATTTTAATTATACGGCTTACCAAAAACTTATGTCTGCAGATAGGAAAAATTTGACTAAAATATGAAAAATCCTATTTCACCAGCTAACATCAGACAGCCAATCCTTCGAAGACCTGATCTTCGGTGGCATAGCGTATGATGTATCTCTAAACGAAGGTGACCCGGTTCTCATGAAGAGTGATGGCTACCCAACCTACCACTTTGCTAATGTAGTGGATGACCATCTGATGAAGGTTAGCCATGTTTTGAGGGGTGTGGAGTGGCAGATCTCTACTACTAAACATTTGCTTATTTATAGGTAAGTAAGGATAGAAGAACGATTTTTATTTTCGAGTTACTGTATTTTGTGCCAGCTTACGTAAAATTTCTTCATTTATATCTTGTATCTTCACCGTAAGATTGTGAGCACCATTTGTTTATAATCTATCTATGTTATTTCTCTATTACTGCCTCGTTGGTCTAGTCTTCGCAAGCGCTACTGCAAGCATGAGGTCCTGGGTTCGAATCCTGGGTCAGGCAAATTGTTATTGGGTTTTCCATCTGGAATATCTCAGTAGCAGCCCTGGGTCTAGAGTTGTGCCCGGTTGATGGTAATAGGCTCGGACCCTATTACATGGGACTTAGCGAAATGTGGGTGTACTATAGGTACCTACACCTCTGCCTAACTCTGGAACACAGGCGTGTTGTTATGTTATCTTTATTATTACCGTTAGATTCTGTCGAAAAATGGTGAAATGGTAGCGCCTTATCAAACTGGCGATTTGAAAGTGTGTTTCCAGCGAGGTGGTTGTTTGACCAGCTCGCCACGAGTGCGCAACGTGTTCGCTCGCAAATCATCAGTGTTTTAAGGCCCTAAGAAAATCCTCTTTGATCTACAAAATATGACTAGATATGATGTCAGTGGTACCTACTAATAATTCAGTGTAGAAAATAATTTACCCTTCTTAGACACAATCGTGTCTTCCTTTATTTTCGTCTCTAAATCATGTGCGTTATTGTTTGCAGAGCGTTTGGTTGGACACCGCCACAGTTTGGCCACATGCCTCTATTAGTGAATGCTGATGGTACGAAGCTTAGCAAGAGACAAAGTGACGTCAAGGTTGAAGACTACAGGCGAAACGGTAAATCTGCAACATTGAAAACAATGTGAGGTACCAACAACGACCATACAGCCCGTAGACGCCTAATGCTTGATGCACCAAAACTATTCTGTCAACTAGCTGAGGTATGAGGAAGCGGGGCACTGCGTTTTGATTGGCCCTATCAAGGTCATTACGTCTCACTAGAGATGGGACAGGTTTAAATAAAACACGAAGGTATCGATATTTTTGTTAAATAATTGTACATTATAAAATGTTTATTAATACCTATAGACAAATATTCTCAGTAAAATGCCGTGAACATATTACACTACGCGTTGATGGGAACCAGTTCTCTCGCTTGGTTGCAATAATCCATTTATTTTTTATATCAGGTTCTTGTGGGGTACCTAAAATCAATTATCGTTTCACAATTAATTTAATGCCTCTATTGTAATTCGTGATTTAAAAGATCATCGTATAAATAGTAGGTAAAGGTTTTTGCTATATCGAATAATTTGTATCTTATGATTTGGTGTAATAGGTAATAGGTAAAACGGGCTGGTGTCCGCAACTCCACGTCAATATGCGCGTATTTTGCGTACGGGTGGGAAAATCGATTATTCGATCCACCCCAGCTCCTCAAGGAACGCCAGCAACGCCTTGGTGTTACTGACAATCTCACAGAGGTTACCTGGGTTACCGAAGTACTTTGCCCTGTATGTGGCGACCACTGGGCAGTATAGTAGCAGATGCGCTGCTGTCTCGTCATCCTCCATGCAGGCCCTGCACAGCGGACTGTCTGTGACTCCTATGACAAAGAGGTGTTTATTAAATGACCCGTGGCCAGTTATAGCTGCTGTCATTGTACGCAGCTGTTGCTTCGTTAGTCGGAGAACTCGTTTCGTGAGGCGGCCATCAATTGTAGGGAGTGCTTCCTTGGCCTGCCTGCACTCACCTTGGTCCGACCATAGTTTATGATGTTGGTCCCTGGTGCGGTTCCTTACCAGAGTGCGTAAGTACCCGAAGGGTAGTGGCACGATGGGCTCAGGTCCCACTGGTGCCATGCTCGATCCCCTTCTGGCAAGTTCATCGGCTGCGTCGTTGCCTAGCGAGCCGCTGTGTCCTTTGAATGGTTATGTTGTTGAGGCTACCCACCTGGTTGAGGCGCTGGTGACACTCGTATATTAGCCCAGAGTCAACCGTGTGACTACTAAGCGCTTGCAGGACTGCCATGCTGTCTGATAGTATGCGGATCGAGTGGCCCGTAACTTCCCTGGCCATGATGGCCGAGGCGGCCAGAGAAATGCCCATGCACTCGGCCTGGAACACTGTGTTATGGACCCCCAATGGTGTGGCTATGTGAATGTTGAAGTCCTCTGAGAAGATTCCAGCACCTGTGCCACTACCTGTTTTGGATCCATCTGTGAAGATGCGTAGCTCTGCTGGGCGCAACCCCTCGCATCGGCGATCCTCGTGAAGTTGGATTTTGTATTTTTTATCAAAGATACATTGTTTGGGTACCCGGTCATTTATGGCTTTCGTAATGGGGAACTCTTTATTGAATCCCACCAGCAGCGCGGTGTGTATTGTGTCTCTCTTACCCCAGAGATCCAGTGCATTTAGACGTATTGCCGCCATCGTCGCTTCCTGCTGTATGAACAGGTGAAGTGGTGGTAGTCCCAGCATGGCTTCGACTGCTGCAGTCGGAGTAGTCCTCATGCAGCCCGTAGTCGCCATGCAGGCTAGTCTTTGCATGCGTTGTAGTTTGTTGGAGGCTGTAACTAGCTCGGTGCGGGGCCACCAGACCACGGCCCCATAGGTGATCATGGGGCGGATCACCGCCGTGTACAGCCACAGTATAATTTTGGGGGATAGGCCCCACTTCTTACCTATCATTTTCTTGCACTGCCAGAAGGTGATGCAAGCCCTGTTTAATTTGTTATCTAAGTGACTACTCCAGTTCAACTTACTGTCTAGAATGACCCCGAGGTACTTGACTTCGTTGGCCAACTGAAGTTCTGTATTGAACAGTTTTGGTAGGCGGAAAGGGCCTAAAGCTCGTTTTTGGGTGAACATGACTAGTTCAGTTTTAGTGGGATTCACCGATAGGTCAAATTCCCGGCACCATCTTTCTACGATACGTAGTGCCTGCTGAGTGAGGTTACAGATAGTACCAGTCACCTTCCCTGGAACAAGGATTGCGAGGTCGTCTGCATAACCTATTGTGTAATAGCGGTTGGCATTGAGTTTGGTAATGAGGTCATTAATCACCAGATTCCATAGAAGGGGCGACAACACCCCTCCCTGGGGTCAGCCTCTGGCTATCATCGCCAACTGCTGCTCATCCCCCAGGCGAACCACTCGTTTGCTTAACATGTTAGTAATCCAGTCCGTTAGTACCTGTTCTACTCCATGTCTGGAGAGGGTGTTGCTGATGCTGGAGAAGTTGGTTTTGTCGAAGGCTCCTTCGATGTCTATGAAAGTGCCCAGGCAGGTGCCCTTCTGATGAATCGCTTCCTCTATCTGGCTGACCACTAGATGAAGAGCGGATTCGGTCGACTTACCCGAGCTGTATGCGTGTTGGTTACAGTGTAGTGGTATGGTTTTCAGTGCACCGTCTGTCAACTCCCTGTCACACAGCCTTTCCAGAGTCTTTAGTAGAAAAGAGGTTAGGCGAATTGGTCGGTGGGATTTGGTGTTTGTATAGTCACCCTTACCTGGCTTTGGGATGAATATTACTTTCACTTCCCTCCATCCTTTAGGAACGTATCTAAAGGCAAGGCACGCTCTCATTAGAGGCACCAGTCTTACTGCGACTGGGGCTCCCCCCCACTGCAGTAAGGCGGGAAACACTCCATCAGGACCAGCTGCCTTAAAAGGATGGAAGCTTCGGATGGCCCATTGGAGTTTCTCCAACGTGATCACCATACGAGCATAGAACCAATCATCGTCTGATGGTGTTTGAATTACATCTTGCCATTCGATTACCTGCTCGAAGACGCATCCAGGGAAGTGAGTCTCAACTAGGACGCGTCTTGTTTCTTCAGGCGACGACGTGAGTGTGTTATCAGGTTTGCGGATGGTAGCGGGCCCAGATGTATTCTGTTGCGCCAGTACTTTCCTTACCCTGTTTGCTTGCTGACAAGATTCAATGCCACCACAAAATTTGCGCCATCCTGTGGTGCTCCTGAATCTAATACATTTTTTGTAGCTGGATTTGGCTGTGTAATAGTTATCCCAGTCCTCATCTGCACATGTGTTCATGGCTCTATTCAGAGCTTGTCTTACCTTACCGCGCTTTCGCTCCGGTTCAGCGCCCCACCAGGGTTGGCTACCCGGTGTGCTGAGCGGGGTGGTCTCTGGGCAGGCAGTTTGGTAACTGTCTATCATTGATTTGGTAAGAGAGCTGACTTGTACCTCAATCTGTGTCGGGTCCGCACATGTGGCCGGATCGCTTAGTGTCGCAAGCTTGGATTCCAGGCTGCGTGTGTAGATGGCACGATCCGTGTTACGCGGGTTACGCCTCGGTGGTGTTGGAGCAACACAGACCTGGATGTCGAAGCGAATCCACCTGTGATCAGAGCAGGAGGCCTCGTTGGAGACCTGCCACCCAGAGGTGATTTCCACAGTTGATGGTGAGCATTGGCGTCGGCCCCAACAACGACCTCAAACTCGCTGTTCTCGCAATGGCTCACGAGTCGGGTGAGGTCGTGCGGAGGCGGCGTCTCCGCCTCAGGCATGTAGGCCGAGGCGAAAACGATCACCATCTCCGAGGTATCGTCCCGCTGTATGAGCAGTTTAGCTGCAGAGACATCTCTGCAACAGAAATCAGTTAAGAGATGTGTTTTAAGGTTACCTGTGACATAGATGCACGCTCTGGGGTGATCGTGATCTGTGGTAACCAGGAGCTTACCGCCAAGATAGGAGAGTCCTTGTATTCGGCCCGCCCTAATCCACGGCTCTTGGATCAAGGCAATGGCCGTGTGTTGAACCTCCAGCCACTTGCGGAGCTGAGCCGTCGCGGTCTGACTGTGGTGGAGGTTTGCCTGCAGGACTTTACAGGTCGACGAAAGGGACGATCGCTGGTCGAACCCCCCTCGTCCCCCCCAAGTCTGAGCCCAGCAAACAGGTCGCCCTTGTCAAAGCCGTCCCCCCCCCGGGCAGGAAGCCGGTGACAGGGTCATGTCATCCAGCTCCTCATCCGGTGGAGGGACGGCGCCCACGATGGCGGCGGCAGGAGCGGCTGACTCTGCTGCAGCAGGCCCAGCCGCGGATGCTTCCGGGTTGTTTAGTGGGATAGTGGACTCCCCTGCTGGTGTGTCGGGGAGCTATTTCAGCGCCTCGCATATGGTTTCCGTGGCGGCGTCCCATCCCTGAGGGACGTCGCGCGTCGGTGAACCTACCGTTCCGGCCCTGGAACTTTACGTACACCGCCCCCAATCCAATTGAGAGACGGCGTCCGGCCTTCATCAGGGTCGGGATCTGGTCTTCAGGAACACCGACCACCACAAACCATGCCGCGGCCTGTTTGTCGGCATGCAGAAGTACCCACCTCTTGATGTCGACCCACGGGTTCTGATAACTGAGAGCGCGCCCAATATTGGTCGGCTCTCCGAAAACCCCCTGCTCGTCCGGGATCACGACGCCACATCGTGCTCGCTTTAGGATCTCCGACTGGCTCAAGACGACTAACGAGGTGCTAGTCGGTAGAGACAGGTCGGAGACTGTCTTCCTTAGCCAGGCTAAGGTGTGGTCGTTGCCGCACCACAGTTTGAGAACACCCCCAGCGAACAGCGGCTTGGCGTTGAAGGTTGGCCCTGGAGTGTCTTGCATAGGGGAGCAGGCCTCGAGAATGATCTGCTTCTGTATTGCAGCGAGTACCTGATCCGATACGTCCTTGCTGAGGATCCCCGTGCGGTTGCAGGTGATCGCAACGTCGAGTGTGGCGCTGGCAGCTCGGGCGTAGCTTCTTTGGTCGACCCGTTTGGATTGGTCAAGACGCGGCCGCTTATGCTCTCCCCGAGGTGTCAAAGTCTCGTTGAGAGCTAGCTTGGCCGCGGCCTGATCCTTCCAATCGGGTCGCTGTGTCTTGTTACCTACAGCTGGCAACTCCGAACCACTGGTTGGCGGTTGACTGGGCGCTGGTCGGCTTGTGCCGGCCTCTGCCTGCGACCGCTTTCCGGCGGAGAAGTTCAGCTGGCCGCTCGTCTGTTTGACCGAGCTAGCGGCTGTGGTCTGCTTGTTGCGAGAGCCCTTACCTGGCCTCCAGCGAGCTTGGCGGCGCTCCTTCCTCGTCAATCCTTCCCTCTTCTTACCTCTTACTGGAACAGCTGGTGGACCTGAAGGGTCAGTGCAAGGGCCACGGGCTTGTTGAGTATATTTACCCTTGCCCTTGCGTTTCTGCACTTGCCATGCGTGTGAAAACGCGTCCTCTGTGCAGCTGACCGTCTCCGTTTGACCGGTGACGGCCGACTGATGGGAGGAGGCTAGAGGAGCCACAGGAGGAGGAGGATGTTTGGCTGGAATCCCGGTGCCAGTGTTACCCTGGACCGGGGTCAGTGTGGAGAGGGTCAGACTGGCAGTGGTATGAGTCGTCGCCGTAGTCTTATCCTGAGTATGGGAAGGGTCGGTACTGGTCCCAATCAGCGCCGACGTCCTTTGTTTAGGTTGGGACTTTTTAGTTTTGGTCTTAGCTGTGGTTCTCGCCACAACCGGACCGACGCCCGCGCTGGTACCTGCAAGTTTACCAGGGGCGAGAGAAGTGCGAGCACCTCCCTTGGGAGTCTCATTGGCTTTCGCCTCCACTCCGGTGTTTGAAGATTTAACAGGCCTTTGATTATCCATGTTATTACTTAATAAAAATTCATCTCTCTGGCTCCCACCCTCCATGGAGCCCGCAACTGGGAACGTCTCACTATAAAAAAGAAGCTCGAACGTTAGGACTACCAGAGAGATATAGGGGCGCAAGGCTGGCTTACAGTGCGACATCGGGTGCTTGATCGGGTTGGCGAAGGGGGTCGAAAGGCCCACCCCCAACGAACTGATCAACCCTCACTTACACCGTCAGCATGACCTTTACCTACCGCTTCAGCCGTCCGAGGACGGCCTCAGCGGACCTCACGCACCTCGCCTGTGGCCCTCTGACGGGACACCATGACCATTTCCCTACCCCTGGCTATTGGGTAGGGCCACCGTTTCGCTTGAAATCCAGACCAAAGGGGGCGTGTTGCCTTACGGGCACATTACAACCAGAGCCGCTCGGCTCAACCCCCCAGGACTCCTTCATCCCCGCTCACGGCGCTCAACTGCGCAGGTCCTAGCACAGGTAACTATTTACTCCTACTCTCAATCAGCTGATTTTAGTGATGGTCGAGCCCGCCACCACCCAGTCACAAGGGGTCGCGGTTATGAGTGGAAAAGGGAAAGGTGGAGGTGGAAGGAACGGGGATAAGGGTTGGATGGGGTAGGGAGGGATTGTGAGATTTGGGGGAAGGGATGAGATGGCGCCTGGTGGTTTTTGTTACGTCTATTTCTTAAGGAATTAGACCAAGAACGGGGTGGCAACCTCGGGAAGGTACATCCACCAGACTTGCCTTGAGGATCTACACGACTGTAGCGCTCTCCCTCAAGACCCCGCCACCCTGCTACCTCTGAAGGAGGCGGCAGGGTAGGCCTGCATCTATACTACCAAGCAAAGCAAAGCAAAGCGTGTCGTTGTGCAACCGCGAAAGCTTAAATTCAGACCCCCCCCTGATTTGGTGTATCACTAGTTATGTTTAGTTGTTTACCAAATAATAGAGGAAAAGAGATAGCAAAAAAATTACATTCAGAAGAAAGGGACGCAAACATAAAAGACATCAACGAGAGTCCCTGCACCTTTTTTCACCAACAAGTATGACCAGTATAAGATGAACTCCGATAAATTATATCAGAAAATAATTCTAATTATGATTATGTAACTATTAACTTACCGATGAAATGTTATGCTATCTTTCCAGAAACTCAAAGTTTGGCTATTGTTACCACACCAACGTATTGTGCAAGGGGCCATTATAATATTTATTTTCACTATTTTTTATTGACTAACGCGGAAGTGTTTACGGCTCACAGAAGTGGTCGAAACTGAATCGAAATTGTTGAGTGGTGACCTGTATCAGATCTATAAGTCTGATGTGTTGACGGACATCGGTCGCCTGTTATTAGGCGTCTATGGGTTATATTATATGGTCGTTGGGTACCAATGAGGGTTTACTGAAATGACGTTCACTAGGTGGCAGCACTGAGACGTCAGGTCCGGGTACTTGTCAAAACTGTCAAAACGCCTTTATTTTTTTTAGTAGTGACTGAATGAATGAAACGAATGATGAACGTCATCATATTATATTATTATTAAATGGAAGGCCTCTTGTCAAAGTGGCGCCAACTGGGAAAACCCTCATTAGAGGCTCTTGTATCTGTATGTAGTAGTTGATCATAACTCTGCCAACTAAATATTACTTATGGTTTTCCAGGAATATACCCTCTGGGTCTAGTGAATTACATAACGTTGTCTGGTGGAGGATTCGATCATGTGCCAGGCGCAGGAGTCAGACTTAAGACCATGGACGATTTAGCTGAAGAGGTAATTATGTAAAGACTTATGTGATATCTGTCGAATGACCTGCATGCTTATGATACGCTTCAGTGCCGAGTCAAGTCGAGTGTGTGTGCCATAAATGTTGACCGCTGAAATCACCACAGACGACCGCTATTCGTGTGTTGTAATTTCAGCGGTAAACATTTATGGACCGGTGACCACAGGAAACAGGTTGTGAAAGCCGCAGGTATCCGCTGGATGCGGGAAACATAGAACTGGGTCGAAGTGGTGGTGCTTGGGGGAGGTCTATGTCTAGCAGTGGATGTCTTCCCGCTGAAATGATGATGATCATGACCGCTATTCTTCCAATTGCTATTGGCTGCCGGGGGCAAGGCAAATCAACTAACTGAAAATGGCCGAAATTTTCAACATGGCAGCCTGTCGAACGGGTGTGAATAGTTATGTTGGAGCGCTAAACAAGGATACACGGTCGTATCTCGAGATGAAGCAATGCCTCCACAAGTCCACATGTATCAGGTCTTGTCTTTTTCCACATTGATGCTTATTGTGCTTTTTGCTTATTGTGCTTTTAGTTTCTTTACTTACTTGAGATGGAGATGCTGCAAAGGTTCAACTCTCTGTTAATGCAAAATATGTATTTATTTTAGTATATTGTTTATTTATTATTTGCACCCACGACAGCCCCACATGTCCAGGCAAATCACTATCCATTCCAAGGTTGCCTGAGATCGCAGAAAGCGATAAGGCCGCCCATTGTATATTTTGTAGTGTTTGATTTATTTTTCGTTATGTATTTTATATAATAAAGTATATATAAATAAATAAACAAGTTTGATATGGTATAAAATGCATGGTAGGACCTAAGTATGTGCTCATTTAACAAATATCTAAAATAATAAATGTTTGTGGTAAGAATCGATACTTAACTCATATATTTCATACTAGCTTAAACACATAACGCAAAACTAACCAATCTTTACTACAGTTCCAGATAGAAAAAATATCATCACATCCAAGTCGCCTGAATTCCGACCTACTAGGAGAATGCAACCGTCTCGAAATCAAACGAAGACTAAAGGACAATGACCTCTTCAAAACCTTAGTGTCCACACTTCAAGATTTAATCACTAAAACATACCCTGATCTCAAACTGAACTTGACAGATGAACATGTAAAAAGCGTTCTAAACTGGGCTGTATCTCGAATATCAAGAATAGAAGAGCTATCTTCAAAAAAATACGGATTCCTTTGGATTCTACCGACCAACACCGCAAAAATTGACAAAGAACTGCTCAAAAAACTGGTCCAAAACTTGGAAGGGCTGGAAAAGTTCGACCAAGGTTCTCTAAAGGAGAATTTAAGGAGTTTCTCAGTGAATAATAATGTGAAGTTTCCAGCGTTGATGAAGATGCTTCGGTCCGTCATTAGCGGGTTGGATGAGGGTCCAGGAGTAGCAGAGATGATGGATTTGTTGGGGAAGAGTCAGTCGTTAGAAAGAATTAAAGCTGTTGTACGATATAATGTTGTTTTATTTATATCACAAAAGGTTACGAAATTATGAAAAAAAAAAACCTTTCCCCTTAGCCTTACAAAATTATGAAAAAAAACCTTTAAGCTTTACTAAATTATGAAGAAAACCTTTCCCCTTGCCTTACAAAATTAAGAAAAAAAAACCTTTCTCCTTAGCCTTACTAAATTATGAAAAAAACCTTTCCCCTTAGCCTTACTAAATTATAAAAAAAATACCTTTCCCCTTAGCTTTACTAAATTATGAAAAATAACCTTTCCCCTTAGCCTTACTAAATCCTTTTTCACAATACAGGGTCAAATTAGCTAGGGAAACTCCGCAGACGTGATGCGTGTCGATATCTAAACATGATAAAACAAAACATAAATAAATTTGATGATGTTATTTTTTGGGGTCATCAACCGCCGCCGCCGGTAATGTACTCGCCAAAATACATTAAATTATTTACATAATAATACATAATCAGCCTTTATAGGTATTGTTCCCACTGCTGGGACATAGGCCTCCTCTCTTCGAGGTCAATGTTTAGGTTAAAGACTGTTGATACTTGTAAACCGTATTTTATAAGATACAAGATATTAACTTTACCGTGCCTGTATATCCTCGAAACTGCGATGTTTGTTAAAGCGAATCCCAAATTATTTTCACGCTTACAGACGCTGTCCCACGTAATAGACGGGATATGAGCATAATTCGCGTACATCCTGCGAAAACTGCACTCATGCGTAAAAGTATCATCTGCATGGCTCCAATTAACAAGCTACCTAAACGTTGGAAGGAGCTAAATATCAAGGCGTTTGACCTACGCGTGGTATAGGTTAATCATAATATGAGCGCGGTGCCTGTAACATTTGCTACACCTGCTACGTGGTTACCCCGGCTTTGTCCGCCTGCCGATAGGGCCTCTGCGGAAATCCGGGGCTGAATAGTGTTACTTATTGATTGCGCATCACTAGTTATGACCAACTGACAGAAGTCAGGAACGCATTGTCTCAGCGGCCGCACTGTAGGTGCTCCATACACTTCAGCCGCCGCGCCGGGTAGCCGGAACGTCCAATTTGATAGTATTTTCCATCCACTGATGGTTCAAGCATTGCATCCTTTGGGTGCCTTATTTCCCTAGTCTGAGCCAGTCTCATATCTTATAAACATTCTTCATAGGGTCTCAAATGATACTCAGGGTTATTCTGAATGCATAATTATGTTTAAGTAGTAGAATAAAACCAACACATTATGAGTAACAGTATAATTTATTGGAATCCCAAATATAGATATTGAGATAAAATATCGACGTCGATTCTGAGTTACAATAACTTCACAAACGGGTTTCAGACCCACGCAAAATTCAGAAAAGTGTAGGTTGCACATCTGATAAAAATACAATTGTGTAAAACTTGATGAGTTATTGAATTATTCAGTAACTACTTAGCTTATTTTAAATTGTAATGCAGTAAAAGCCGACCAAGAAGAGAGATTAGACAACTGGGTGGAAAGCTCACATACAATACGACCGATAAATCATGGCCGGTGTGAACATAGGCTCGCCGAACTTTCACGCATGTACACGCACTCACACTCGCCTCGCGGTCCCAAAAAAATGTTATTGCGCAGCCTGCGCAAACTTCAGACCGGCCATGATTCACGGGCCGTATTGTACCCGCTTAGCGTCAGAAGAGTTGCCATACTAAATACATTATATAAGTATGTTAACGACTTCTTGGCGGGAAAGTGAAGCGTCATGTTCAGCAGTTTGTTTTATTTTCCAAAATTTGTGTTTAGCCGAATACTAATGTGTAATAATGGTGGATTATTAACCATTAAGTGTTTGTGAACGTGCATTAGTGTAGGCAAATGAAACAAAACAGTGCAACTTCGCTTCAAGTTCTCTCAAGAAGTCCGCGTGAGGACTCAGTAAAGTGCCACATCTTTACTGAAACTCAAGGGGAGTGGGCGGGGATATCATCATCATGCATTTATAATTCATTTCATCAATATTAGACAAGAACTAAAACTTGACATTGGCTAAATGCACAAACCGTGCGAAGCCAGAAGGAAAAAAAAAAAAAAAAAGTAAACCCTTCTGAAGCGCGTAAATGGTCCATAGATTAGGCAATATTTGTTAAAAAGTAAGGTGTCATGTGATGTGTCAAGCGATTTTGAACCATGTGCGGGTCAAGTATTATTGTCACCCTGACCTGCCCTAACTTGCCTTGCCAACGGCTATAATATATATATATATATAGCTGGCTCCGTTCCCGCGTCATATGTATAATACCTACCGTTCTTTTTTTTTGCATGGTTAGTGGCTAGCCTGTTTTTATGCCCGCCAAGCCTCTGGCTTGGCTTCACGTGACGTCGAGAAACCGTTAATACCGTTTATGTCCTTGAAATATGTATAAATATATATCCAACCCTAATCTCTTCAAAGTTAGAGTAAACAGCCATCTTCTGGGTAAGCTCACTCCATCGTCGACTTTGTCTCTGTCACCTCTGCCCTAGACTAAGGTCAAGAGCAAACCCATCCTAAATGAAAAAAAAAAAATTGCGGATGACGGATGATAGGTAAGTACTAAGATTATGAGCCGTTTAAAATATGGTCGGCTAATAATGCGCGTGTTGGTTTTAATAGTTGATGAAACGAAATAAGATTTCGGAACCTAGCTTGGTCACAAATTAATCTTAATAATGAAATTATCATTAAAGTAAGGATGTGCAACCTTTATAAAAAACAAACAAACCACAACAACTTTAATCAATGACTGTTTCATATATTAACTTAAAATACATTGAGCAAAATTTTATAAAACTTAATTAAAATACGAAAATAAGCAAAAGTCACACTAATCCGCAGAGTTACTGCAAGATGTCAAAAGCGCAATTATAGTTAGGGGCCATCCTTTAATCACGGTAGGGTTTGCCACTTTTATACCCCCCCCACCCCCGCATAATGTGTTTTTTTTTAATTCGCTCACTTGGGTTTTTACGTAGTCGCACAATTCAATTCAATTCAAATTAGTAAAAAAAATACACGTCACATGAAATTATTTTTTTTTCATCACAAGAAAACAAGTGTTTCAAGTGTGTCAATTGTCACATTATCCCGTTCATCGTGATTAATCGTGATTTTCCTACCTCACATGATTAAAGGATGACTCCTCCGACCCCAAAAAATAATTTCATCATTTGAGTATTTTCTTTCACTCTTGGCTTCTAAATAACTTCTGTTACAAACTTAAATCCATTGAACACAGTCTTAATAAGAACAATTACAAAAAAAAAATTAAAACAATGGTAGGTACCTACTTAAATACTAAAAATTTGGTCTTGCTTCACGTAATTGATGTCGTTCGTATACAATCCATTATTATGCAAATAATATCTAAGTGAGTATTAGAACGATTTAATAATAAACTTTATAAAAGTAGGTGCCATTTGATTTTATTTAAAAGACTATATAATTTTGACTTTATATATGGTACATGACACAGACACTATTTAGTGACAGGAAATATTCCTTAAAGTTAAAATAAATAAATAAATTATAAATCGTGTTTTAGGACTTCAGATCATAGGACCACTTTTTTTTCAATTCATGTCAGTCATAAAATTTCAATTTTTATTACGACTTTTATAAAATTTATCATCAAATAGTTCGTTATAGCACAAACAAATCACACTAGCAATAAAATTTGAAATAATTTTAGACAACTAATATTTAGATAACACTGTGTGCTTTTTATTCTCACAACTTGCTTCAGGAACATACCGATATTAAAGTGACTAGTTAACTTAAATATAAATTATTGTTTTAATTTTGGCAAGCAACCCTTTTGATTTAATAAACGAATTCATGTGCTCATTTACTTCTTGAATAAATTTCTCCATTTATTTATTTTACGAATAAGTACCTACACAAGCAATAAACGTACATAATGCTTACTTACATCTCACAAATTACAACAATTGAAGCTATTGCTTTTTCAATTGGAAGCCCCGAATCCAAACCGTCGTACGGTAAGACGAAAATATAATAAAATCTGACTGAACGCAAGATCGGGAAAGATTGCGCAGTTACGCAGATATGAGAGGAACCTATTACCTACTTGTCTTTTTATGGCACTGCCTCCAATTTTCCTAATTATAATCATTGCTGCCAAAATCAAAACAAAAGAATTACAACATCTAAGTAGAAAAATCGAAGCGAAAAATCGATGCTTATTGCTTAATTGAAATCGTAAAATAGTTTACAAAGAATTATTATAATATAACGACAGCATTATTAAAACTGACTTAAACATATTGATATGATTACATTTATAAGGAAAACTTTTAAAATTTATCGCTTTGTCGTTTTCTGGGGACAGAAGGTAAGGTGTGGAAGGAAATTGACTTAGGTACCTAAGAAATAGGTGGTCAAGTTGTGAAAGTCGGATTTAGGAAAACTCATTTGCACGATTACAGTTCTCATCGATCCGTGCATATTGTAAACAATTCACAGAAAATATTTTTTGGCTAAAAAAGTATGTAAGTATGTTGAGAAACTAGTCCTAAGAAAACGACACGACAATTTTGAAAAAACTTTACGTAAACACTGAAATGTACCAACTATCATTATTTAAAAATTCACAGCAATTGAAATATGTAATGTAAAAAATAAATATCACCAAACATCAATTCTCACACCAGATGTAAAACTCCACATTTATTTTACTTGTAATATAAAAACACTTACGAAATAATGAAAGTACAAGGATTATTTTTCAATTACATTTTATTAATAACTTCGAATAATATCATTTCGTTAAAAATTACAGAATAGTTACGATTTGGGATTTCATCGAAGAAAATATTGTAAACATAGGTGTTATGTAGATGAAATCATTGATACAACAATAGGTATAATATCTACAATTTGAATAATTATTACGAATAATATGGATGCATTTTTATGCGATGCTTAGCTCGACCAGTTCTCCTAAAACGACATTCAGTCAAGTATGTTACCGGTCCTATGCACGATGTTAATGCTCTTATAGGATGTTTTCAGGTCTTAAACTTCGCATAAAAACGCATCATCTATTATTAAAAGTAGGTATATTTATAATTTCGAATAATCCTAAATCATCTAAGGCATTAAACGATCCGTTTAGTCCACGGCGGAAATATTTACTAGTTTAGTATTAAGTTCGAGTTTACAAAACTATTATAAATATTCAATATAAATACAAGTATGTATAGACGACACACGTTCATGTACTAATACATGGACTGGATACTCTGTAGAGATACATTTTATAAAAAACATTTATAAGGCAGATCATATAAGGAGAGGCGATCGCGTGGAACGAATAATTACTGAAATAAAACTAAGTTCAATTTTAGGCCTCATTACTCACAAACCAAAATAAAACCAGAAGCTGATTTAAGAAAATATGTTTGTTGAAAAATGTATTTTGGCGACTTAATGATTATAATAATCGTAGGTATAAATAAACAACAAGTCAACAAGTGTGTAAGCGGCCTATTTTTTCTTTCCCGATCCATCTGCTGTTGTCAATTAACGGAAACAATACATTCATCCCACGCGATCGTAGCATTTATCTAAGAGATATAAATAAGATTATAAGAGATCACATTTTATAGATAGTCTTATAACAGTTTTATAAAATTAGATTGTCTGTTAAACTTCACACAGACGTAATGAGATTGCTTCGTATTATTTAGAATTTCGAATTAAGAATAAGACACCTACAATGTAGCGACTGCTTAATCTATTCGACCACCGTTGGTGCGCTATCTTACCCACCCCATAGTCTAATTGTACGCACCTACTCTAAACAGTCACGTTATAGTGGCTTCTTTAATATTCTATACAGCTATTAACCGTCTAATCGTCGAAGTTGAACGTATTACGATAATATCTGGGTTTATTCAGTGTTATTGCTAAAAACTGTCCTAAAATTAAGCTGGATTCGTATCATCGGATCTATTGTGCGGTATACGTACATTCGGTTTTACTCTGTTGATGTTTTGTATACATTTTCCTCAAGGCTTTTGTACTTATAAGACGTACCGATAAAATTATACTATGCTATATTTATAAGTCTAACTGCTACGCGAACACTCACTATTTTGTGCATAATACGGGTATTTTTCGTGCTGAATAAATGCTGAAAATTGGACTTGCAGTGTTTTAATATTGGTTTAGAATTTATATATTGGAAATACTAACTGCGATATCGATCTATAATTAAAGGAAATCTTGCAAGTATCTGACTTTAAGTTCTGCCATAAATATATATTGTGTAAAAACTAAATATGTCATGAGGAAATGTAGGTACACCAAAAGTCAAAATTTAAAAAATACTTAATTTACTGCAAGTCCTCTAGATACGATTAGGTATATTATTAACGGGTTTCATATATTACTCTGCTATTATTATTATATTTATGGTAAATATTGACTGGCTATGCTATATTATTTTTATTTAAGGAATAAAAGTCCGGACTGACTGTCCTTATTTTCAGAAGAAAAGACTGCAATGCGCGGTGGTAGCTATACATTTGTTTTGTTTCAACTACGTAGTAATTTTATCATTAATCACTACAAAACTGATAGATGATCGATAAACGATCACAAAGCACGTATTTTTTGCTTAGAACCAAAACAGTGCAGAAATGTTGTATGAAATACTGTTTTACAGTGCAAAAATGAGATTTCATACAACATTTCTGCACTGTTTTTATTTTTTATTTAGATATAAATTTACCCCAGAGGTATAATGTCTCCCATTAAGTTTAATATAAAATGTATGCATTATATCAAAACGATACTGGCTGAAAATAAGAATCGGCTGAATAAAACCGACTTGGTGAAAAACTTCATTTTGAGTAGGTATAAGTATTTTACCACGCTAGGTAGATTGGTAGTTGAAAGAAAACTAGATTACGCACCGTGCTAAAGTGAGTAATTAATGCACTCGTGCTAATTTAGTGCCTCGCATGCGCTCGGGCACCAACATAACATTCGTGCATTAATAACTCTCTTTGCGCTCGGTGCAACAATCTACTATTATTTGCGATGTAACGTGTTACTGACAGTCAGAATAGAGCTTTTATTATTTTCTCTAGATTTTATTAAAAAAGAGGGGTGTAGCTATGTGGTCAGCGGGGTAATTACGTAACACACTGACAGTAGCTTTAAGTTACATTTTGACAGTTCAACAACATTCATTGCGTTGTGTACGTTGTTGAGCAAACGAATTTTTAGAACATTATGAAGTAATGGATTAGCAATATACCTACCTCAAAATCATTCAGTGTGATTGATAGCGTGTGCTACGCAACTACGGTGCTGCACGTGCCTATATGCCATTTCCAAAGAGATATTAACAAATATTTATTCCACAGCAGTCTTTTCCCGATAAACACGGGTAAAGTATTTTAGCCAAACAATGTAATAATTCGTTGTTCCAATAAAATATCGTAAACAATTTCAACAACAATCTAAGAAAAATCTTTTAGTCTTGGAAGGCAATTTTGGCAGCTTTTAGAGGTAAACTATGTTTAGGGACTAAATATTTAAATGGGACGAAATTATGTATTAAAAATTGTATGTTCAACAATGGTTTAGAAAATAATTTTGTCGTAAATATTCAATAGGAAAATTTAAAATCGGATAATTCGTAAATATATTGACCATTTGCTAATAAATTCGCGCAGACTGTTCCCTTTTCATATATTATTCGTTACTTTTCAGTGTAAATTGATTCTGTAAAGACCAATATTTATGTATATTTATATTTCCCTACATAATGTCCATTTTAATTAATTTCCATGGCTGGTCCTACCATTTCTTTCCGTACCACATATTTTCGCTTTATTTTAAAACGACTTTAAACTTGTCTTAACCATAATATACGGTATGACATAAATATCAATTGTATTGATTCAAACGGTTCAATTTTTATCCATTATTTAAGTATTTAAATTAATTACAATATTCTAGATCCAGTAAATTTATCAACCAGAGTGGCATTTAGTAAAAGTAATTTTACTGAAAGTACTTAGAATATATTCGTTCGATAGCTCACAACTGCAATTATACAAGGAAAGTATGAAGTAACAGAGGTAAAATATTCGATGATCTTGAATCTCTTGAAATGTTGATGAAAAAATATTTTTACCCTAAACGTCGTAAGTGACATATCAGAGCATTATAATGCTGATTAATAATTGTAAGCAATCGATTTACATACGACCTTACATAAAGGTACATAAAAGATTGAAAGTCATATATTATAGAGCAGCTTAATGCTGTATAATGGTTTTAAACTACCGATTTGTTAGTTTACAATTTATGTCTGACAAGAATTTGGCGAGTAAAACTGTTTAACAATGGAATGACAAAGTACAACGAAAACATACAATGACGAAGTACAATGAAAACATACCATCAAGTATAAATATTTTCTAAATCATTTTTAGCTTGCCACTCTTAGTTTTCCCTACTTTGTAAAAGAAATCGAGTCCAATGTTAGAATCGATTCATAAATCGCATTCGGTAAGTATTGCAAATACGTATATTTGAACAATGCTCAGTTCCTCTTGAAAGCTGTCATATGCATCGGAGCCGATTCGATTACGATTGCGTATCGAGTGCATTCGAGTTAATTGCAACGTCTATTAATGATGCTTAAGCTTTGGTTTCCTAGGAAAGCGGTTCTGTCATAATATAACCGTCATGAAATTCGGTAATTTTCACCAGTATTTGACATTAAGCTGAAGATGTCCAAAAACAGTCTGATTTTGGGCAACCGTTATCGTGGGATCGTGCACTGTTTTCTTAGGAAGCCAAAGCTTTTATATCAATCACATAGTGATCTTATAGGGGTCAAAGCTCCACCTTCAAAATCGATGTTCTGATTTTTCTTTCATTTTCAGCTAGTCATAGTTTTAAATATCTCGCTAAACCTATGTGGGATCACATGTAATATATTTTGGGACATTGAATACATATAATTATATTTTAGAAATATTTTCTTATTAATATTGATTATTTTACTATAGACGAAAAATATATTTTTATGCGTAAAATTCTGTTATATTTATATAGCTATTTAGAATAAGAGATTTTCTATATCTAGAAAAAAAGTAAAGGGTATGGAAGAAAAATCAGATTCAATTTTCGCATAGTTAAGCTAGGCCATCCCCTTCGGAGCGGCCTCGCCGTCGTCACTGGAGTTCTTTCACAGCTTGCAGGATCCTCTTGACGTGTCCTACCTTTGTGACCCCAAGGTCTTTAAGATCTCTCCTTGCTAAAGACAGGAGTTCTCGTCCTGTGACGTCATGTTTCGCAAACGCCTCAGAGTATTCGCTAAGTTGGAGTGACTCCAGCCAAGTCTGGACCTCCTTGACTCCCCAGCAACGGACTTGAGCAGCGGTGAAGGTGGGATTTGGTCCTTCGGATACGCTTCGACGCCCTCTCAGCCAGCGACTGCCCTTCTTTTGGACCTAGGGATCAGGAAGGGGCTAATGAAATGACTGGGGTTATAGTTGTGTAGTGTGTATGTGGGGGTCTCGTGGTGGGTATAGATTTGGATGGCATGCGTTTTTGGTGCTATGAGACAGAGTGGTGGGTCCTATTTATTTAGGCACAGCTAAATGTTTGAAAGATAGCATTTTCAAGATCATCTGAACTATTAAGCTATAATGAGCGTAATATCAATACTAGGTAATTTAAATTAAATGTTGTTGTTGTGTTGTTATGTTATTGTTTTTTATTTATTTTTGATCTTCGTCGATTGATTTATGAGTAAACAACATTATAGTACTTCTTGAGCTTTTGTTTATAGTTAAAGGGCTAAAGGAACTATATTAGTCTATTGTCGTAGGTCTTGATACTACAAACTAGAAATAAGAATACAATCGGATCCCATCTAATGAAAGTCTACGATAAGGTTTAGGGATTCTAACAGGCGATTCGAACTGGGGATATGGGCGTGAAATAAAGCACCGTTAGTTAATACGGTTAAATTGTATTTATATTTAAAGCTATGTGCAGTCATTTCATAATGTTATTTATTCATGCTACAATGTAGAAGATAATCCCTAAGGTTGACTTGTAGAAAATGCTTCAGGTATTAAGGCGACGATAACCGACTTTTAATGATTTTATACTGAAGATCACGTCTATACGAGTAGTGTTAATGATTTGAAAAAAATATATGATAAATCATTTTCTCAATAACTTAATAAGTGATTATTTGAGATTATGTTTATATTACATAGTGAAATTAATTTGTAAAGTTATGTCTAACGCGGATAAAAAACTGAGAATGGCGAAAAATCTACCAAGCGTATTTTTCTGAAACCTTCACCAATTTAAAGATAATTTGATTATTGATCTTTTAGTATACGCGTTTTATTAAAATACCTTTTGTTTTGTGTATAATAAATTAATAATGCGTCAAATTGGGGACAGCGCTCCTTGATGGGCGAGTCCTATTACTGGCTGAACGTACGACGCGTTGCGTGAGCTCAGTACAGAACACGCAAGCTAACCACTCAAGGTCACTGGCATATATCTGAGTCTTAAATCCGCCTTTGTACAGTATTTTTTTTTACTTATGTATAAAGTTTTAATAAATAAATAATCGTTGGCAAACAGACAATCTTTATGGTAGCTAAAAATAAAATTGAAGTGTTTGGACAGCTCTAATTCACGATTTGCAATACTAAACATCCATAGGTGTCTTAGAAGGTGCAAACATTACCCAAGTAAGTGCAAAAGCCATGACTGGCCACCGAAAATAAAATTTTCCAGTGGAGAAAAAGGCTTATTCGTTCGATATAAAGTTCATGAAGTGAATGAAATATACCTCGTCAGTATGTAAGAATGCGTATCCGTCTTGCAGAGTGGCTCTTGAGAGATGCGCGCGCAGTGAGGCAGCAGCACCTGCGCCTGCTCCGGTAATACCACCGCTCTCTACCAGCTCGTGACAGCTCTCCACCTAGGTAGAAATTATCAGGTGTTAGCCAGCTATCAATCGAGATTCCTGGGGGTCGACTCTGAAGCGATAATCCGTATCGGTACCGGATAAGTATCGGCCGGATGTTCGCCGTTTTATAACTTTAACCGTCTTATTACAAAACAAGATTTATATTTTGACATGACTTAAACCATGGAGCCAGTTTTTGTAATAAGAACGTAACTGTGATTGAAATACCGTTCTTTATACAAAACTGAAAACTAAGTTCGGTACTAAGTTGTCAGATTTGTATTAGGAACTTTACCATAGACGGAATATAGTTCGAAATTCAATAATGGCTTCATGGTGTAAACCTGTGTCTGAAGATAAACTTTGTTTTTTAAAAAGACGGCAAAAGTGGCAATCTTTTTTGACTTTGAGTCCTTACCCGACTTCAAGTCACATTTTTGACTTTGGCTAAATCTCTTTCACTGTCGCGTTTTTTTTCTTTCATCGTAGTCAAGAAACTGCCGAACATTCGGCCGATACTCCGGATTTATGTTCGGAGTAGACACATTTTTTATGTTTTTTTTTTGGGTTGGAAATTATCAAATAACTTTTCCCACTCTGGGCGGAGCTGGGCGTGTCAGACTTTTACGGACTAAAACCCACCCATGTTCCTTCATTTGCCTCTGTGCCAGGGCCACGATATCCCTTTCGGACAAACTCGCAACCCTGGCAAGTCGGAGTAGACCCCTGGAGTAACTAATCCGACTTGCATAGAGGATCTGGAAAATCATGGTTGAAACTAGCTTAAGCCCCATTCTAACTCTTCACGGTCTTCACGAAGAACACGTTTACCCCAACGACCATAGATTCTACGGCGGAAATAGCCGATCCTTTAGCAATTCAGCTTGTATAGAAAAATAATAATCCTTAATAAAGTGCCTCCAGCAGGCTTAGCATGGCGTTTTCAAAATCGCATCTCTACTAAAAATGTTCAAATCAAATCAAAAATATTTTTATTTCACATAAGCCTACATGGGCACTTATGAAACGTCAGAAGCTAGGTGCACGGTTCCAATTGGCCGTTTCCTATGCAGAAGGCCGGTAAGAAACTCCACGGTTACTGTTTAAAAAAAAACTGGCTTTTACAATGTTTTCAAATTACAGTGTTAATAAGTATGAGAGGACAGCGTAGGCCCGTCAAAAGTACCAGGTACTTAACAAAATAGAAAATTGTCTACAAATCTAAAGTCCATTAAGCCTACAACTTCCTCACATTAACAAAATAACAATATAAAATATGATTAAAATAATAAAAGTTAGAACCTTGTTGAAATTAAAATTGTAAAAAAAAAACATCGATTATTTCAAGGAAGAATGTAAAAAATAAATAACAAACATCGCAACTTGACAGCAGTTAATAGACATTTAGATATTTTTGCCGTTAATGAGTTACCAGGGAAGCCACATGTGCAGAAGGAATTAATGCCAAACTTCCTTGTCTTCAACGTAGTCTTTAATCTTATAATATGCTTTTTTGATAAGGACACGTTTGATGTGGGTTTTGAATTTTCCATCGCTAAGTTCTGTAACATACTTTGGCAACTGTTCTACTGTCTACACGGAAACGTAATTTTTTCTACGCTTCCGTCGAAAAAACGCTTTTCTATGGGTCTCGTGCTAAACCTGCTGGTGGTACATTGGAATACATCTAGATGTGTTGAATTAGGTTTAAGATGGTCTGGTACCATGGTCTTACCAGTGTAGCCAGTAGTCTTCGCAGCTGCGGCGCTGGCAGCAGCTTGCCGTCAGCGTCCTGCAGCGCGTCAGCGTGCGCAGCGGCACGACGCGCCAGCGACACGCCTTGGGACACACCGCCGCATGCTGATGTCTCGCTTATACATGACAGTTTCACCTATGATAGAAGAATTTTATAGAAAGGGTATTTATTTATGTTTTAAAATATGACAAATAATTTCAGCTAAGATTGCTTGGCCCTTCCAAGCACTACTGACTGAAATTATAATCTGCACTAAAGGACCAAGATTTGTCATCAAATATATTTTTTGGTCCTTTCGGGTGCGTAGTAAACTCCACGGTCCATTTATGGACTACAAATGAATTAGGACATTAGCATATTATATGAACTTACATGTTTAACAAGTGTGTTGACATCATCTAACAACGCTAGCAGTTGAGAGCTCTCAGAAGGTGTCATTGCGACTCGTGGACTGCCAGGGCCACCGCCTGCGCCGGATCCAGCGAGAGCATTCGCTTTAAGCTGCTGCTTCTCGTCCCAAGATCTGAATGATGTAATGGTCAATACAGTGCTCGAGATTTCGATTCAGTTATATATAAAAATAAAATAAGTTTCTAAGAGCTAAATGTGCAACAAGCTTTGATAATTTCACGACATGAAGACCAACCAAATTATGAGAATGTTTCAAATCTAAATTATTGCTATCTCTGATTGAATCGCTTGTCTCATATTTTGTGCATTTAATTTAGTATTGGATGATTTTTTCAACAACTCTTCAGTTTCTAGAAAACCGATTCTTAATCTTCTTTAGGGTGAATTATTAACTCACTACTTTGCACTATTGAATATCAATAATAAAAACATTCACCACTGACCTAAACTTCACTAACCTAAGACTAGTTTCAAGAGCTCTTGACCGGCACAGCATCTGAGCTCTGTTCTTGTGTATGATCCTGACACATCCGGGGGGTTGAAGCCACGCTTCGCCATCCACTTGCACTGGAACACACTCTTCGCCCAGGATGTTGATCTGGACGGCACGGCATTGTGCGATCCGGTGCTTTTGGAGGTTGATGAGCCGGGAAGCCGCCATTTGGGCTGAGCCGAATACGGCTACGACCTGTTTGGAAGATTGGGTTATTGGTCCTTCGGTACTGAAGTTGGTTTTTGTGGTAGATTTAGGTTAAGTTGTAAATTTTGTTTAAGAAACAAAATTTACAACTTAACTTAGCAGGGTTATTTTAAACTGCCTAGCTAATTACTACTCCGTAGACGCGATAGCTATGGATATCTAAACCGTATAAAATAAAAAATAAAAAAGATTTTATGTGTTTTTGGGAGGTCAACGACCGCTGTTAGTGTTAAACTTGAAGTATGAGTTGAGAAGTTTTTCTGAACTCATACTTCAAGTTTAACACTAACAGCGGTCGTTTAGTTTTCTTAGGTTTTATCGTGTTAAGATATCGATACTCACCACGTCTCTGAAAATACACAAAAAGAAACAGATTTTTTTCAGGTGACTACAATAATTGCGGTCAAAGTCGAACTATTTATTTGAAATAGGCACATAAACACTTTTGAACGTCAAAATTTACAAAAAATAGAATTGATTCTAGTCGCCCCTTCCAAAAGGTAGCTTCTTATGGAGAAGAATGGGCAGGAAAATCCACCGTTACTCTTTTAAAATGTTGTAAAATATTTTGTATACATTAAATGGTACATTATGGTACATTAAATTATATGTGAAGAAGATGCACCTAGAATAAAATTACTATACCACAATAGGTAAAAAGAATTAAGAATGAAGCAATGAAAGATAAATTAATTAAGTGCTCACATATTTACAAAAATTGTAAAAAAAATACATAAAAAAAAATATATATCAGTGTGAGTTAAGGTAATCACAGAATGTAAAATAAATGTCATAAAAATTATAAATTATACAATTAAACGACGGCACGGTTGGCGCAGTTAGTTAAGCGATTGACTGCTGCGCTGCGTGTCGCGGGTTCGATTCCCGCACGGAACAAATATTTGTATGACCTACAAGTAGTTGTTTCGGGTCTGGCTGTTTGTGTATGTGAATTTAAATGTTTGTAAACGCACCCACGATACAGAAGAAATTCCTAGTGTGGGGCAACGTTTTAAAAAAAAAAAAAAAAAATAGCAACTAGTTTGATTTTGCCTAGACTCTAGATTGTCCTATGGAGCTGGACCAGCATGTTTCCAAGCATTCCTATCTTGGTCAATGACCCCACAAAAAAAAAACGTATTTTAATTTAACCCTGTAGAAGTGCATTAATTAGTATTTATTTTAGGGTACCTATGCGTTAATTCTGGGACATAATATAACATGTTGGTTTCATAATAGGAATTCGTCGTAACATTCATTAGAGTAACAGGCCTTTGACTTGCGGTAAACAGGGCTTCCAAGAATTACAGCGATCAAATCTTAATCCGCCTTATTACAAAACAATATTTATATTTTGACATGGTTTAAACCATGGAGCCAGTTTTTGTAATAAGAACGTAACAGTGATTGAGATACCGTTCTTTATACAAAACTAAAAACTTAGTTCGATACTAAGTTGTTAGTTTTGTGTTTAGGAACTTTTCTTCATAGTCGCATTAAAGTTCGAAATTCAATAATGGCTCCATGTTTTAAACCTGGGTCTGAAGATAAACCTTGTGTTGTAATAAGGAGGGTTAAGTTTGGATGCGGTAATATAAGCTTTTTAATAAACTATACAAAGGTATTATAGTAATTACTAGACAAGCGAGAGACTCTGAAGGATTTTCCGAAACACTTTGACGGCGTAACACAAAGATCTCGTCTCACTATATGACGCAACTCACAAAATTAACAAACATCTCGCCTATGACGCCTATTATACATCGTGTCGCTTTAATGGCGACATTAATTTAATACACTTAAACGGATTCGCGTTTTCTTTATATGAAAATATTTTAATTTCATTAAACGGTATTATTTATTGATATACTAGTTGCGCCCCGCGGTTACACCCGCGTAAGTCTCGATCCCGTAGGAATATAGGAATAAAAAGTAGCCTATATGTTAATCCAGGGTGTCAGCTACCTCGATACAAAATTTTATCAAAATTGGTCCAGCCGTTTTTACGTGAAAGAGTAATAAACATCTATCCATACTTACAAACTTTCGCGTTTATAATATTAGTAGGATTAACAGTTTTCTAAAATAGCATTTTAGAGTAACCAGTAGGTATATTAAAGAACTGTAGCGCAGAGGTCATTTCCGGGGTCACGGATAATAACATCGCATCAATGAAATTAAAACAAATAACGTGCAAAAAGGAGGTGAATCGAAGGAAAGAGAGAGGTTTATTATTTAGTTTCTTTGAAAATTTAAAATTTTCAGTGTACGATTTTTTTTTTAAATCTGATTATATATTTTATGGTTACTGGCCACTAGCCCTACCCGTCTGTTAAATTAATTTCGCCATTATAGCGGCACGTTGTATAGTACAGACGCTAGCAGGTCAAGGTACCCGAAACTGATAAATTTTCCCAATCAACCTTGAACCTTAAGCTGTAGCGATAAAGTTGAAAATCTATTAAAGAAATTTGACAGATTGTAGTAGCTTGATGTGCTGGCGTCATTGATGTATTAAATAGGAAGATAGGCCATTCTCTAACATCACGTAATATTAAATGGACCCGATGTCGTGCGTCATGTGCTTGACAACCGAAATAGATAGACATATTACGCGGGCTATAGCGGGAACGAGATCGCAATAGTTGTCACTGTTACGTACCCATAACAACTCGCAAACAAACTACGATTCGGGTATTCCCCGCAAACCGGGAGTAATGTAGGTCGATTTTGTCCTTTCCCCTAATTTATGCAGTCCACATCGAGGAGCGCGTACCATATCTTCCTATTTAATACGAGTACATCAATGGCTGGCGTCTGTAAATTCACCCACATTTCACCAGTTAAGTTCTCGTCAATTAAGTCCCATGTAATATGGGGCGAGCCTATTGCCATCAACTGGGCACAAATCCAGACTCAGGGCTGCTACTGAGAAATTTCAGATGGAAAAAAACCCAATAAAATTTTGCCTGACCTGGGAATCGAACCTAGGATTTCATGTTAAGCAGTAGCGTTTACAACCATCAGACCAACGAGACAGAGGCTCGCAAAATTAACAACATATAAAAAACAAAAATATAAATATAAAACAAAAAAAAAAAAAAAACTTTGTTTAATATAAAACATATTTGAGTGGCGCCATAATATACCTCGGGATCTAATTGAAAATGCCTATGGAATTGTAATTAAAGATGACAAGTCGGTTTCATTAAGAGTTCCTCTCTAATGAAACCTAGTCAGGATTCTGTGGTCCTTGTATTATACGAAGAGGTTTTAGAACCCAAAATTAGAATTTTAATAAAATAGGTACTGGATAAATAATAAACAGGGTCAATATATATTTATTTTCCTTGTCACTGACCTCGAGTATCCGATCATCGAAGGAGGGAGCGAGGAAGAGGTCATCTCCTCTCGTTCCTCCCCAGAAGTTGGTCCCTCCCATGAACGAGGGTATGTTCAGCACGACAATGCCCTGCAACTCTGGCAGCGGAATCCTTTGCCCGTCACATTCAAGCTGTACCCTTTGACCGAGATGCCTGCAAAGTGGGTTTTATTGTTATAACAGCCTATAATAAAAACTTTACTTACTAAAAGTGGCTAGAGAAAAGTAGTACTTATACTTATTTAAGTTGAACAGTCGACCTCGTAATTAATTGGTCACCCTAAGGTTCAATTTACATTGCCACGAAATGGAATAGAAACGAGTGTTTGTAACGATATTGTACAGTCATGAGCACTAATATGTAAACGCTTAGCAGAATTCAAATCCGATTTATTTGTGGAATAACGATTGAAACCTAGAGAAAAGTTATTTTTTATAATAGTTTGGGTCCCAAAATACTATGTTCGTAGTAAAATAAATTTTCAATCAATAAAGTTGGAGGAAATCACTTTTAAAAGTTGCTTAGTGTATACATATTGGTGCTCGTGACTGTACATAGCAAAATGAACTTTATGTCAATTGTGTAACGTACAAAGTAGATACGAGCATGTAACTAAGGGAATTACCGAGAATGCGCGAGAATTCTCCAGAAAACGCGCGACTTGTTATTTGGTTCGTATCTAGTTTGTACGTTACACTATTGACATAAAGTTCATTGTGCTTCGTACAAAAAAAAATCGCTTCCATTCCGTTCCGCGGCAATGTAAATTGTGCCTAAAGTTGAATGTTACTTACACTTCATAAAACGACAAGGTCTATTTGTATAAATGATAGTTAGATAGTTTTAACCTATAGGTTAAGCTAAACTTGCCGCGGTTGGTCCATGGATGGATGACCATCTTTACATACCAAGACCCCTCCGTGCCTCCGAAAGCACGTTAAGCTATTAGTTCGGGCTTCATCGGGTCATTACGGGTCGTCAGAAACCCGAAAGTTTAACAACCAGTTTTACCAGATGTATAGTATTACCCAGTAACTGGGTTGTGGAGGTCAGATAGGCAGTCGCTCCATAAAAAAGACTGGTAAAGTTCGGTCGCGAAGCAGAAAATCTCTATCACTCGCGCACAATTGTATTGCCGTCGCTCTCGCGCATTTTATGGTATTTCTAATGCGGACTTTATTCAGCTGCATCCGGTTAGACTGGAAGCTGACCCCAAAATAGTTGGGAAAAGGCAGATGATGTGACATTTTTAACAATAGTGTTTTTTTTGTCAAAAGTGGTAAATCAATTACGAGGTCAACTGTACTAGAAGAGCCTATTGAAAAAAAAAATACCTATTTCAGTTGTATTACTTACAATGGAAATGATTTATGACACAAGCTATTGTGTATTTTATAGAAGCATTAAATAGGTATTTCGCAGAGTTACAACACTATGAAAACTCTAATGGAATACAGTTTATATGGATTAAGAATTTGATGGCTAAGAAGTACAGACGAGTGGAATATTAACCGCGTCAGGTCAAGTTCTTCAAAATTTTGTGGACAGTATAAAAAAAAACAAAAGAATGATAAAATGTAGCGATTGTGTTACCTGTAAGTTCTGTTGACCCACTCCTTGGAGCCAAGTACTCCATACCACATATAATTCCTCGCCCTCGACCTACACTTCTCCGGATGTTCCTCCCTCTTATTATGAAAATCCAGCGTTATCTTCGCATCAATCCCGATCCCAAAGTAATTGTTCATCACAGCCCTTTCGTAAAACCCTTCTAGAAGAGTCTCATCAGGGTCCATTAGAGGACTGACTGCGGCACATAGGGCATCGGCGTTGGCTAACAGACATTGGCTGATGAAGCCTTGAGTGACGTGAGGCCAGGCTGGCAATTGAACTAAAGGATTGATGATAGGCAGTTTCTTGGCCTTTTCATTGGCCTCTTTAGATCCGAGGCCGCTGGATGCACCACCTTCTCCCCATATTGATGACACAGATGTTGAAAGCCTAGAAAAGAGGAGTAACTGTTGGAATTTTCTTCGTTTAAATTTGAACAGAGAATTACGAAGTTGCAGTTCTACTAAAATTTTATGTCAAACAGCTGAGATCTTATTTGCGAGCATTTTATAGACATTCTCTCTATTGAACATGCAAAATGTTAAAGAATGTCATACAATTTGCAATACACGACGGAACTTGAAATGTACTCAATTATTATTTTAATGTAATAATATTTTAATTATGTAGTAATGTTCCGTTTGGTGCCGGACGTAAAGAATAGCACCATCCCATTTCTTCCCGTGGGTGTCGTAAAAGGCGACTAAGCGACTTACTAGAGAATGGGCAGCAGAGTTCTCTATGCATTTTTAAAATCATACTGCAACCGCGACGCGGGGGGGGCGATTATGGAACCCCCCCCCCTTTTTTGGGGAGGCCTATGTCCAGCAGTGGACGTCTTTCGGCTGAAATGATGATGAATGATGATTATTTTAAACTAGCTGACCTGACAGACGAACAATAATTCCTACAAAATTCCCATAGGAAATACACTTTTAGTTTTCCCGAATTTTCCAAAATTTCCGACAACTTATTAACTTTTTTTATCACTTCATAAGAACCTTCCTTGGACTTCAACGAATATTTGAAAAAAGAATAAAACAAAATTGCCGAATTGTTCCAGCCGTTCTCGAGTTTGGCGCTTAGCAACACATTCAGCATTCATTTTTTATTTATATTGTTAAATAAAAGAGATGAAAACGATGCTATGAAAATGTATGTATGCATAAGAACATAGTATTTCTTGTTCTTCTAGAGATATTGAGAAAACATCGAAATACATTGTTAGGAAACCGGTGTTTTCTTTCGAAAGAGTGTTGGCTCGTGGCTCGTGCCTCGCGGCTTTACATACATTTCTAGCTGAATACACAACAAAAATAACGCTTGTCCCTGAGCATATTCCGTACAATATTCAAATTCGTTCGAAAAAACCCAGAAAGTACGATAGCAGACCTTTTTGTATAAATAGAGATGATAAAAGTTTAGGTATGTCGTACGATCAATGTTTTATTTAAATGACTTGAGACTGAGTAGGTAGTAAAAATAACGTTCTTTGAAGATATTTTTGGATTAATACTATGATTCATTATTAATATTTGTACAAATATGTCAAAGACATAAAAAAATATCTTTTACGTCTGTCTTTTGCCAACCCGGAGGCCCATTGAGGTATGAAATTATTTTATTGAATTGGATATTTCGGTTCACATTGTGTTAACATCACTTTTACCTGTTGTAGCCTTGCGAAAGACGGCAGTCTAAGGTAAACATTATTTGCTTTATTAAGAATTAAACAGACTTGAGTCCAAACAAACCTAGCGAAAGAATATCTACCAAATAGAACTTTAATGCACTTACTTATCAGGTTCTCCAGGCTTGTAGAGGCTCCCACATGATATCCTCCTGGTTGCAGCAGGTGAACAGCTCAGGAACTTCCCATATTCAGGATCTGTCTGTCCTAACAGCCTTGGATTATCCGACGACCTCCTTTCCCTGGTGATACCTAAACTTGGCTCTGGAGAATTCACGCTAAGAGTATCTGTACCCTGATCAAAGATATCACTAAGAACTGATGCCATGCGGCTTGGGCAAGTCTTCAAACTCTTTTTGTCCTCACTATGTGAAGGGGATGGTGGTTCCACTACAACGCTTACCTGCGGAAACCCGCCTGTATCTGGAACAGTCATCTGGTCGTCACAAATCAGTCTTGGGGGTACCATATAGTTAGGAGTTTCAGCACTTTTGACACTGAGCGTTTCTTCAGTCGTTTTAGGAAGCAGATGTATTAAGCTCACGTCTGTATCCACGCGTTTCTTTAAACTTTTTCTAAGCTGCTTTTTAAACGATTTTCTCGCTATATCGTTCCCTTCTTCAAAATGTGCGAGACTGCAGTACTTGATCTGTTCCTCTACTTTCGTTGCATTTTCGATGTAGAATACTCTATTTTCGAATCCGAACTTTTCAGCTTCGGTATCTTTCGGTTTTTTCATTTTCGATACGTATTTCTGTTTCGCCTCGTTGTTCTTCTCAAGGCTTGGGTTCCGACTGTCCATTGCAATGTCCGACACAGTATCGGATGTAAATAGAGTTGTATCGTCAGTGTATGTTTCATTTTCACCATTCTTTCCCATCATTGCCAACAACACTTCCTGTCCAAGCATTGAACTGATATCGTCCATGATTGATTCTCCGTGTAAAGTTTCAGAGTTCACATACGTCGTTTCTGAGACTTCGGGAGAGTCAATATGTCCGATTCCCATACCGCCGGCTTCTTCCATTTCGTCTGGCTTGGAATCGTTTATTTCTGATATTAAACTAAAGTCTTCGCTAATGTTGGACCCTTCTGAGCTACTTGCTTCGATCTCCAGGTCTACGCTGGAGAGCCGTCGGTCCGGCGTGCACTCGCCGCTAGCCGGGGTCACTCTCGCACTTACCTCGTAGTGTTCGTCATCTGTATACGGTTTGTCGGTGTCTATAATAGTCAATTGGTCCGATTCATAAGTATCTCCCTGTAATATCGATTTCTTATCGCTATCGTCAGAGACAACTAGGTTAGGTATAGTAAGACTACTGCTATTATATGTTTGCTCTAGTTCCGGCCTCAGGAGGTTCTTGCAGGAGCTAGTATCACAGGAGGAGAGGTTTGACAGCGAGAGCCGGTCCTGAGGCGAGGCGGAGCTTGTCTTGCTGCGTTCCGGTTTGTTGTCCACGTCTAAGTTGAAGCTACCCGTTGGGTTAGAACTTATTAATTTAACTATATCTTCATCTACGTCTGGAATGCTGCGAATAAACGGACCACGGTGTAATGATCATCTTTAATGAATCTAATCTCGGGAATAGCACGGGTAATTCATTCTAGAAGCTATCACTTACTTGTCTGGTTGCAGCGAGGCGGCAGAGACGGCGCTGGCAGCCGAGGAGCGGCGGCTGTCGGCGAACGCGCGCGGCACGGGCAGCGCCGCCATGTCGGGCGCGCTGGGCGCCGCGCCCTCTACTGCCGGCCCCCCGCCACTGCTGGAACCCTCGCATGTGTCACAAGAGTCCCCTTCTTGTGGTACACCCTGCACGGAATATTGTAACGTTGAAATCCAGTTGATTAGCGTCCCGAAGGACCATTTCTTTAAAGTTCCTTGATTTGGTCCTTAGATTTGGGTAATTTGAGTAACTGCTATTTGTTATCGTTCGGAACTGGAACAGTGACTCATTTAAATGGTTTTCATAGTTATAATACCATACATAACTCTGAGAAAACGCAGGAAATAGGTTATTGTGTCAAGATTGATTCGATGCCAAGTACTTTTCCAATTGGTTCTCTTTTCACGATTTAAAGAATAAAAAACTACGTATCTATAATATCTTTGGTTTTCAATGGTATACAAAGATTTTATCGCATTGCAGCTTGGACCCATGCCATGGACCGAACTATGTCGCGGGATTTTCTCTAAAAGGTAAGATCCGATTCAAGATTAAACGAGGAAAAGAGCTAGGAGGTAGACAACTACATTTTGCAATCTCAGCAAGTTCATTTTGCAATCTCAGCAAGTTAACTACATACATACAATATTAGTTTTAGTATAATATGCGAAACCCGAAACACGTGTCTAGTATTTTTATGTAAAGAGTCTATAAACAAAATTTCAAAAATAGAACAAAAAAAATCACATAGTTATAAGGTTGTTCTGTTACCGGGTTGTTCGTACATAAACATGCTAACGGCGCCCCCGCGTCTCCAGGGTCGTCTTACGCTCATTGATAATAATTTGGCAGTAGGTACCTAACCGTACAGTGGTACCCAATTGATAAGGCGCGTCGTGATCTTCGTTCGCACAGAAAAGAAAGTATGGCCCCGAAGATTAACGAAAGAATGCTTAAAACTTACAATCAACCTTAGGTCACTATTATTTATTTATTTAAAACATGGAGGACTTACAGCTACTAAAAACAGACAAAAATAAAGAAACCTTAGTCACTAGAAAGCCAATTACAAATCCTCACTTATAGACTTATAATAATAAATTATGGTGTGAGCAAAACAAAAAAACAACACACAAAAAAGCACATCGCCTTAAAATGTAAGAAGCAATATAAAACATACATAATATACATTACTTGGTTACTTGGTTTGCAATTAAATTATATAACAGAGAAAATATTATGAAAAAAAAAAATAAACAAATAATAAACCTACTGCTACTTGAAAAATTTGAGGCTTAAGCACCTTCTGGCCGAATTCACACTAATTGTGAATGGATCAAAATCATATTCCTTGCATATATCATTGAAATTTCTGCTTGCGCGCACAATATAACTGTTTTGCCTATAATTCGAAGAGGTATGAGGTACACGTATGGGTGGATAAAAACGAAATGCTTTACTTGGCACATTAAAATAAAATTTTGACAATAACTCAGGGTTATCAATATTGTTATTGAGGATTTTCAACAAGAATAAACAGTCTGCAATTTTACGTTGATCTACCAGTGGTAGCAGATGATACTTCTTACAGAGTCCAAGATAATCAGTTGACTGATATGGAATCTTTTGATGAAAGCAAAGATATTTTATGAACCGTCTTTGTATGTTTTCTATGCGGTCAATGTATTTATGATAACGTGGATTCCATATCTGAGACGCATACTCAAGCTGACTTCTTACAAAAGTGCAATACAATATTTTTAGTGTTTTAGCATCAGTAAAACACTTAGACAGACGTATAATAAACCCAAGCAGTTTAGAAGCTTTTTTGACAATTGCATCAATGTGCGTGTCAAAAACTAACTTACTGTCTTGATGAACGCCCAAGTCACGAATAGTATTGCATCCTGACAAGATCTGGCCCGCCAAAGTATAAGTAGTGGCTAGGACTGCACGTTTTCTAGTGTAAGTGATCACCGAACACTTGGATGGGTTGAGATCTAGTTTATTAGCCCGACAATACTCTTCAAGCCGATACAAATCAGCCTGAAGTGCTAGACTATCTTCGAGCGTTGAAATAGTGGCAAATATTTTCATGTCATCGGCAAAGCATAATAGTTTTGATGACTGGAGGCACTGATCGATGTCGTTCACATAGACTACAAATAACAGAGGACCGAGCAACGAACCCTGAGGCACTCCGCTGGGGATGGTTACCCAACTAGACATATAATTATTGAGCACTACTGCTTGGTTCTATTTTAATTATTATTATATATATAATTATAAGGTTCATAATACACTGGAGCTGCTAGCGTGCACTCGATCATAAGTATGGCGGCTGACAAACATGCCACGCGGCGCGCGCTAACATGTCGGCAGCTGCCGACCAATAGCGGTACAGGAAAAAGAACCGCGGTGCGTGGAGCGTGCCGATTGGTCAATAGCATTTCCCGCACTTTTAAAATTCACCTTCTGCGCAGGTACATCGGTAAGCCATATCAATTGGGTACTACTGTACGGCGATTGTATTGTAAGTAGGTAATTAAATTACTACTATTACGCATTACTAAAAATAATGATACCTAAGTTTACCTACTTAGATATTTTGTAAAATATAAGTTGTTGACGTAAACATGTTTTTTACACTGCAGAGATGGCAAAAAAGCTACCTGAATTAAATATCACTAATTCTATTAGCGAAACCTTGGTGGTGCCCAAGGTGTATCATCAATATTCTGCTTTGCTTAACTTTACCTAGGAAATTGAAGGGGATTGTGACTTCGAAGCTTTATTGTGGTCAGTTATATTATATAGGATGTTTCAAAATTAACCCAACAAACTTTAAGCGAGTGATTTAGACCATCGAACTAGATAACTTTTGATAAGGGACCAACTTTAAAATCACGACAAAAATAAATCAGCTGTTCCATATTAAAGTTTTTTCGCGATTTCATAGTTGATCCGACAGTAAAAATTATCCAGTTCGATGGTCTAAAGTACCTCTTAAAGTGTGTTGGGTTAATTTTATAGGGTGTAATACACCGACGTGCAAACTGTTCCACGATCCTAGCTAGACCCAACAGCATGGACATTCTTCGCCGGTTATTTAAAAAAAATCTGCTGTTCCATACATTTTGACCGTATATAGTTAATGCACTTTTGTATGAAACAGTTGTTTTTTTCTTACCCGACCGTATTATCTAGCTTAAGGGGGATGCGCTAAGATAGCCCGCGAAATTCAAATTTTATTACGTTTTTATCAGTTTGCAGGTCAGTAACATGTTGTATGTTGATCTAATTATGATTCGCGGCCATAACCAATATGGCTTTACTGAATTATAATCATTCGAATCAGCATTACCCTAACTTCGCGGGCTACCTTAGCGCATCCCCCTTAAAGTAAAGTAGATCCCGACAACCCATTAAGTGTTAGTAGCCTATGTTATTTTCAAATAGATAGTAGTACTGGCACGTACCTGTGGGTACACCTGAGTTAGCGTGCGCAGCAGCGAGCGGAGCGCACGTCGCACGCTGTCAGCGCGCCCGGCCAGCGCGCAGCCGCGCACTGCCCAATTTAGTTGTTCCTATTTGTACACAAATATCGTTTGAGCATACAAAGTCAAAGTCAAATTGGCACATAAATGGCACTTTTGAACGACAAAAATTACAAAGAAAATATAATTTATTCTAGTCGCCTCTTCCAAAAGGTAGCTTCGTATGGAGAAGAATGGACAAGAAACTCCACCAAAGTCAAAGTAAAATTATTTATTTCAAATAGGCACATAAATGGCACTTTTAACCGTTAAAATTTACAAAGCAAATATAATTTATTCTAGTCACCCCTTCCAAAAGGAAGCTTCGTATGGAGAAGAATGGGCAACAAACTCCACCGAAGTCAAAGTCAAATTATTATTTCAAATAGGCACATAAATGGCACTTTTGAACGTCAAATTACAAAGAAAATATAACTGATTCTAGTCGCCCCTTCCAATAGGTAGCTTCGTATGTAGAAGAATGGGCAAGAAACTCCACCGTTACTCTTTTAAAATGTTTTACAATATTTTGTATAGGTAAGTACATCAATTATATAATTATATGCGAAGACGATGCACCTAGAATAAAATTACTATACCACAATAGGTAAAAATAATTAATAATGAAGCAATGACAGATAAATTAATTATATGATAGATACATGGTGCTCCCATATTATTTACAAACATTGTAAAAAAAAAAAGTTTTCCTATTCTCTAGCTCCTTAAGTTCTGACTGGACAGGTCCACTCAAATTTGTGTGGTTATTTCCTCAAAAGACCATTTTAGACATGGCTCCACATGGTCCACACATGATCTGACCAAGATTATGTCTGGACTTTAAAAGATACTCTGACCCCTGAGTTTGTTTCGCCATTTCGTCTCGGGGGTATTCAGATAGGAAATGTCGACTCCATCTAGCTTATTTTTTAATATTAAGTGTAAAAGTGGTTCTGACATCCTATTTACTGAATAAACAATTTAATTTAATTTAATTTCTAGTATTTCTAGTGATAGCAACGTGTCATTGAAATAGGCAATTAGCGATCTAGAATTAGGGTCACTGTTTTTGGCCTTTCGACCTGGAGCGTCATGCGTCAGATTTTTGGTCCTTATACCAAAAATCTTCAAGTTGAATCTTGTATCAATTTCAGACAATGCTGTGAAAGAAAGAAAGAAAAACATTTAATGGGACTCGCACAGATCACAAATAAAAATAAAACACACTCATTGAAACAGAACAAAACTAAAAATAAAACAAAGTAAAAATAAAAACAGGAAGTCCTGTATAAGGCCAAAAGGCCCGTATCTCAGCATGATGCTGCGGCACTTAAAAATAAGTGTCGCAGTGTGACGTGAAGTGAGCGCTGGTATTCTGATAGGGCCCGCTGTGATGTCACGTGAAAAGGGTCTCGTTTCTTCTTTCGATGTGCAAGAGGTTATACAAAGTTTGTAAGTACCTTTTCAGTCTTTTCGATGCTGCCTTTCTCGGCAACTGGTTGTGCTTCTGGCTCACTATCACTTGTGGTCTCCACTGGCTCCCACGACCTGGACACAATTTGGATACATCACAGATTGCTCAGACGCACGCCACTAAAAAGTTTTACATACAACACAAAACTTTTAGGTTTTGTCAAACCATTTAAGGCGATAGTGCCAGGGCCTACCCTGGCACTATCGCCTTAAAATTTGCATTTCGTGGCCTACCACGAAATGCAAATTTTCTTAGGTTCTTTGCTATTTGCAGGTTAGTGTCAGGTTAAAAGTATGTTGATCAAAATATGATTCACGACTGTAACAAATATGTATGTACAGAATTATAATCATTAGATGAATTCATGAAATGCCATTTTCATGAAATGGCATCCAAACATTTGAGGTCAATTTTATTCTAACTTAGAATATAGATCGTATCGTTCGTATTGATGATTCTAATGATTATTAATTTTGTAAATACATATTTGTTGCAAATATGTATTAATTTTGATCAACATACAACATGACACAGACTTACAAATAACAAAAAAAATAAAAAAACTTACCTTAAGGGGAAACGTGCAGAAAATCTGACTAGCCAGTATACTCACTTGCAGCTCGCATGGTCGAGCGCTAGATGCACCCTCGCATGCAGCAACAGCGACACGGAGCGAGCAGCCCGCGCGGACAGATGTGTGAGCTACACAACTTACTTGCATCTCGCATGATCGTGCGCTAGATGCGCCCTCGCATGCAGCAAAAGCGATACGGAGCGAGCAGCCCGCGCGGACAGATGTGTGAGCTACACAACTTACTTGCATCTCGCATGATCGTGCGCTAGATGCGCCCTCGCATGCAGCAACAGCGATACGGAGCGAGCAGCCCGCGCGGACAGATGTGTGAGCTACACAACTTACTTGCATCTCGCATGATCGTGCGCTAGATGCGCCCTCGCATGCAGCAACAGCGATACGGAGCGAGCAGTCCGCGCGGACAGATGTGTGAGCTACACAACTTACTTGCATCTCGCATGATCGTACGCTAGATGCGCCCTCGCATGCAGCAACAGCGATACGGAGCGAGCAGCCCGCGCGGACAGATGTGTGAGCTACACAACTTACTTGCATCTCGCATGATCGTGCGCTAGATGCGCCCTCGCATGCAGCAACAGCGATACGGAGCGAGCAGCCCGCGCCGACAGATGTGTGAGCTACACAACTTACTTGCATCTCGCATGATCGTGCGCTAGATGCGCCCTCGCATGCAGCAACAGCGATACGGAGCGAGCAGTCCGCGCGGACAGATGTGTGAGCTACACAACTTACTTGCATCTCGCATGATCGTGCGCTAGATGCGCCCTCGCATGCAGCAACAGCGATACGGAGCGAGCAGCCCGCGCGGACAGATGTGTGAGCTACACAACTTACTTGCATCTCGCATGATCGTGCGCTAGATGCGCCCTCGCATGCAGCAACAGCGATACGGAGCGAGCAGCCCGCGCGGACAGATGTGTGAGCTACACAACTTACTTGCATCTCGCATGATCGTGCGCTAGATGCGCCCTCGCATGCAGCAACAGCGATACGGAGCGAGCAGTCCGCGCGGACAGATGTGTGAGCTACACAACTTACTTGCATCTCGCATGGTCATGCGCTAGATGTGCCCTCGCATGCAGCAACAGCGATACGGAACGAGCAGCCCGCGCGGACAGATGTGTGAGCTACACAACTTACTTGCATCTCGCATGGTCATGCGCTAGATGCGCCCTCGCATGCAGCAACAGCGACACGGCTTTAGCAGCTCGCGCGGAGAGATGTGTGAGCTACACAACTTACTTGCATCTCGCATGATCATGCGCTAGATGCGCCCTCGTATGCAGCAACAGGGACACGGCGTTAGCAGCCCACGCGGAGAGATGTGAGAGCTACACAACTTACTTGCATCTCGCATGGTCATGCGCTAGATGTGCCCTCGCATGCAGCAACAGCGACACGGCTTTAGCAGCCCGCGCGGGGAGATGTGAGAGCTACACAACTTACTTGCATCTCGCATGGTCATGCGCTAGATGCACCCTCGCATGCAGCAACAGCGACACGGCTTTAGCAGCCCGCGCGGGGAGATGTGAGAGCTACACAACTTACTTGCATCTCGCATGGTCGTGCGCTAGATGCGCCCTCGCATGCAGCAACAGCGACACGGCGCGCCTCAGCCGGTGCGCCGCCCGCGCCGCACCGCCACCCGCGCGCTCGCCCGCCGCCGCCAGTCGCGAGCAGCCCGCGCGGAGGGATGTGTGAGCTACACAACTTACTTCACCTGCCTGTGTGGGTAGAACAAAAGGTTTCATACTAGGATAACTGAGCAGCAGGTCTATTCTGTAAAATTCTGACCGTTAAAACTTAGATGAAGAGAGCTTGATGTGAGCTGTCAGTAGTGTCAATCAGGTAGAAGTTTTCATAGTGTGATTTTTTTTATAGATAGATAGATAGAATACACTTTATTATGTACACCATAATGAATTACAAAATAGACGGCATGTTGCTGGCAGAGAGAAACTTTAGTAATGTCCATCAGTAAGCGATCGATCAGCTCTTCCAGTGCAAAGTGAAGATCTTGGTTCAGAACGTGTTAAACCTTTTTGAATCAGCCCAGAAAATGTGTCAATCGTTCAAGGTTCTTGAAGACTAAGCCGGGTGTGCTTTTTCTCATCTACCGAGTATCTTTTGATGGTCTTTTTAGAGTTCCGTACCTCAAGAGGAAAAAACAGAATCCTTATAGGATCATTTCGTTGTCCGTCTGTCTGTCTGTCTGTCAGTCTGTCAAGACATTTTTTTTCAAGAACGCGTGTAGGTATCAAGTTGAAATTAATAAAAAATACGTAAGTCCATGGTCCCTTGAAGCTCTAAAAAAATCAAGCTTCTAAGTCAACACAATAAAAAAATACGGCGACTAAGCGACATTATTTCGATACTCGCAAATAAATCAAAACCTACAGGGTACTTCCCGTTGACCTAGAATCATAAAATTTGGCAAAAAGCAAGGTCTTACAGCACCAGTATAGATAAAAAATCCTAAAATTGTAAATTTGTCTGTCTGTCAGTCTGTCAATACCCTTTTTCTCAGGAACGCGTGTATGTATCAAGTTGAAATTAATATCCAATACGTAAGTCCACGGTCCCTTAGAGCTCTAAAAAAATCAAGCTTCTAAGTTAACGCAATAAAAAAATACGGCGATTTATGCGACATATTTCGATAAATGTACTCGCAAATAAATCAAAACCTATAGGGTACTTCCCATTGACCTAGAATCATGAAATTTGGCAAGAAGTAAGGTCAAACAGCACAAGTATAGGAAAAAGTCCTAAAATTGTATATTTGTAGTTTTATCACATAGAGCTCCAAGGGACCATGGACAAACGTATTTGATATTCAATTCAACTTGATACCTACGAGTACACGCGTTCCTTAGAAAAAGGGTCTTGACAGACCGACAGACAGACAGACGGACAACGAAGTGATCCTAAAACAGTTCCGTTTTCTTCTCTTGAGGTACGTAACCCTAAAACAACCACATTTACGAGTAACTATGAAAGAAAACCATTCCTTACCTGCATGATATCCTGCAAGTTTCTTAGCAGCGAGTTCTCATCCAATAGATCGGGAGGCACGGGAGGGGGCGGCGGAGCGGTCAGAGAGCGCTCGAACGTCATTATTGACCACCTGTTAACCATAAACAGAACATATTACAAGGATCGAAGGTTTGATGGAAATACAAAGTCAGCTACGATTTCGAGAGTACCAAGAAGAAAATATAAAATCACCTACGATTTTCGGGAGTACCGAAAGAAGAAAATTTATGTATTTAATGCCCGACCGAAACACGATTTACAGCCGAAGCCGAATCAGTAACCGGATCTTCGGCTCTGATAGTTTCAGCCGAGGCCAAAACCGAACCATATGAAGTTAAGTAAAAGTTAGTTAAGACGGAGATATATGCCAGTGACCTTGATTAGTTAGCTTGCGTGTTCTGTACTGAGCTCACGCAACGCGTCGTACGTTCAGCCAGTAATAAGACTCGCCCATCAAAGAGCGCTGTCCCCAAATTGACGCATTATTAATTTATTATATACAAAACAAAAGGTATTTTAATAAAAGATCAATAATTAGATTATCTTTAAATTGGTGAAGGTTTCAGAAAAATACGCTTGGTAGATTTTGCGCCATTCTCAGTTTTTTATCCGCGTTAGACATAACTTTACAAATTAATTTCACTATGTAATATAAACATAATCTAAAATATTCACATATTAAGTTATTGAGAAAATGCTTTTATTTATCATATATTTTTTTCAAATCATTATCACTACTCGTTTAGACGTGATCTTCAGTATAAAATCATTGAAAGTCGGTTATCGTCGCCTTAAATTGACTTTATTTTCTGTTTTTGTTGCAATTTGCAAGTCAGTGAAAATTTGCAAGTCAGTGAAAATTTGTAAGTCAGTGAAAATTCAGGTGCAAGGTCAGCGTTGTATGTTGATTAAAATATGATTGTGAAAATCGCCCATTTTTAACCGACTTCCAAAAAGGGTTCTCAATTCGGCTGTATGTTTTTTTTTTTTTGTATGTTTGTTACGCGATTACTCCGTCAATTATAAACCGATTTCGAAAATTCTTTTTTTGTTTGAAAGGGTATACTCCCGAGGTGATCCCATTGGCACCAAATCAGAATCTGATGAGGGAATCCCATGGAAATCGAGGAAAACCCTCAAATTTTATATGCAAACTTATAGCGATTTGGGTATTTTTTATAGAAACTCGTGCATTTACTTTCCGAAAGCACCTTTTGGTGAAGTGGAACTGATGATGGAGACCACAGATGGCCACCGGAACAATATAATAATGAGTACCTATTTAACGGGTTGCGATTAAGCAATGTATGCTCGTCACTATGCATAATGGTGAGTGGCAGTTCTCCTGGTTCTTACCAGGAGAACTCCTCAACAATCAACGTCCCAGCATCGGGAAAAGCAATATTTTATAAAAGGTGATGAGCAGTTAACATAAGGCTATTGTAACTTAGATAAATTCAAAACTGACCCACTAAAAAGTGAAAAATAACTTTAATTTCCGAAGTCGGTGGCAAAAAACTCAAATACGCACCGACTTCCGAAATTAAAGTTATTTTTCACTTTGTAGTGTTATTTTTGGTAGTCGGTTACTATTTTTTTGTAAAAAGTTTTCTTGCTACTGTACATTTTTATGTATGTATGTACTTAGTTCAAAATGTTTCAAAAAGTTAAGGACAGCCGACCGATTACCGATTTCGTGTAGCTACAACGGTTAAGGTACGCTTACTGCTCCATCTCAAAAATCCACCCTACACAACATGTCCCGGAATTAACGCACAACCTCTTAAGAGGTCATTGACTCATCATTATGAACAACTTTTACTACGGGACCAAACCTGAAATCGCGAAAAAAAAATCAGCTGTTTCCTACATTTATTCTATGTCGAACATACAATAAATGTAGGAAACAGCTGATTTTTTTTTCGCGATTTCAGGTTTGGTCGTGCGTTAATTCCAAGACATGTTGTATATGTCGTGATGATTAACTGCGTAGCCTCATAAAGATAAAGCGTGATGATAATCATCATTTAAACCGTTAAATCTGTAACCGTTTGGCTTGTCTTTTTACAATTTGCTGTAAACTATAAGAGAGTAATACAAACATAATGCAATATTGCTCATCCCCCATAGCGAATAGCGTGATAATAATATAAACTACAGACTGACCAACATACAGGGATATCTATGCAAAATTTGAACAGAGTCTATCCGGTAGGATTTGCGTGATGCTGAAACATACATTCAGACAAACAGACAAAAATTCTAAAAACTATATCTTCGGCATTAGAATCGATCCCAGGCCTCGTAGCAATTTATTATTCTCAAAAATATTCGTTAAACAGTTTTGACTGCGTTACGATTTTATTATATGTATTAGATTTAGATTGGCTTATGATCGGAAATGTAGCTTAAGGGCATTTGGCGCGGAGCCGAGATGACTCGAAAATTGGCTCATTACATCAGAGCTAGTCGAATTTAAATTTTAGGATTTGATATTTTTACCATACTTATTAGTAGAATTCTGTACTAAATAGCAATATTATACGAATCCAGCAATATTATGAATTGGATCTTTTAGGCTATTTAAAAGTTGGGATTCTAGAAGGAAAGCGAAGTTATTATTATATAAGTGCCATAATATTATGTAAAGCCAGAACATTGAACAATGGTTGAGTGTTTTGGCTTTACGAACTCTCCTTCTTATTTCATGAATAAATAAATAATGACATAAGAACTCTGTTTAAATTTTATATTCCGGCCTGCCTCACTTTAACTTATTAATTAAATTATAATCAATAGGGTGCCCGCTCACGAGCGTTTTTTTCAGCGATTTTCTCGGCGATTTTTGTAAGAAAGAAATACATTCACCCAAAAATCGCCGAAAAAATCGCTCATGGGCGAGCACCCTAAAGATCATCAATAACATACAGTTAATATAATCTTATTGAATGACTATTACATGGAATCATGACATTTGAGGCCAATTATAACTTAAAGAGCTTTTTTGTGGCTGGGAAATTAACAATTAAAAATAGCTTCTCCCCTCTGGGTGGAGCGGGAGGGCGTGTCAGACTTTTACCGACTTAAACCAACCCGTGTTCCTTCAGATGCCTGTGTGCCAGGGCCACGATATCCCTTTCGGACAAACTCGCAACCCTGGCAGGAACTTAAGAAGCTGTATTACCTACTGATTCTGTTACGGTCGCGAATCGTACTTTACCTTATTTATAGAATTATAATCATAAAGATCATCAATACAATACAGTACATTTATAATGCAATTGAATGACTATTACATGGAATCATGACATTTGAGGCCAATTCTAATTTAAGGAGCTTTTTTTGGGGTGGGAAATTAAATTGCAAAAAAGTAAGAAAATTTTAATTTTGTGGCATCCCCTTAATCACACTAATATTACTTATAAAGGCGAAAGTTTGTGTGTGTGTGTGTGTGTGTGTGTGTGTGTGTTTGTTACTTCTTCACGCTCAAACGGCTGGACCAACTTTGATAATTGTGTATGGAGGTAGCTGACACCCTGGATTAACATATAGGCTACTTTTTATCCCAATATTCCCACGGGATCAAGACTTACGCGGGTGAAACCGCGGGGCGCAGCTAGTAATATAATAAATGTGAAAGTTTGGATGTTTTTTACTCAATCACGCAAAAACGACGAAACGTATTTGGATGAAATTTAGTATACAGATGGTTTATAACCTGGATTAATACATAGGCTACTTTTTATCCCGGTAGTGTGTTCCCGTGGGATAATATCCGAACACCACGTGAACGAAGCCGCGGGCAAAAGCTAGTTTATATTAAATTAAAAAAGAAAGTCACTTGTCATTTCTTGTATCGTAATTCATGTGTGTTCTTATAGGCAATTTCACATCTGACCCGGAACAACTATCAGTACGCTTTATAAAATATTTGGTACAGAAGCTGTTAGTTCAGCTACTGCACCAACATTACCCACAATATCCTTACCTGTCCAGCATCTTAGTGGAAGCCCTCTCGTATCGTTCGATGAGCACCTGAAGGTTAGTTGCGTCGTCACAGGAGGCTCCCCAGCCTAGCACTCGAGCCAGGTCGTTACCGGTGCCGAGAGGAAGTACTGCGGTCTGGACTTGACGCTATAACGAGGACAGGTGTTATAGTCCAAGAAAATTAGTCAAATGAGGGCAAGCATCTCGGAATGAGAGATAGTCAGCTACTTAAAAACTTGTATAAACCTTTATTTTCCTACCCTAAAACTTGTCTCAAAACCTAATAATCGTATGGTGTCCGCGACTACAGATATTCCAAGGTCAAAGGCCAAAAAATCGGTTTTTTAATATATTTTTTTTTTTGTTATATCGTAGTCAAAGTCAAATTGTTTATTTCAAATAGGCACATATAAGGCACTTTTAAACGTCAATATTTACAAAAAAAAATAATTGATTCAAGTCGCCCCTTCCAAAAGGTAGTTTCGTATGGAGAAGAATGGGCAAGAAACTCCACCGTTGCTCTTTTAAAATCTTGTACAATATTTTTTATAGGTACATTAATTATACAGGGTGTTTGGTGCATCGTGTGCACAAATTAAAATGGTCGACTGAAGGGGTCATCCGCTAGCCTTTCAGACCCCTTAACACCCCTCATGCTCTGTGGATTTTTTTTTATCGACTTTTTATTGTTTTCCAAAATAAAGACCCAAATTTTACATTCAAACACAGATTAAAAAAAAAATATAAGGCGTAGACTCTGAATTTTAATTTTATTTCGATGTGTATTGTTTAAGAATACTTTTAAATACAAAATTAGTGATATTAGTCACTTAGTTTTTTTTTTAATTCACTCGCAAAGGTAAAACTTAAATTAAAGCTGTACATGTTACAGCTATTTATAAGGCTACAAAAAAAAAACCAAAAGCGACCGGGATCTTCCAACTCCCTCATTAATTCTCCAGTCTATCCTCTTTCTAATGATGTGCCACATGCCATAAAAGTATTTTAACAACTTTGTGAATTCGCTAGAATTGTGAATCAAGTCACATAAAACTACATTCCAAATTCTAATGAAAAAATATTTATTGCGGAACTGTTACTTGAGAAAGAGGTAAAATTTGTTTTCTCACTCTTTCACAGTAAAATCTATCTTCTATCTCTTTCTTGCATACCTTAAATCGGTTTGAACAAATCGCGCCGCCCGACCCGCCATTTTTTTAGTCGAGACATGACTGCCTCTGCTACCTAACGTGTGTGCTAGTTCACCATACTCCGCGATTCTTTTATTACTTTTTTATCGTTAAGTTTTGCTGGTTCTTGTTACATTTGTTTAATTTTTGTTGTTATTGTTAAACTTTGAGTTTTTTGTTATTGCAATGGCGACATTCTCTAACGAAGAATATGCGGACATCATGATGGCTTACGGAGCCGCTAATGGCGTCGCTCGTGCAGCGCAACGACTTTACCAGGAACGCTTTCCTAGTAGACGATTACCTGGCCGCAGAGTCTTCCAAGACACATACCGACGCATACGCGAGACTGGCAGTGTTACTTTTAATGAACCAAGGGGCCATATTGTGCGACATAATGTTGAAGTAGACGAGAGAATACTGGCACTTTTTGAGGAAGACCCTACAAGAAGCATTAGAAATGTGGCATCACATCTTGATATTTCAATATGGAAAGTGTGGAAAGTACTTCGTCAAAACAAAAAGCATCCATTCCACTACACTCCGGTGCAAGGTACGTAATTTTAAACTAACTTTAAACCCGTGCAAGCTTTGTTTGACCTTGCCTTTGTTTAGCAGGTAATGGGTATGGTATGGCGTCACTTCCAGGTAGTGAATCTATTAGCACGAACAGCGGGTCCTTTCTTGTGCAATTACTTATTGCCCAAGAGAAATTTAAAAGACTTTTTTGTTTGTTGCAGGTCTTGAGGGTGGCGACTTTGAGAGACGAGTGGCTTTTTGTCGATTTCTTTTACACACGGATGTGGATGGTCCTGATTTTTTAAAAAGAATACTGTGGACGGATGAATCCAAATTTACCAAGGATAGGATCCTCAATTTACACAATTTGCACCACTGGACAACGAAAACGCAAAACCCACGTGTTAAAAGACAGAAATCTTCTCAAAGAAGGTTTAGTGTAAACGTTTGGGCAGGAGTGATTGGGAATCAGGTAATTGGACCGTATTACCTGCCCGATAATCTCAATGGCGAAGACTACCTGGAATTCCTACAAAATGACCTGCCCGAATTAGTGACCGATGTGCCCGTATTTAATGAACGTGTGCCCATTGTATTTCAAAATGACGGCTGTCCCGCGCATTGGCGATTGACTGTGAGGGAATATCTCGACAATGTGTTCCCCAATGCATGGATTGGACGCGATGGCCCTATTCCATGGCCGCCACGTTCCCCAGATCTAACTCCGTTAGACTTTTATGTCTGGGGACGTGCCAAAGAGTTGGTATATGCCACGGAGGTTCCAACTAGGGAGGTATTAGTCCAACGCATAGAAGCGGCATTCAATACTATTAAGGAGGAAATACGACTTCGTACAACAACTGTAGAAATACGAAACAGGTGTCGGGCCTGCATTCGCAACAGAGGCCAACAATTTGAGCAAGATTTGTAACAATGATTAAATAAATGTCAAAAATGCAATTTTGTTTTTTTATTTCAAGTAAATCCCACGAAAGATACAGATATGAGACACGAATTTACTTAACCATAAGAATGAGATAGCAGATTTATAGGTTTGACAGGTATCATTTAAGAGATTTTTTTTTAAATCATAATTTTGAATATTAGCCTTAGGTGACTCGATTCACAATTCTAGCGAATTCACAAAGTTGTTAAAATACTTTTATGGCATGTGGCACATCATTAGAAAGAGGATAGACTGGAAAATTAATGAGGGAGTTGGAAGATCCCGGTCGCTTTTGATTTTTTTTTTGTAGCCTTATAAACAGCTGTAACATGTACAGCTTTAATTTAAGTTTTACCTTTGCGAGTGAATTAAAAAAGAACTAGGTGACTAATATCACTAATTTTGTATTTAAAAGTATTCTTAAACAATACACATCGAAATAAAAATAAAATTCAGAGTCTACGCCTTATATTTTTTTTTAAATCTGTATTTGAATGTAAAATTTGGGTCTTTTTTTTGGAAAACAATAAAAAGTCGATAAAAAAAAATCCACAGAGCATGAGGGGTGTTAAAGGGTCTAAAAGGCTAGCGGATGACTCCTTCAGTCGACCATTTCAATTTGGCACACGATGCACCAAACACCCTGTATAATTATATGTGAAGACGATGCACCTAGAATAAAATTACTATACCACAATAGGTAATAAAAAGAGTAATGGTGCAGTAAGATATTGATACCCAGCACTAATTAAATTTGACCCTGCATAAACAGACAAGAAGAAAAGAACAGAGAGCCTAGAGTCCAAGATAAATGGCATTCGCTTCGGAGCGATTCTATTTCTACAATCGCTATCGCTTCAACAATACCGAAGTTCGATTGGCAGTCGATAACGTCTGTCATAAAGTGCCACTTGAAGTTATCGTTCGACGCTGTCAATTCGTTTCATGGAATCGAATGATGATAACATTGTCTAGCTAATTTCTATTCGTTGACCTATGATCACGTGACATTTCGATAGCTTATGTCACCCCCATACATTTTATGGCTTTTCTACTAGCGTCATCATCGCTAATCGAATGTTATTTTGTCTAGGCCCTCTGTGTTGGTAGTTTCAAAAAAATTATTGTATTTATCGTTCGACACTGTCAATTCGTTTCATGGAATCGAATGATGATAACATTGTCTAGCTAATTTCTATTCGTTGACCTATGATCCCGTGACAATTCGATAGCTTATGTCAACCCCATACATTTTGTTGTGTTTAGCTTGTCTACTAGCGTCATCGCTAATCGAATGTTACTTTGTCTAGTTCCTCTGAATACGTACAAAGGTGATGCTTATTCCATGCTCATTTCCATGATTTTTATCCTAGTTCTTATGAATACAACTGTATTAGGCTATATTTAATTGAGTCCAAATAAACGTTATTATTATTTCCTTTATTTCATTAAAGTACATATCAATTATTATTATTATTAGATATTATTTCTAAAGAATCATACCATACCGTACCATTTCTCAGTGTGCGCCAGCGGGGCGAGCACGGCCTACTGTCACATTTTATCACAGTTTGAGCGATAAAACTGTTTTGTCATAAAATGCTAGTACAAATTGACATGACATAATTTATCATGTCTCCTCACAAATGTCTTGGCACGCTCGTGCTCGGCCCGCAGGAATTTTCTTTATTTGTATTGATTGATGTAAGTGAGGTATACATTTAACCTTATTTAATTGAAATGAAATGAAACTAAATTTACCTATTTGCAAGAATTGTGGTAAGTATATTACAGATGGTCGGGTTTTTAACAGTTTCTAAAACAATTCGCTAAAACTACTCGTAGCATGCAAAATAATTGATTAAGTACATTAATTAAATAAATGAAGATGATAAAATTGGAACATAAATCCTAGTTAGTAGGTATATTAAACTCATTCTTGATGCAGATTATTTCCTGAAAACTATTGACGCGACGTAAGTATTCTGTCGAAACAATAAGTCCACGTACCTTGGATAGCTACCAAGAATATTTTTGGAACTATAGACAAACTTGAAAGAACGTACCTACCTATTCCAGATTTTATTCACAGTTTTTCAATGATACTGTGTCCTTAGTCTTACTAGGCCCCCAAAGAAACCCATCCACTTTCGACCTTTTAAAACTTCAAATAATACTCACGTGCATATCCAGTTTATCAACCTCCTGAAGCACCCAGCCAACGGACCCATCCCCTGAACACACGAGCACCCTCAGGGGGGCAAAGTGCCTGAACAGGCGGAGCCCTAACCGAGGCCCCGCCCCACTCAGCTCGAACACTTGTGCTGGGTTGAGAAGCTGCTTGAAGCGACGGAGGAACTTCACACCTTGGTTGTCGCCTGGTGAAATGGAGATGGTATTGATTTTGGAAAATGTCAATTAAGGCGCTATGATCTCTGGCTCCTGCAGCGTACTGAACTGAAGTAGGCTCGCGAGTGGTTGCCTTACGCATTTGGAAGGTATTTAAACATAGTAGACAAACTAAGTGAATTACGCTAAATAATCTTATTACCTTTTCTTTTACATGAAAAAAAAAAATAAAAAAAACGTCAGATTTATTGCTTTGAGATTGATTAATCATTACGAAAAGCGATAACTTTGAGATTTTTTTCTATCCAGTGAAGTTAATCTAATCGTGATATTAAAAGCGATTGCATGTTTTGCAATTGCACTTTTGAATTGTCAAGGAGTCGGTCTGTCAGAAACACGAAGCTAGTTGCCCCATTCCAAATCGTAGTAGGTTCGTATGAAGAAGAATGTCCATGGACACACAAATATTGTTACAAAATTAATCATATTAATATCAGTATATTATATCAGTTTCCGTACTGCTCCTGCCGACTACTACGAGTATTCATATGACCGTAAATTATGATACATAAATAAAACATTAATTCAGTGCAAAAAAAGACACAAAAGTTTGGGCAAAATATGGACAGGGCCCGGATAGAGGTGTAAAGATCAATGTTCTCTCAGGCGTAAGCCTGAGTAATGCGTCAAACAGCAGCTGTCAAACTACAAGCACGAGATAGAGATAATATGGGATCACAAACATTAGGGAAAGCACGAACTAAGTAATGCTTGTAAATCACGGCTTCAGACTTTTTTCTGCAGATTTTACCAGAATATCCTTGTTAAATTACTCACCAGATCTAGAGTTCACGAACACAATAAGCGGGCTAGCATTGGGGGGCCTATCAGGGACCCACGCGTCGTCGGGGCCCACGGAATGCAAGCGTGTGGGGGGTACGACAGAGGCGCGTGCAGGGCCCAGAGAGCACGACGCACGCCACGTCGGCTTGCACGCCGCGTGCACGCAACGACGACACCACACGCATCTGAAGTCTTGTAGCCTGGGGACAAGGGATTAAGTTTTCAAAATGTAAAATAATGTAAATAATAATGTGATCAAAGTATCCATACTTACTCGTAGCTGTACGTATAGTCTGTTAAAGTCAACCACACATAAATGGTAACAATATGTCATAGACAGCGCCTTTATGTCGTAGCAGTAAGGGCAATGTTTAAAATGCAAGTGTTACATCTGAAGTGGTTGACTGTACGACATACAGCGCGAATACAAGGATTAGTTTTCGGTTCCTGAATAAAACCTTATTGGGTTTTGAAAGTACCATATCTACTCCAGAATTACAGCTGTGATTAAGTTTTTTGTATCAGAACAAAAAAAAATTGTGGTGGATCTTCCACTTTTTCCGCTTTTGCTATCAACAGAATGATTATTATCCCTACACATTGTATTATGGCCATCATTATCATCCATCATTCCTTACCCATATTCCAATTGATTTAAGATCGGCGTAGCATACCTTTTAGTATATAATTCATTGTCCATCTTAATAAATGATTGAAATGCACCGACCCCAGCGTGGTTTAACCAGACTCGATCACTCGAATGAACCCAAAGATCCACACTAGTCCCTTGGGCGTCATGTTTCATGGGACTACATAGGCCATTGCATATCAAAGAGTAGACCAAAGGGGGGGGGCGATAATCGTAGCGAAGACGTGCACTTGGGATATGAAAGGATTATTTGAGTCTACCGGATATGCATCCTTGAGCAAGCATTGGAATAGTCGAGAGACGGGTTATATTTGTCTATGTGTAACACGTTGCTGTTTCCAATGTCTTCGTCTGAGGTCTCGTAAGGAACTATCCGCTTCATGTTTGACTGGTAGAAATCTGCACGTAACCATAAATTCACTGACAGAAAACTGCCAAGGTTTTTTCCATGTTGGGGTCGGCTTCACGTCTAACCGGATGCAGTTGAATACCAGTATTTTACATGGAGTGACTGCTTATCTGACCTCCATAACCCAGTAACTATACAATACCCTGTGGCAGCATTTCTATCACCACATACGAATTACGCATCACACTGACGTCACGCAAAATCCTGCATCGCGCAAGCAGAGTTTACCGCGCGACTGTTTAATACAACATCCCGAAATCAATCGTCGGGCAATTGCCAACCATACACAACAACCGTCTGGTCGGCACATTCTCCATTTTCTATAGAGGATGAGTGACCTTTACACCCTGTTCTTCATACCCCTTTGCTAAGACTGGTTATCAGAATTTTGAGCTTCTGACGATCCCTAACGACTGTCAAAGATTCACGAATGACAGCCGGGACCAATGGCTTAACGTGCTTTCCGAGGCACGGAGGAGTCTCGGTATGTAAAGATGATCAACCATCCATGGACCAACCCGACCCAGCGCCCAGGCAGGGCGTTAACGTAGACACTTTTTGTTGCCGCTACGGCACACCACAGGGAACCGTAGTAAAATGTTTACGTATGCGCAGGGAGTGGATGATTTCATACTTTTTCGTTTTTTTCTATAGAAATCAAATATTCATCAGTAGATTGTATCTGACACAAGGACACAAGACACAAAAGTGAGGTGTCTGACCCCCCCCCCCGCGACGTCTGATAGGGGCGCGCGTGGAACACTACACGCCGCCACCTCGGGTCCAATGTGATAGGGGGCGGCGGACGTCCCCAAGTCCGCCCTGCCTGGACCCATTTCTTTCACGTTTGCGGCCTGCCTTAACCTGATAGATTGACCCGTGTGGCTGTTATTACTTAGCCACGAGCTCCTCAACGACGGTGAGCGCTAAGGGAGGAATTTTGAAAATTATTCCCCGAAAGGGGTAAATTATGAAAGTTAGCATGGAAAGTAATTTTGGCCGATGTGATATCTCATCGTACTGAAAAAAATGCGAGCTAACTAAGATACATTTTCTCTTAGTTGGCATTAAAATGTTTGGCATCACTATTTATTTATTTACTTTAAACAAGATAGCATATTTGCCAGAACAAATTAATTTTACTTATATCGACAATGTGACATGTACAGAATAATCACCGGTCTTTGTTACATCATACATCCTTTGTTTGACTTTACTTCTTCACTTTTTTAAATCAAATCTTAATTTTAGTTGATGGTAACAAGCAAATTGTTAGAATTACATCATTCTTAAACTGACCAACATTTGAGTTAAATCAAATAACTACCCGTAATTAAACTAACTAATTACTTAGTTGACGGAACTATGATAATTTAGCAAAGTTCTCCTAGCTTCAGAAGTCATGATCTTGTTAGGCTCGTATGGAGTCAAGATGCGTGATCACATTAAACAAGATGTTTGTTAAAGCTAACACTTTTTTTTTTCAGGGCGGGCACATGGCTTGTTCGATATGAAATCACGTGTTAGCGATGAATCACTAACACAAACACCCGTTTCATCACCAAGTTACATAAATCGGTAATTTGCAAACCCTTCCGCTTTTGAGCGCCAAATGTTACCGCATTGATATTTCATTCAATTCCAAAAGCCGATTATAGGTAATGTTGGAATGCCTTGTATTGTGTAGAATTCCATGCAGATGTGACTTGCAAAAGGGCTTATTTATTCGCAAAAGTTGTTTCAATAGGGGGGAATTTACAGCCCATGAATGTTTTGTATTCAATTTGGGTATTAAACTTTAGGTAGTGAAATTAATAACTTTGGTTATTGGGAGCAGAGGTGGCCCAGTGGTAACGGCTCTAACTTACAAGTCGTGGGTTCGAACCGAAGTAGGCGCTTAACTTTGTGTAAATATTTTTATCACCAATGCTCTCAAAACGGTGAAGGATAACATCGTAAGGAAACCGGCATGTACTAGAAATAAAAATTCGAAGACACGCATCAAGATGTGACATCTGATCTACCAACCCGCACTGGCTTCGAGTGGTGGATTACAGGCCATTCCCTCTAGAAGAGAGGAGGCCTGTGTTCCAGCAGTAGGAACATTATAGGCTGCCTAACTACTACTACTTTCGGCCAAGCCCTGGGCAGCAGCTAGTTCTAAAATATAGATAAACCAACTTGACTTACCACATTATAAACGTGCTGCATGTTCAGGAAACCTATTTGGAATTCTGTGACAGTCATCTAGGGAAAAATACTACTAGACAAGACTCACTTGCCGATTCAGTTGAGTGCTGCTATCAATATTAATCTGCTATCAGTTTAATTTCAAAATAGAATCGGTAAAATCCACGAGTGCTTCAACAAACACGTTTTATAGGTGGTGCATACGGGTTAAAAGTGTTCATAAAGTGTCACTAGGCTTAGATTATAAAATGTAGACTCTTTGTATTAGACAAACTGGATTTATGGTTCCAGACTCGTAAGGTTGAGATCTATAAATGTTATTTAGCACGTACTTTGAGACTTGTGTAATCGTTATTCCTGTCGTTGCCGCTGTCAAACTACAAGTGTGAGATGGAAACATAGTATAAGCCAAAATTCTTCAAACCGCGGACCCCGGGCCGCCTGCGGCTAAATTAAATTTATTTAAAACTATTCATGTCTAGAAATTAAAACAAAATAGACAGGTACTTACACTAACGCGCATAAACAGAATTGATAAATTAGCAATGTCAAACATCTCATTGATTGGATTTCATTAGTATAATTTCCTGTTTCTAGCCTTGTAAAATTGTATAATATAAATAACTGCAATGATCGTTGTTTTATTAATAACTTACCTACTTATTAGTTTAAAATGTAATGTAATCCAGCACGCGGGCCCAGTGCGGGTTGGTAGATGTCACATGTCTTCGAATTTATGGTTCTAGGACATGTTGGTTTCCTCACGACGTTTTCCTTCACCGATTCGAGAGCAGATAGTGATGGAATAATTTACACAGAGTAATGCGCTTGTCTGGTTCGAACATACGACCTACACCTCGTAAGTAGCAGCCGTTTCCACTGCTACCACTGCTCTGCACTGCTCTGCTGCTGTGTGCAAGTCATTGGCCCAGCCTTTTCCTATGTTGGGGTCGGCTTCCAGTCTTACCTGATGCAGCTGTATACCAGTATTTTATAGGAGCGACTGCCTATCTGACTTCCATATCGCAGTTACTGGGTAACACGAAATCCCGATGTTTGACTGGCTCTTACACATGTGTTTTTATCCCGTCAATGAATTTTTAAATCATACTTTTTGATATTGTAATTAAGATTATTAAATGACATTAGTATTTTAACATTATCATGAATTCATGGACATTTTTAATTTTTATTTTGACGTTATGATTTTTATTTTCGAGGTTAAGATTTTTTTTTTCTGATTTTACTATTCATATTTTGACATTAGAAATAATGCATTTTAGATTTATCTTAACCTGGCTATTAATTTCGGCCGGTTTTCCACTGTTTGATGGTTTTTAAGAAACAAGAGAGTAAACACCGATGCGGCACGAGCATCATCACAATGCCGCACACACATGGTTCGCTTTGAAAGAAGCGGTTTTGTAAGCGTAAGCAGAAGCACCAGCACACTCCGTATCTTCACTGCACGCTCCGGAACCACACTGATGGACACAAGGATACACGACGCTGACGACACACGCGTCCCGCGGATCGGCAGGCAGTCTTCAGATTCTTCGATGTTCACTTAACGACGGCGCCCGGCAGAAAGGATCTGTGCTGGTGCTTCTGCTTGGGCTTACAAAACTGCTTCTTTCGAAGCGAACCATGTTTATGTGGCATTGTGACGATGCTCGTGCCGCATCGGTGTTTCTCTCTTGTTTCTTACAAACCGTCTTTTTCAAGACGATTGCTTCAATGTTTCTTTACGGAATGTTAAAACGTGGTAAGGTAACAGGTTCAGTGGTATGTGGTAAGTAGCTGTCACTACAAGTTATTCCCGACTCAAATCGAAATTATGGTTACCGTGCTCGAACATTGTATGAGATAACATCATTTTTGAGATTACACGCGTTGAAAACTGTTCTGAGGGTAAAACGATATGTAATTCTAATGAGGTAAATATGTCGAAAAATTGGATATTCACACCGAAATCCTAGCAATTATAGATAACGAGATATCAGCGTACAAAGTAACGTTTCGACCGCGCGGCCACGTGCTTTTCGTTTTGTACTGATTTCGTCTGTTGAACTACACTTTTGTAGTATTTATTGCTTTCGTTAGTTTTGAAAAATTAAGACCATTCTTAGTCTTAAGTTTTAAGGAAATAATCAACATTAAAGAAATGACAAGTGCACGATTGCGCGGCCATAACTTCCAAGGTGAATATTTCGTAAAATATTGATCTAGAGCTTATAATTGTTTTTTCGACAATTTTTGACAAATTCAGTCTTCAATTGACAAAAAGAATTAGATCTCTAACCCAAGTAGTTGCTGAGATCTCCATGGCCGCGCAATCCTCCACGTTACGTTCGCGCGGCCAACTTAAAACCCTTATAACTTTTTTATTTTTACTTTGACAAATTTTTGGTTTGTTCCCTTCGATTTTGAAAAATTTCGACAATTTTTTTGGCGAAGTTTTTTTTTGTTTGTATAACTTGGCGGAGCAATCGTAACGCACACAATATTCTTATAATGTGTAGTTCTGACTTGCATGTACCTTGCTTATTATTTAATATTTCTACACCAGCAATGGTAGTATGTGTGAAACAATGTTTAATATAAGATCTAAATGTACCATATATTGCGAAATAAATAAATCTAATCTAATCTAATCCCTTGGTAAGAAAACTGGTTGTCAGACTTTCGGGCTTCTGACGACCCGTAACTGTCAAAGATCTACAAATGACAGCCGAGACCAACGGCTTAAGGTACTTTCCGAGGCACGGAGGAATCTTGGTATGAAAAGATGGTCACGTATCCACGGACCAACCGCAGCAAGCGTAGCTTAACCTGATCGACCGACCCGTGCGGCTGGTATTACTTAGCCACGAGCCCCTCCAAGTAAGTATTTACAGAAATAAATAGCTGGCCTATTTTCAAAAGACATCCCATCTACCCTACTTAAACTTTTGCAAACTACAACAAAAGTTGAACTAGATCATACATAAATTACATTTATTAGATAGCCCTATTTCCCTTGTTTGGACCCATCAAAACTTAGGGAACGTAAGAATGTTCGGGTCTAGGCTGAAATTTGTTCTTGATAAAGATCTATAAAGTTGGTTGAGGTAGAAATATGTTGTTGATGACACTCGTATCACCGCCGGCGTACAGTTCAACACACACAGAAGGCGAGTGCGGGACGGGCGCGGGTCGGGACGGCAGTACGGCGGGCTGAATTTCATGTATTTATATGAATGACACCACACGAATCGGGTGCGTGGGTCGGGTGCGAAGCGGGTCGGGCGCGGAGTGGGTCAGGCGCGGAGCGGGATCCGCGCACGCGTTTCGTGTGGTGTTATTCATATAAATACAGAGAATACAGCCCGCCGTACTGCCATCCTGGCCCGCGTCCTACCCGCGCCCGACCCGCACCGCCTGCCTGTGTGTGTTGAGCTTAAGAGAAGCGAGCAGAGCTACAGCAACTAAAAACGAGTTGACGAGCAGCGAGTGTGCTACAGCGACGAGCGATTACTAGCTGGTATGTGTATGTACCAAGCGTGAGTCTCTCAGCGAGTGTTCTATCCACGAAGCAAGCGTCGCTGAGCGAGTACTCTCTTTGATAACTCTTGTAACTGTGACAAGCGAGTACTCGCCGGCAGTGTGAACAGTCAGCGATCAACTATTAATATAATATGTACACTCTTTTAATAAGTAAATTATTTATAAATTCCAGATTCAATGACAAACAACGATAATTTTTCTATGTTCGTATGTCATTTGCTTCTTTTTAACAGCTGTAGTTGCAAGCCAGTTCGAAATTTAAATAAAATCTTTGATAAGCTACTTCCTTGGTTGACAGGACTGGGCCGACGTAAAAAGTTCATTCCATTTTTAAATTACACGACAGATAAATGAGTTTTCATAGTAATTTATTCGGCCGCTAAACACGACGGTTATGGATTTTCATACTAACATTGCCGGCCGCTGCTCGCATGTATTTGACCAGTACAGCATTTTTGATTTATCTCGAAGAAGGTTGTCAAAATAATGCTCGAATTTCCAAGCATGTTTGAGAAAAATATTTTATTTCATACAAATTGATTCATGTCATCTAGCTGCAATACCGACATTGCTATATTTTCCGAGATTTCCTTTTGTCTAAGGTACGGGGAGTTACGCAGGAAGTGCTGGTATGCCGTGTTAAAGAGTGACGTCATTATAGTCGCGCTCAGGTGTGAGAGTGCTCAGCTTGAGGGTTCCGGTGAGGTGGCCGCGTGCGAAATGTCTTCTCACTTGTAAAATATAATATGAATGACGTACATCCTACGAAGATGCTATTTTGTTTAAAGCCGGAAACACACTTGCCAGTAGCTTGCCAAATGGCATGTAAGAAGGATCCATGCCATTGCGCTGTCCAGCTTTAAGAGTATAAAGTTGACCTTTTCATCCTATATTGATTATTATTGTTATTTATTTATTAAATACGTTTACGTAGGGACTTTGCTCCGCAAAACCGTTTTCACGGTTTGTCTGTGGGAACAGAAACCAATTTTACAATTTTTGTTTATTAGTGCGGACCAATATATTAAACAGATATGTTTTGAGCGCGAAATCATGAAGACTCGAAAACGTCCTAATTGGGACGTATTTTACTTGTAGTGAAATATAAAATGAATGAAAAGTGGGGATGTGCTGCCGCTGCTGCGCGGCACCTTTTTTTCGGTTGTTTTGTGAGTGTATAACATATCTGTTTAATATAATATCATTGGTGCAAACACTTTAATTTCACTAACTATAAAGTTACTAACAATTATCTAATCTTATGAATTACATCTTTTAAAATATACCTAATCACTCATCTGCTCTTCCCCAACAATCTGCCAACCATTTTCCTAAGAACATCGTTTACAAACTCCTGAAAAAGAACTGCTTAAGTAACTTAGCATTTTAGCAAATTTACCTTTTATTTCCTGACTTATATCAGTAGGCAATTGGTTGAGAAGGTATGGAACTCTTTTATCAAGCGTTCGGTCGCCAAAATAGTTCTTTATTCTAGATCAAATTTACCTGCTGATACCATCCTAGTTGCGTGGTTATGGGTAACTAGCGAGTGACGCCCCCAGGAGTATTCTGTTTTCTACTTCCAGGCATTGATTTGATTTATATCCCTGCTTCCAGGTAATCCTCCCAATAGTCCTTTAATTCAACCCTGTATATCTACTGTTTCATTCTATTTAGTAGGTAAGCAGTGATTACAAAGTCGCGTGACCGTCGGACTGCCAAGTCATAAGTCTCAAGTTTGAACCCAAGGCACGCACCTTTGACTTTTCGGATTCATGTGCATATTGTATAATTATAACTTACTTAAAAACGGTGAAGGAAAACATCGTGAGGAAAAGCATGCCTGAGAGATATTCGACGGCATGTGAAGCTAAGTCAGAGGCCCATGGGCAACATAAAAACTCTGACACCAGGTGAGTCAATTCACACGAAAAAGAAAGAAGATTAAATCTATACTATAATATATAATATTATAAAGAGAAAACATTAGATTTTTTGTTTGTAATGGATAAACTCAAAAACTCCTTAACTGATTTTAAAAACTATTTCACCTATAGAAAGCTACATTACCAGCAAGTATCATGGGCTGTATTTTATATTCAAAAAAATGTGAGATCCCTACGAAAATTACAATAATGTAACCCAAGGGTTCAAAAATTTGCCTATACATCATCATTTTTGGTATAAGCGAAACCTGAATATAGTTTTTTCAGACTAAGGAACTGAATCGATTTCAATAATTTTTACACCATGTTATATTTTGTCCCAAAAATATTTAAGTGTGATGGAAAATGCTATCACCATTTAATTACTTACAATACAATCGCCGTACGGTTAGATACCTACTGCCAAATTATTATCAACGAGCGCAAGACGGCCCTGGAGGCGCGGGGGCACCGTTAGCATGTTTTTGTACGGACAACCAGGTAAAATAACAACCTTATAACTTTGTGATTTTCATGATACAGTTTTGAAGTTTTGTACATAGATTCTTTACATAAAAATACTAGACAGGTTTTTCGGATTTCGCATATAGTAAAACTAATATTGTATAAGTAATTATTTGGCGTGCGCTGCAAAAACTATTAATGATACATATAATAATCTATTACATGTTTATAGCAATCATCATTACCAACAAAAAAGTCCACGAGGCTATGTATCTAACTATTATAGTTAAGTCACAATAACCGGTTTGGTTAAAGGTTAACATCACGCTACGACTATTGGGAGCCGAGCAAAAAAAAAGCCAGAAAGAACGTTAAGCGAAAACGAACTAATAGCGAGGGCGGGCGATGCGATGCGACGCGGTGAGTCGTGGTCCGAAATTTCAGGCGGACAAAGTCGCGGGCAGAAGCTCGTTTAGTATATAACAAAAAGAAAGTAAAGACCTAGCCAGAATTTCACGAATAAACCTTTTAAACGGAACCAATAAAAATGGTTCTGGAAACTGTTCCGCTAAATCCTTTCATTCAACGGATGGGTATTGGCTCACATAGTGTTGTTTCAATTTCCCGGGCTCTTCGCGGGATAATAGTCGAATGTTGCTTATTTCCTGACAATCCCCGGATTTAGCCTCCAGAGGACACTCTGAGGCTTTGTTGTTGTTATTACCACCTATATTGTAGCTATTATTTGTAGTCTTTCAAATGCAACAAAGCAGTAGAAATTTTCTTGGCAAGGAATGTTGTTTTGGGAGGCCGTAAGTTGTTAGCAATACCGTCTTTACCATAAGGGCACACGGGGCCCGTGCTTAGGGCCCCCAACCTCACGTTGGCCCCGGAAGGCCGATTCAACGCTTGCACTCAATAGCGCATTTTTTTCTTATTTTTAGGTTAATTCAAACCTGCATCATTTTATTTAATAACGTACCTACGAAGTATTATTTCGTAAAAACAGTTAATGACATGTATCTGACTTAATAATTTATATTTATAATTTAAGTACTATTACTTAAATATAAAATCATAACAGAAAAGTGTTTTCATTCACTTCTTTTTTTTACTTTCTTAAGGGGCCCCAGATTCTTGTTTGCCCAAGGGCCCCAGCCTGCCTTAAGACGGCCCTGGTCATCTAGCCATCTAAATGGAAAAAAGAAAAGGTCAGAGGTGGCGTATCTACATTCATAACGAATAGCGGAAACGCCGGGAGGGGACGCCCTATAAGGATATACAACATGTCCCGGAATTAACGGACATCTTCTAAAGGTGTCATTGTACTCATCAATATGACCAATTTTTACTATGGGACCAAACCTGAAATCGCGAAAAAAAAATCAGCTGTTCCCTATATCGAATAACTCGTCAAAATGTAGGGGACAACTAATTTTATTTTCGCGATTTCTGGTTTGGTCCCATAGTAAAAGTTGTTCATAATGATGAGTAAAATCACCCCTTACGAGGGTATGCGTTAATTCCGGGACATTGTTGCATAGCGACCTTATTGGTGACGTTCTTCAGAAAGATCAGATGCGTAGTACTCGCTACCGGCGTGCGTGTATGATCATCTGTATGAACGTAAACGACGCAAAAGGAGTATGTAAGGATCATACCAGGTGGCATTCAGCGGGGCGAGCACGGCCTACTGTGACATGACTTGAGTCACACATTTTATCACAGTTTGAGCGATAAAACTGTTTTGTCATAAAATGCTAGTACAAATTGACATGACATAATTTATCATGTCTTGTCTCAAACGGTTTGGGCAGCCCGTGCTCGGCCCGCTGTAGTTGCTTCTTTCTTCCTATCCTATGGGTAGAAGGCGTGAGTTTATGTATTCGATCAATATTGATCGGAGGTTTATGTTCGTAATTTTATTCTAAGTAGTAATTAAGTACAAATGTAGTGTTTTTTATTAACCACAACGGGGAAGCTCTTGGCCTTCATCTCACCTGATGGTAAGTGATGATCAGTGTTCGAGTCATGTATCGTACATGGCACGCGCGTATTGATAGATCAGCACTTTTCCGTCGCATTGCACAAAATATATTGTAACGCGAACAGCGTTAATAGTCAGCTGTACTCATTCATACAACATTCATATAGCATTAGTTACGTGGTAGTTAAATATATTCAATAAACCATCATCTTTGGCTATCCGTGACTTATCATTCAACCTCCAAGGAGTGTGCGACCCATTCAGCAGCGCATACAATCAGATCGAAGGTGGAAACGAGCTTCATCCGGAATCCTCAACCAGAGAGAAACTGGCTATCTTACTTCTAACTGCTGAAACACAACATGTTATGGCGACGGACTTAGATAAGATGGTGGTAGATAGCCAGGCGGACTTAGAACAAGTCCTACCACCAACCAAACCGAGCAGAAATGTTCGTCCCTACAGGGAATAAAACGCGAACCTCTGGGTCTGAAGCAGGTGGTCTTACCACTAGACCACAGAGGCAGTTCATTTTATTGAGTGGACCATGTATGTAATTTGCACTTTGCTACATTCCCATAGAATTTTGTAATGTAATGGCAACACTGCAAGTCTATCATATATTTTTATAGTTAATACTACACTGAATTACAAAGTCATAAGTCATTTATTCAATTGTATAATATAGTTACAAAAATAATGGTACGTGTATAAAGATAATAGACTGCGCTACGTTATGCCAGAGGGCGTACAAATATTGTAATAAGTTTTAAGTCAATTAAGTCATTATAGCCAAATTCTCAATAATAAAATAAAATAAGGTTTGATAATAAAAAATAAAATAACACTTATAAAGATTTACACATTTTATAATGTAATTAATTAATAACGACAAAAAAGAATTGTAACCTTAAACTAAATTAAATCCTTATATAGGTTGTATCAAAGCGCAGCGTTGTCAAAATTAAGGGTGTGGACCATCAAACTGAACAACTTTCCTCCTGGGACCAACATCGTAATCGCGAAAAACAATCCATACAAAACTTAAGTACCTACTCGACCCAAATGTATGGGACAGCTGATTATTTTTTCACACACGTACATTGCACGCTGTATATTGAGAAATAAAGTATTTTTTTCACCAACTGCGCCAGGAGCATTACGTACGTTAAGTAACGTACAAATGATTAATGGACCTGCTAAGTACGGCTAAGTAACGATTGATCTAACAGCACGTTTTCAATCACTTTGACGGCACATTCATCAATTTCCAGCAATTAACTCCTACAAGGGAATAGACGGATACAATAGATTAAGGCCTGTCAGTACATTATATTATTGATGGAACAGATGGATATAAATATCTATACTCCGTTAGTTTAACAAGGCAGATGATGCGCCGTACAATAAACGTCGTGCTCTTACGGCGTTTGTCCGTTGACCTTGGCCGTCACCGGGACGTCAACGAGAAACGAGATTATTCGAACGAAACGTGACGTCTCGGTGACACTGATCGTTTGTCCACCGCGACAGAACTCGGCGCTTTAGTATGCTTAGGACAAAAAAAAAGCCGGGCGAACGGTACCGGTGCGGAAGCAGTGTGTGGACAAGATCAAACATCTTTTGTATTGCCGGCACATTGGCCCGTCACAATCACGGGCCGAGTACTAGCGGTCGCGCCGAAGTACTCGTAAATTCCGGCGCGCGGGTGACAGACGTGCCGTGGACAAGCGGCCATGGTAAATGTATGTTATGTATGTATCGCTACTTCGGCGCCGTCATCTCATTTTTGACGTCCCGTTCATGGTGGCGGTGGACACATGCTCTTAGGCAGTATCCTCGCAGTATTGTGACGGTTTTGTTATCGTTGGAAGACTTTCGTTTGTAGTTATACCTACGGGTTTACGACAACAGTAAACTAAAAAAAATGCAAATCGCACTGTTAGTTATCGTGCACGACAGTTGGTCGTGCCGTAGTATAAGTTTGTGTACTCCATTTCCAACAAGCCACAATAATTTAAATGTATACCTAGCTATGTCGTCACGCGACACATTCCGGCTTCATATCAATAAACTGAAGTGATATAATATGATGATTTACAATGCACTAACGTTACATTGAAGTACGTGTCGACACATAAATGGAGTATGGATTACGCAGAATAATATCGCATTGCATATGCGGTCTAAGCGGAAACCAACCTTGTATTGAACAGGTAAACAGAGTATGGTTACCAGAGCACAATGTGGAATCAATTCATTGTAAATGATCCTACTCCTCAACACCTCAAGTTGGGTGCTTTGTCGTGGTGGTAGTTGCTATGCAAACAGTCAAATACAAAGGAGATGTGTAGAGCACAGATGTTGCACGAACAAAGTGGATACCGAGCTTAAAGCTTTGGTCAAACTGCGGCTATTCCCGCGCGGGATATGGGTCGAATTTGGCTTGCACTGATTGTGTGAGCTAAAGCTCTAGGCAAATGATAAATGATTTTTATTTCTGTAAGTAGGTTTCTCGTACACTTTTACACGTCAATCATATATTTTAATAACTAGATGAGGTCGGTGTTTCCGGTGTTTCCTATATGACTACTCTGAGAAGAAAGGCCAAAACAAACTCAGAGATCACAGTCCAGACATAATCTTGGTTAGATCATGTGAAGGTCATGTAGATTGGTGTCTGAAATGGTCTTTTGAGGAAAAAACCACACAAATTGAGTGGACCTGTCCAATCGTGCACGCATTTGTCCGTAATCATGCAGATCAACTCAGAACTTAAGGAGCTCAACAATGAGACGAACAATATCAAAGAAAGGGCATCTGGATAGGCCGCATGAATTACTCAAACTTGGCCATGATAAAAACAAACTGAGAAAAAAAAAACATTGACCCACATAGTTTTCACATTCACAATAATTAAAACAATATAATACTTTACAAGTAAATATTCATGACATTACAATCTTATATATAAAATTCTCGTGTCACAATGTTAGTTACCATACTCCTTCGAAACGGCTTGACCGATTTTGATGAAATTTTATATGCACATTCAGTAGGTCTGAGAATCGGCTACTATCTATTTTTTATACCCCAAGTGTTAAGGATGGCTTTCCCACGGGATCGAGACTTACGCGGGTGAAACCGCGGGGCGCAGCTAGTAAGTGTATAGATATAATTCGCGAATGTCAATGTTTTTATAAAATTCGGAAATCATATTAGATTTGTATCTGAAACGGTCTTTTGAGGAAAAAACCATACAAATTTGAGTGGACCTGTCCAGTCAGTGTACATAGAGGCGAATCCCGCACGGGATTCGGGACGAACTTTGCTCACGCCGATTATGTGTATGGAATATATAGAGGTGTTAAGACTGACACAAAAGCGTGATTTCCTAATCATTAGAACAATCGACACTCCCACGCGGGATTCGCCGCAGTTTGAACAGTCCCTAAGAGTGCTGAGGCCAACGATAACTTCATAATACGCATAGCAGCCCGCAGGTATGCAAGAAATACGCCAAGTTATCTGCACGCCGGTAATTCGCGGAAACAGCTCGGATCAGCCGGCGGATTTACGGATAGAGCTTAATTAATATGACTTGCTTTGAAGGACTTGATTAAAATGATAAAATGCGGTGAGATTTTTCATCTTCAAGGATTTTGTTGGACTTTTATGGGACTAGAGCCGACATCTTTGTGGACGAGAAACGACCTCCTTTAAAGCTTTTCATTATTTTCACTTTTAGTAGTATGTTATGATGGGTGACCATCTTTACATACCAAGACCACTTCGTGCCTCGGAAAGCACGTTAAGCCGTTGGTCCCGGCTGTCATTCGTGGATCTTTGGCAGTCGTTACGGGTCGTCAGAAGCCCGAAAGTTTGACAACCAATCTTACCAAAGGGGGTGACCATCTTTACATACCAAGACCACTTCGTGCCTCGGAAAGCACGTTAAGCCGTTGGTCCCGGCTGTCATTCGTGGATCTTTGGCAGTCGTTACGGGTCGTCAAAAGCCCGAAAGTTTGACAACCAATCTTACCAAAGGGGGTGACCATCTTTACATACCAAGACCACTTCGTGCCTCGGAAAGCACGTTAAGCCGTTGGTCCCGGCTGTCATTCGTGGATCTTTGGCAGTCGTTACGGGTCGTCAGAAGCCCGAAAGTTTGACAACCAATCTTACCAAAGGGGGTGACCATCTTTACATACCAAGACCACTTCGTGCCTCGGAAAGCACGTTAAGCCGTTGGTCCCGGCTGTCATTCGTGGATCTTTGGCAGTCGTTACGGGTCGTCAGAAGCCCGAAAGTTTGACAACCAATCTTATCAAAGGGGGTGACCATCTTTACATACCAAGACCACTTCGTGCCTCGGAAAGCACGTTAAGCCGTTGGTCCCGGCTGTCATTCGTGGATCTTTGGCAGTCGTTACGGGTCGTCAGAAGCCCGAAAGTTTGACAACCAATCTTACCAAAGGGGGTGACCATCTTTACATACCAAGACCACTTCGTGCCTCGGAAAGCACGTTAAGCCGTTGGTCCCGGCTGTCATTCGTGGATCTTTGGCAGTCGTTACGGGTCGTCAGAAGCCCGAAAGTCTGACAACCAGTCTTACCAAAGGGTATCGTATTACCTAGTTACTGGGTTATGGAGGTCAGATAGGCAGTCGCTTCATGTAAAATACTGGTATTCAGCCGCATCCGGTTAGACTGGAAGCCGACCCCAAGATAGTTGGTAGTGATGGATTAATTAGCATTCGCATTCATTGTTAGCGTGTGAATGATCATTTAGCATTTAGCAAATTAAATGTAGTCGCCGAATTCTGTGAAATGCGAAGCGATGTACTTTTCTAAATAGTCAGACCGTCGCGCAATCGCGAATGCGCGTGCAGCGCGATAGCGTAGTGTGCTAAAAATATATTTAATTATCGGCGAGTAAACTTAACGCGAACGCGATTTTTAATTCGTTTAATAACAAAATTGACATACTTCATTATTATCAATTATCGTCATTAGCAAGTAGCATAGCAATAGCAATTAACACGCTAAGACTCAAGAGTTCACACGCTAATGAAATTAATTCGAAAGCGCATTAATTGCCATTACTAATATTTGGGAAAAGGCGGGCAGATGATGAGTAGTTAAGATGGATTCTTTCAAGCTTATTTTGGACTACTACCTATTGACTTTATGTACTCGCTCCGATCTTTTTATTCATCGATTATTAGGTACAGATGACCTGACACAGCAGCCAGGATTGTTTCGGTATGAGACTCTTTAAGGCGCTTACAAGAGACAAATTATAAAAGTAGGCTTGTCTTAAACAAAAAAATTGCCAAATCTACATGTATATAGATTGTGGTAGCAGAAGAAATATATGTTATTCTTGGACATATTTCTCAGAACTTGGTTGTTACCTAAACACGTTTAGAAAAAAAAACTCGATACAAATTAATGGTAAACTAAAAGTAAAGGGTACTTTGAGTTTCAATCCAAAATATCTGTATTAAATATCAACGTACGGTTGGTATTTAATTTAATGAATAACAAGAACGTCTTGTTTGTATGCAGAACTTGGTTCTTTTTTATTTTCGATTACTCAACTCATTTTTGAGAATTTAAACAATTGCTTCATATTTTACAATAAATTACAAGCGTTGTTTCATCGCGCTTCTTTTTCTTTTCTATGCAGTCTGACAGTGACAGTGGTTTACCTGTTGTCAGCGTCTTAAGGGTGCAATACAAGGGGTGGGTGTTTATAGAACGTGTTCCGTTTGATATCCCATAACTCTATGGTATTACTGAGACCATGTCAAAGAATCAACTGGCATAATTATGTTTTTTTTATTCAAAATAATTCGACAATGGAGTGATTTAAATTATAAATGGTACCTAGCAATGAAACTTAGATACATATATCGAGAGTCTGGTGTTAGTTGACCGAGCGACCGAAGCGAGCAAAGAGTCTCTGCTTCAGGTCGGAAAATTTTCTTTCCGCTGTCAGTTTGTTGCTACTCCTTTACAGGTTGTATTTTACAACCAGTCTAGACGAAACTTGTTATACAGGTTCTAAGACTTTATATTTTTTTTTCGTCGGGGATTTTTGATTGAACTTCGACTTACTTCTGAGATCCGATTTCGAGCTCATTATAGATTACAGTAAAACCTATAAGAAATCTTTGGTGTTAAAAGAACATGTTAAATCTCTCAATATTGTGCGTACAAACTCACATTTGCAGTTGGAGTGTATAGGGGAACATGTTCATGTTCAACTTCATAGCTAGTGACACGGACCTATTCTGTTGTTCTCTGAGTGAATTCACAAAGAATGCATTATTTGTAATACTTTGAAAATGTAATTATAATAATAAGTTAATAATAAGTTAGGTTGGATTGCGGAAGTAATAACAGATCCCAAGATCCCCGGTGCAAGTGTGGGAAGGGAACACTGAGGTGGATCTTAGTCAGTATGAGTCTGACAGACCCCTCCGCCCGCCCCAGGGCAGAGGAAATCCATGAGGATATTCCACCCCGTAAACTATCGCATTAGGTTACCCCTGTAATGATAGATGTAAGTTGGAAAATAAAACGCACTTGGCCGGTTTTATTGTTTGTTTGTACCTTAGAGTTATGGGACATCAAAAGGGGCTCGTTGTCTTATAGATGTTAGCCATAATTTTATAATATTCTATACTCAGGTTACAGCCACGCAGGCGACCGCTACTTTTAGGACGCAATCATATGCTACAACCGAACGGCTCGCCGCATTGCGGGAAGCCGTGAAATCCGTTTCTACATGTACACTAAGGGCAATCAATTAGCAAGTCATCTATAGTTTTGTGCTCACGTGTGAATTGTTCACATACCTCACGACATTTTTCGCCTATGATATGTAACAAGATGTTGATTTGCAGTATTTTTGCTTTAGGATGTAGTTCACAAGCTTCATAATAAATCTTGAATGCCTTTCTCCATTTTTCCCATTCCTTGCTTAAATTTCCTGATGTTACATTTGTTATGTCATTTTCAAAAACGAACGGTGGCGGCGGTTGCAAAATGGACTCCATTGTATGATGCTTCCTTTGTAATATCACTTCTGCTTCTTCGAATGATTCGGAATCACTGCTACATATCATGTAGGTACGTTTTCCTTTTATTTCACTTTTACGTTTTAAAACGGCTAACTAACTTATTATCCTACCGGCTGCGCCATGTTATGTTGGGAGTACGGGTCACAGCATTGAAATACGGTGGTTGAGCAAAGACTGGTTTATCGTAGTAGTATTTGTCCTGCCTACCTTCACAGTAGTATTCATAGAGTTTACTTATACCTACAATACGCACTGTTTGAATTGATTTAAATTGCGGGTAGCCCACTGCCCACTGGTAAGCCACAATATCGTCCTCCTTTACGCATAATGTACAAACATACATAACCAAATGCGATCGAGGTTGTCCGCAAACTATCTAAGTTGTGGGTAGCTTGACGGTTCTGTGCCGTGTGGTGCCGGACGTAAAGAAAAGCACCTCCCTATTTCTTCCCGTGGGTGTAGTAAAGGCGTCACGAAGAAGGCACGACTTTTCGTGTGAGTATTGTATAATTATCACTTGCTTGCAAAACGTTGCCGAAAAATATCGTGAGGAAACCGGCATGCGTGTGAGATATTTCTCGACGGCATGTCAAGCCAAGTCAGAGAGAGGCCCATGGGCAGCATAAAAACTCTGACACCAGTCACTAACCACACGAAAAAAGAAAAAAAAACCGGAAAAGTGCGAGTCGGACTCGCGCACGAAGGGTTCCGTACAAATCACGTTTGTTGTATAGATATTTCTTTTATTTAAATTTAATTATTTATTTTTAAAGTGAATATACCTCTAACTAAATATTCTGTGAATATTTCAAGCGTCTACCTGTTGCCGTTATCAATATCGAGCAAAAACAAGCAAAAAAATCACGTTTGTTGTATGGGATACTAAGGATGCAAAGAATAGCACCATCCTATTTCTTATCGTGGGTGTCGTAAAAGGCGACTTAAGGGACTTACTAGAGAATGGGCAGCAGCGTTCTCTATGCATTTTAACGCCATATTGCGATCACCAACCTGCGTGCCAAGCGTGGCGATTATGGAAAACCCCCCTTGTGGTAGGCCTATATCCAGCAGTGGACGGCCTTCGGCTGAAATGATGATGATTATGATGACGGTTTTCGATTCTCACACTCTGCATCGACATAGTGTTAGAACCGTCATGCTGATGACCGACGAAGGGGCCGCTTTCCAAACGACCAGAAGATAAAAAAAAACGAGTGTGCTTTTAGACCACACGACTGAAATCACAGTTCGCGTAACGCTAGCAAAAGAAGTTTTACTTCAAATCTCCCTCTCAACTTCCGTTCGCCTCGTCCGATCACACTTTTCGTAACGTCCTCGTCACGCATTCACCAGCTTACTCCCCAAGTCAAGCGTGCATAAACAAGTTTTACTTCAAAAAAGCTACGGTCTTGTGAGTGTATAAACAACCAGTGTGAATTTAAAAAAATAACTGTTAAGCGGGACGGCCCGCGGCGTTGACGCGGTATGTTCCATGTTTAAAATTTAAACAACTTCCGTTCCCCTCATCCGATCACACTTTTCGTAACGTTCTCCTCACGCACTCAGCAGCTTACCCCAAGTCAAGAGTGCGTAAAGAAGTTTTAATTCAAAAATCATTTCTTCTATTCAGGCTTAGAATTAGCAGTTTTTAAACTTCAAAGGCAAAGTCAAAGTCAAATTGTTTATTTCAAATAGGCACATAAAAGGCACTTTTGAACGTCAATATTTTCCAAAAAATAGAATTGATTCTAGTCGCCCCTTCCAAAAGGTAGTTTCGTATGGAGAAGAATGGGCAAGAAACTCCACCGTTACTCTTTTAAAATCTAGTACATATTTTTATAGGTACATTAATTATATAATTATATGTGAAGACGACCGAAGACCTAGAATAAAATTACTATACCACAATAGGTAATAAAAAGAGAAGAAGAAGAATAAAGCAATGACAGATAAATTGATTATGTGATAGATACATGGTGCTCACATATTTACAAAAATTGTAAAAAATATATAGGTACGATTTCCTAAAAAATAACAATAGCAACGAAATACAGTCTCTAACTAAAACTCTAACTAGACGTTTTAAAAAAAGAAAAAAAAAAGAAAAAAAAAAGAAACGTTCATCATTTCTGTCACCATCCTAGTGTTTGCTATACATAGCTGTAAAGCGTTACATGTGGACTTCTGAAACGTAGTTCATCATCATCATTATCTGCCCTCCTTTTCCCAACTAAGTTCGGGTAAACTTCCAGTCTTACCGGATGTAGCAGAATACCAGTATTTTAAATGGAGCGACTGCCTATCTGCCCTCCACAACCTAGTTACTGGGCAATACGATACTCCTTGGGAATACTGGTTGTCAGACTTTCGGGCTTCTGACTATCCCTAACGACTGTCAAAGATCCGCCAAAACGTAGTTCAATTACAGTATACAATTTTAAGGGTGCGGTCATCCTGATGACTGCGTAGCTGAATTATGAATAATCTCACATTGTGATTGTTGTCTGATTAGATATATGATTTTCATCATCATCATCATGATTTCAGCCGAAAGACGTCTACTGCTGGACATAGGCCTCCCCCAAAGGGGGGTGTTTGACATAATCGCCACGCTTGGCAGGCGGGTTGGCAATCGCAGTATGGTGTTGAAATGCATAAAGAAAGCTGCTGCCCATTCCCTTAGTCGCCTTTTACGACACCAACGGGAAGAAATAGTATGATTTTAGTGACTTTTAAAGCTGTTATTACGCCTTCATATAATGCAAGTAAGTCATGCAAAAAATGTATGTTAAACTAGAACACATACACATTAGTTATTTATGTGAATATTTAAGTATTGTAGTAAAATAATGTCTACCTAAAGCATCAAAAACGATATTACTTTCAAACTACCATATAATGGAAATTCCTACTTGGGTTGGGTTGGGTTAATGTCGCCGGGAGGACACAGCGTGGCATACGCTGGCAGTGTGCCGCTTGGGAGCAGCCACGCCGTGCCCTCATCTCAGGAGTAGGGACCATGATTTTTCATGTTTTTTTTTTGTATGAACAGACTATTTTATTTGTGTATTTTTTTCAAATATTCATATTTTCGTTACTAAAAATAAATATTCCCTATTAAACCGAACGTCGCAGTGCGGCGTGAACGTGTCGCGCATTTGTATGGCCAAGGTCAACGGCGATTACCCGACCCTTAATAAATGAATAGTAAGCCTCACCTGAGCACCGAACCACACGTCTTGTCACACACGTCACATTTCGCCGCGACGGGAAGGTTGCCCTCCAACCACTGGTGAGGCATTATTATGTTCTGCAACAAAACATTCATAAATTAATTACAGTCTTCATTTCTAAACAACCAGTCCCTGATGCCTACTTAAGAGTCTATACTACCTCAGCGCCACCTCACTCTTTATCTCGCTCGCACAAGTAGCTGGCGGTCACGCGAGCAAGCGAGACAGGGTGGCAGGGAGAAGACTCCAAGGCACCGATATTTTAGTTTATTTATTTTTACGGTGAAAATAATGGTAATTAAAAAAATAAAATAATATAAGACCTGCTTCATAGTTAGTTCAGTTAATGTGCAAAGTTTTATTATCTAATTCAAAGTATTTTTTTAATACCAGCGGTTTATATTGTTCGGTTTGGAGGTAACTTTAGAATTTTTTTCTATGAAGAAAATTTTATTGAATCGTGTTTTCGTCAAACACAGTACTTAAAATTAATCCTCAACTTTACCATATTATTATATTTATTTCAAAATTAATGCTGCAGTATTTTCGACGTAACGGAGGATCATGCTAAACCATTTGAGGTAGTATCGGCTCTTAAATCTCCAGATAAAATTAACAACTAACAATCAAAATCATTTGCTGTGATATAAATTACCTATACAATTACATACCATAGATTTGTGACAGAATCTATGATACGACGACATATTCTGTAGTGCAAGACTTTTATAAAGAACACGTGAATCAAGTGTCGTCCCCTTAATTTAAAGTGAATAAGAAATACGTTATTGGACGATTTCTTAATTGTATAATTATAACAGTTTAAGGGCCGATTTTTCAATCCTCGGATAAATTACCAATACGAGTAGCTACCTAAAGAATAAAGTTATTAGACTCTTTATTCGTCAGATAAGTGGTAGTCAGTTTTTCAATAAATATTTAACCTAAGAATAACTGAATTATTCGACGAATAAAGCCTATTTGACGATTGAACAACTGGTTTTTTCCTATCTATCGAATAAACCCTATCTGTCTCTTTATCTGAGGATTGAAAAATCGGCCCTAAGTTATATTTAAATTACTTATTAGCTAATAGCCTGGATTGTACTGTAAACAAAATATTACCAATTGTGATACTTTATAAAGAAAAAAAAGAATACCTACAATAGCGACTCGACTGTATTCTCTAAAGGGGCAGAGGCAACATATACATCATCAGTCATTCATCATTTCAGCCGGTCTGCTAGTCATAGGCCTCCACCATTTGCGGGGGGGTTGCCATAATCGCCACGCTTGGCAGACGGGTTGGCGATCGGGGTTCGCAGTATGGCGTTAAAATGCATAGAGAACGTTGCTGCCCATTTTCTAGTAAGTCCCTTAGTCGCCTTTTACGACACCCACGGGAAGAAATAGGACATATAAAGAAAGAAAGAAAGAAAGAAAAATAATTTTATTTGTCACAGAAAAAACGTTTGTACGAAAACATATTGTAATAAACTCGAAGGTTACACAAAACAGATCTAAGTAGGTACTATAACAAACAAACAAATAGTCGGAAGCTGCACATCATGACTGTGACAAGGCTCATAGTAGGCATATAGTTAGATAGGTACGTATACATTTACAAAACAAGATTTATATTTTGACATGGCTTAAACCATGGAGCCAGTTTTTATAATAAGAACATAACTGTGATTGAAATACCGTTCTTTATACAAACCTGAAAACTTAGTTCGGTACTAAGTTGTCAGTTTTGTGTTTAGGAACATTACCATAGTCGGAATAAAGTTCTAAATTCAATAATAGCTCCATGTTTTAAACCTGGGTCTGAAGATAAACCTTGTTTTGTAATAAGGGGGTTAATGTTCCTACTGCTAGGACTCACGCCTCCTCTGAGAGAGAGCGGGCCGGAATCTACCACTCGAGCTCAGTGCGGGGTCGTGAACGTCACATATGCAAAACAGGGTCTCTGAAGATGTATAAATTAGGCAACAAACCGATATTTTTATAAAACTTTGGCTTTGAAATAACTACACCAACTTTTCACATTCCAAAATGATATTTTACCCGAAGAAGCGGCTTATACTTCGACAGTGATATTAAAATCATTTTCTTGAGGGAATATGGCCACGATAACGGAATATATAATCGTGATTCCAGCTTAGCTAGTGAGGCGAGCTTAAACTAAAAGCGGCGAGGACTTCTCGTGAGAAATTTTATAAAAGTGAAGTACTTTTAACATATTTCTTGAGATTTTTTTGAGTAAGAAAATATTTTAGATTGTGGAGAAGCGCTTTTAACTTTTCGCTTATTGCTAAAATAGCTACGGTTCGTAATTTCATGTCGAAGCTGATATTAATATCATAAGAGATAACGCTGATGGCTTACTTTAGTAACTGGCAGAACTTTTAATCAAGCTTTCTTTCACTATCAGTGAAAGAAAGCTTGATTAAAAGTTCGCAAAAACTTAGAAGTTCCGAAATTAAAAAAATATTTCCCCAAAATTAAAAACAGAATTCAACTTTTCCTTTACGAATCAAATCAGGATTTAAAAGAACCATGTCGCACAGAACCCTATTAAAAAAGTTTGAAGTGTCCAGGATGGGCTGAAACAACGGGAATTCCTGAATAGCTGAACATTTGTGGAATCATCCTTTTAAAACGGAGACCGGTTAAAAGAAATTCTTGGAATAAACGAAAAAAATTTTTGCAGGGTTTAAGTCCTTGGGTTTTAAAAATTGTTTTGGAAAGTTTTTGGTGCCAAGTGCTAGTAATGGGCTGTTCCAACCCCTCGATCCCTCCACTAGCCTTTGATTGCCCCCCCACAAATTTTGACAGTTTGTGCCTGATTCACAAAACCTCTGACAAAAATCATGAAAATCAATTCAACAGGTTTGCTGTTTCGAAAGTCCCACACCAACTCACATCCACATTTATAATTTGCAAAGCAAATAATTTTCCAAATCATGAAAATCAATTCAACAGGTTTGCTGTTGGAAAGTCCCACACCAACTCACATCCACATTTATAATTTGCAAAGCAAATAATGTTCCAACTATTTGGCTCCGTCTACAATTCAACTTAAAACAACAAACGATATGAAAATCAAACATAGCCTCTGGACAAAATCCTTCAACAAAATCTGTAACTTTAATTAACTGGAATAATTATGAAAACTCAATGCTTATTGTTTTAAATGAAGTCTGTTTGTCGAGGGGAAGTTACAAATTCAACAAAGTATTGGAAGTTTATACTGGGTGTTGAAGTTTAGATTGCACGGTGTATTTACTCGTAACTGGTAAAATCAAGTAAAATGTATGTTTACTTTTGATTAAATCTTGCCGTAATTAAGAATAAATAAAGTCATTGCACTTCGCTGTGCAAATGTTAATGAGTTGAAGCAGTGCTAGTGGGTGCTGTAAAATAATAATTGCTTTCTATTTACAAGAAACGTCGAGTGCCTCGTTGCTTCAGTGGTCGCAAACACGACTACGTTGGTCTTCATGATTTTCGTCAAACACAACGTCACTATACAATATTCACGAGACACAAACCACCATTAGGGCGGAACACTGCAAGTGGTTTGCACAGTATACATTCGGTACAAACTGGTAACAAAGTGAATTGTACAGATGTTCCGGTATAGATAGAAAGATATGCTTGTTAAATCTAACCTTGTATATTGTTACGGAGATACTGGGGATCGCCCTTTGTCGCTTATGTTGGCATGAAGTGTTCGAGAAAAGCTTATTTCATGGTAAAAAAATTACGCAGTTAGAATTTTATGAAGCTGTGTTGACTGCCCAGGGTACACTGAAACAGCTAGGTAAGTTTTAATGAAGAACTAATTTTCTACCCTTGGTAATTATAGCAATCATGGTGTCTTTGTGATATAATAGATGTATGTGTACTATTTTTGTGTTAAAACTGTGTACAAACTATTATGTATTTCTTTACATTGTTATTTCTCTTTTCTTTGATATAAAATTGTTTATGCATGTTGGTGCTCTTGGCTTGTGTTAATTGATTGAACAGTGTAACGATTGTAGATAGACCAATAAATAAACAAAAGTGTATTGTAGTGTGTGTGTGTAAACTCATCTGCTTTATGAATAGTAATTCCTAAAGCAGATGAGTTTCACAACTATCTAAGAATCCACCAGCTTTAAAGCCAAGTAACCATAATTAACAACGCAACGATAAGTAATCATATTTTAATGTAGCATTAATTCTTGCAATCAACCCAAGAAGTTAACAAATATTCCAATAAGTCTGTCTCCTCACTCAATCAAACATTGATTGTCTTCTAAACGATTCTTGATATAGAGAAGCAAATTGAAGAAAATCTGCGTCAGGGCAGCTATTGATTCCCCATTTAATCAAAGATGGGGCGCCGTATCAATCTTTTAATGCTGGTATTAGGGTCAAATTGCTAAACATAAAAGTGTACTTAGAATCGCGGATTTATTGGGATCCTTTCAATGTTCTACAATTGTTTAGTAATAGATGATTGCTGTTGAAGGCACTTATTGTTCAGAACCATTGAAGGAATGAACGAAAATAGAATCTTTATTGTAAAAATAGGTTAAGCGTGCGTTTTTTTTGGTTTTTACCCTTAACTTGGCAAGTGTACTAGAGGACACATGAAAATAAGATATGAGTTTTGGCATGTGACCTATAGAGCACGGTCTGTTTATAGAGAAAACAAATTAAAAATATTAAACGTCAATGTGTTTTAATAATTTTAGCTACCCTTTGGGGCACTATTAATATTTTATAAAGTAACAAACTAATATAAAAAATATGATTTACAATTTATTTATTGTTAATTTGCAGTTTTATACTTTGCCAGAATGCTTTACCAATGCTTTGCATTTGTAATCAAAATCAAAAGTAATTTATTTTATCTAGGCTGAAAATCACCACTTTTCAGGCGTCGAATTACCAGATCGGGAAAAGTGTTGTTAGGATTTTCCATCAGGAAATTCTCAGTAGCATCCCGGAGAATAGATTCGTGCCCGGTTGGTGGCAATAGGCTCGCCCCCTAGTACATGGGACTTGTGACGTCATGTATTGTGCATTTGTAAATGCACCTTAGAATACGCGGACTAGGCTGTTTTATAATTTTGTTTTTATTTATAAATTTGTTAGGAACGCGCGCGTATTAAGACCCAGATATTTGTCAGTGACTGAGTGGTTAGCTTGCGTGTTCTGTACTGAGCTCACGCAACGCGTCATACGTTCAGCCAGTAATAGGACTCGCCCATCAAGGAGCGCTGTCTCCAATTTGATGCATTATTAATTTATTATACACAAAACAAAAAGGTATTTAAAAAAAACGCGTATACTAAAAGATCAATAATTAAATTATCTTTAAATTGGTGAAGGTTTCAGAAAAATACGCTTGGTAGATTTTGCGCCATTCTTAGTTTTTTTATCCGCGTTAGACATAACTTTACAAATTAATTTCACTATGTAATATAAACATAGTCTAAAATATTCACATACTAACCCTTCTAGCCCTCGCAAGCATAAACTTTTTGCAAGAATTAATATAAAGTTATTTAAAACGGGATATTAGCCCCCTTTTTGCTCCTTTTTGGAGGATCCAATCAAAAATCCCCGGCAGGTCGTATGTTACAACCGATCTGGACGAAACTTGGTATACAGGTTTTACGACTTTATATTATAATTTTTTACCAACAAATTGACAGAGGAAAGCAAATTTTTCCAGATTTGAAGCAGAAAATCTTCGCTCGCTCGGTCAATTATTATTGTACTAGCGATCCGCTCCTGCTTCCCCCGGTTTTCACGACTTACAAAAACGTCGAGATTTGTTTATTATAATTATGTAAGTTCAATATTTATGTATTATACACATAAACCTTTCAAAATAAGTTATCCAAATGATGGTAAAAACCGCATCAAAATTTGTTGCGTAGTTTAGTAGAACAACGCTGTCACGCAGACAGACAAGAAAAACGACTTCAAATTATAATTTATTTATTTATTGGACCTCCAACAGAGGCTACACAATTACATGCAAGTGTACATAGAACAGGGACAAATACAAGTATGCGCTTCCAATAACATGCAAGTGTACATAGAACAGGGACGAATACAAGTGTGCGCTTCCAATTACATGCAAGTGTACATAGATCAGGGACAAATACAAGTATGCACTTCCAATAACATGCAAGTGTACATAGAACAGGGACGAATACAAGTGTGCGCTTCCAATTACATGCAAGTATACATAGAACAAGGACAAATACAAGTCTGCGCTTCCAATAACATGCAAGTGTACATAGAACAGAGACGAATACAAGTGTGCGCTTCCAATAACATGCAAGTGTACATAGAACAGGGACGAATACAAGTGTGCGCTTCCAATAACATGCAAGTGTACATAGAACAGGGACGAATACAAATGTGCGCTTCCAATTACATGCAAGTATACTTAGAACAAGGACAAATACAAGTATGCGCTTCCAATTATAGAAGACCACATCATTTACTTATGATCTAGGTACAGTAAGTAATAAATCAAAATACATAACACGAAAATTATACAATGGAAACAAAGTGAATTACACAACCAATGATCAATAAAAATAAATACAAACGAATAAGGATAATATGTGTGGTTAAAAATAGATTTGTTTGTTCAGTCTTCCCAGTCATAGAGTTATAAGTGAAGAATTGGTTATGTTTGATATTGTCTAGATCAAAGGAACAAAGAAAATACGTTAAAAACACGTGGATTAGGTATGCGGTGAAACGGCCATCAGGCAACTAGGAGCGTATTTCTTTACTTGACTCCGGAACCATTAGCTGATTAATTCCGATATTATTTACCGCTAGCCTACTTACGAAAATTTACTTTCAAACGTTTAGAAGCCTCCACCACTTATACATAATGACTGGAATGATAAATAATTGTACCTACACGTGGAGACACTTTGAAACAATTAGCACAGTAAACTCTTTGCTTTATTAAAGAATGAAAGAAAAATATTTTATTTGAGACACACACAGGCAATAAATAATACAAACAATAAAAAAAAACATTAAAACTACCAAAATAATGAAGCGATTATTTAAAAAAATAAAATAAAGCAACGCTGGTATTCTGTGATTTCACGGACGCAGCTACGGACATAAATAAATCCCACTAGAGGATCAGAAAAAAAAAAAAATATATATTACTAAAAAAAAAACTGAGCAACTTATTGCATTTACATGTAAATATGTAACGTAATGTATTGCAATCATAGATATAAGAAATAAGATTGCAATGCATGCAATGATTTTTTTTTACATGGGACTAAAACATCTGGTGAAATAATTTAATAATTGACCGAGCGAGCAAAGCGACCGAAGCGTCTCTGCTTTAGTCGCAAAATTTGCTTTCCTCTGTCAGTTTGTTGCTACTCCTCTACAGGGGCCGTATTATGAAGTATAAATGCCATTATGATTCCAGACCGAAAAAGGGATGGTGCTAGCGTTCCAGCTCTCTCTTGCACTGGAATCATGATGGCATTAAAACGTCATAATACGGCACCAGGTCGTATTTTACAACCGATCTAGACGAAACCTGTATATATGTGGAGTGAGTGCAGCAAGAGTTGTTTTTCAAGGAGGTGAGGAACAGCTGTGTAAGAGTTGGTTTATTTCGTAGTAGCGGGCACAAGCTAGTGTTTAATAAATGTTAACTAAATATTTCCACGTTAGTTGTTCTATTGTGTAAGTTTCGCTATTCTTTGCTAACATAGCACAAGTTTTGCGTTTTGTCTTCGTTTGTATTCTCTCTTGTACCAGCGCACATTTTCCATTTTCTTTGTTGTTTTTATGAAGATAAACATTTTGTATACAAAAGCGGTTAGAAGAAGCATTTTATTCAATTACCGTTAAATTCAATAACATAATATCACGCCTGTAATCTCTGAAAGATAGGCAGAGCTGTATCTATAGTACGTGAAATCGCGAAAAAAATATCAATTGTTCCCTACATTTTAACGAATTATTCGAACATAAATGTACGGAACGGCTGGTTTTTTTTTTCGCGATTTCAGTTTTGGTCCCATAGTAAAAGTTGTTCATAATGATGAGTAGAATGACCCCTTAAGAGGTTATTGACGTTTTATAATATACATAAATGTCACCTTCACTCACACACTGCTCATCTGAATTACTCACATCTCTTACGAGTCTAACACTCACCCAAGATAAACACTCACTCACTGTTGAATTGAATTTAATTTCCAAATATTAATAACTAGCTTTTGCCCGCGGCTTCGCTCGCGTTCATTTAGAATTTGCATTTTCATTTAGAACAATCAATTCGGGTTGTACACTGCTTGCTGTTTGGCGTTTGGCGGCATTAAACTCATAACACACTATTATAGTTTCTTTAATAATATAATTCAATCATGATTTGAAAGACACGTGGCGCCATCTATTATCATATGAACGTTATTGTTATTTTCCTCGGGATCAGTACTTTTTTCGTGATGAAAGGTACCCTATGTCCGTTTCTGTACACCTGCATAGCTATTCACAAAGGTACGATACGGTTTCGTGCCGTATCGAACGTCAGTGTTATCGACGAAGTCCTCCAAAAGCTATTCACAAATCCGAAACCGTACAATTTTTACAGTTCAAATACGGTATGAACACATCGATTCTTCCGACAGGTATTTGCTGTCGGAAGTGATATCGAACAATGAATATTGTTTAAAAAAAACGAATTTAGGCACTATCTGAAGTAAGTAACTATACATAATGTAGGTTCATAAAGTTTTCTTATTGTTTTGACCACTGAATAGATTCAAATTCAAATACAAATTCAAATTCAAAATATCTTTATTGTGGGCATATGTTTGCTACAGGTCTTAACAATATATTATAGTTCCAATATGTCCTGCCTAGTAGACATACAATAGTTATACATTAGCATTAAAGATAAAAATATTTTACATGTCAAATTTAGTATATAGTACATGTCATTAATACAGTGAAATTAAGAAATTAATACATGGTCAAAAGATCAATCAATAAATTCAAGAAATCTTGTAATTAGTAATAAAACAATAAGTTATTAAGAGCAAAATAAATTATGTCATGCTAGAATTATTATAATACGTTAGTGGATTAATTATTTAAAGATACATGTACAGTTGTTCTATTACTTGATGTCCCTGTGTCACTGTGTGGTCTTGAATTTGGAAAAGTTATCGTTTAGGTACTCTTTCAAGTTATAGTAACATTTATTAATTAGAAGGCTCTTTAGATGTTTCTTAAATAAGGCAGTATTCATAGCCCTTATTTGTTTAGGTAATTTGTTGAAAATTTCAGTAGCCATGCGAAACACACTTTTGTGCATTAAAGTAGTAAAGGTTCGACGCACACGGAGGCGAAGTGCGTCACGTTGTGGCCTATTATTGACTTCTGAGGCCAATGTAAACAAGTTTTGATTGACCTTAACAAACATTGACACCTCGTAAAGATATAGGCTTGGGAGAGTTAAGATCCAAGCTATGTATAACACTTTAGATTTATGATAAAAATATTTTGATTCTTAGTTACTTACTAGATTTATTTTAAATCATGCTTCTACTCATATTTGATTTATAATAATTATATTTCAAAGATAATACAATTTTAGGTGGTTACATTCGTCCGTAACATGGAGGGATGCGCTAAGGTAGCCCGCGAAATTCAAATTTTCTTACGTTTTTTGCAATTTGCAGGTCAGTAACAGTTTGTATGTTGATCTAAATGTGATTCGCGGCCATAAAAATATGGATTTACTGAATTACAATCATTAGAATCAGCATTACAACTCTCTAAGTTAAAAAAATCCTATCGAATGATTATTTCAGAAATTATCATTCAGTAGGATTTTTTGAACTTAGAGAGTTGTAATGAAAATTTCGCGGGCTACCTTAGCGCATGCCCCATAAAATACCCTTGCATGAATGCAATGAGCACCTGCCGCTGCTCCCCATGAGCACCTGCCGCTGCTCCCCTGACAATCTTGTCTGCAAATATGTATTTTTAACTACGTTTTAAAACTTGAAAATGAGCAATTAACAAGAAATAGTAATTGTTACATACTGATAAAATACCCAAACCCATTTTAATAAACTAGTCAGAGTTTTTTTGTTCAAAGATATTCAAATACCAAAATGAACTCAAAAGTTGAAGTTTACAAAGCAAGTTAATAGAAATCAGTTCAATTTTATTTAAGTTAAAATCATTGTTTACTGTTTCTTTTTTTGGTTAAAGTTACTCGATGCATATTCTATAGTTGCACATAATGAAAAACCCAATAAAAATCATTTATGTACAATTTTAAATTTTCTACCACAATTTTCTATTTACTACCATTGTCTACCGTTCCCCATAAACACACCTACAATAGGTTTTCAAAAAATCCTTTTCCACACGGATCTGTGAATAGCGTTTTGCCCGTCCTTCGGTTCAGAAATCAGGTTATCGAACAAGTGCCGTTGTTGATCCGGTAGCGAATCGTACCGTTGGCGTTGTGAATAGCTATGCTGAAAAAAAAATATATATGCAAAATTTCAGGATGATCGGTTCAGTGGCTTAGGCGTGAAAAGGTAACAAATAAACAAACAAACTTACTTTCGCATTTATAATATTAGTTAGGACTAGCGACCCGCCCCGGCTTCGCATGGGTACAATGCTAATGTGCAGTGTTTCTCTACTATATTATGCATGTATTATACATATAAACCTTCCTCTTGAATCACTTTATCTATTAAAAAAACGGCATCAAAATCGTTGCGTGGTTTTATAGATCTAAGCATACATAGGGACAGACAGACAGCGGAAGGTGACTTTGTTTTATACTATGTAGTGATAAGATTTGTAGCGATTTTAAATTATAAATAATTATATAAAATTGAAAGTATGTGATTTGCATCAAATAATTTTTGTATCAAGATAGTCATGATGTTTAAAAGTATCTCATTTGACAGTTACCGTAAAAGTACTGGTTTTTTTAACAGAACGGAATGGAAACATGATACTTGGGGCGTCACCCCAAATTGCTAAGTTAGTTCTGTACTGTTCGAGCTTCGGAACCAAAAGGTTGTCTTCAAGAAGTCTAAAGACTTACTGATTACTTTTCGCACAATGGTCCACATGAAGGACTAAGTGCGGAAACCAAACCAGAATACAAAGAACATAGACAATACTGATATTATATTGAGTATCCATTGGTTTAAGTAGTTAAATAAAGGTAAACAAATCGTAAAAAGGGTTTTTATAGATGACACTTTCTTGTTTAAAAACACTTTGTAACTTATAACCAAATTAAATGGATTTTTGATTTTTACGATAGTTTCCTCTTTTATTAATGTTTGTTAAACTATATCTTTTATTCTTTAACTACTCTTCGTTGATGTAAAGGCTTCTACATACCGGGGCGACTTGTCGCGCGACGCGACGCGACACAAAGGCACCGCCCGTCCCGCGACACGCGGGGCCTTTGTGCCGTGTCGCGTCGCGCGACAAGTCGCGCTGGTATGTAGAAGCCTTAACTGCTTGAGCACAATTTTTTAATTTATTAATAATAATACTTTAATATTTTGTAATCTGTCTAATATAATGAGCCTAAAATTACAGGTTCTCAAAACGTCAACGAATTATAACGTTGCTAAATTGAAGAGCATAACTGTGAAGTAGCATGACAACTGAAGTGACAGGTTACGTTGCAGGTGACGTTTAGTCGGTTACTTCACAGCTGTCTCGTCAAGTGGTTTATTTTGTTTAGCTTCATTTAACTACTTAAACCAACGGAATATAATTAAATAGTTCGTAAAATATTGCTATAAACCAAGATTGTTTGTGTGCAGGAATATAAATACAGAAATATTCGTACTGTAAAGGCGTTTCATTGCCTATCATTTAAAACTTGTATTCATAAAAATCCTTTACTTGTGCTGTGAGACCTTGCTTCTTGCCAAATTTCATGATTTTAGATCAACGGGAAGTAGAACAACAACGGTTTGAAGGTTTTGATTTATTTGCGAGTAAGAAAACATGTCGCATAAATCTCCATATTTTTTATTGCGTGACTTAGAAGCTTGATTTTTTTAGAGCTTCAAGGGACCGTAGACCTACGTATTTGATATTAATTTCAACTTGATACCTCGAAGCGTTCTTGAGAAAAAGGGTCTTAACAGACTGACAGACAGACGGACGGACAGATCCCATAAGGGTTCCGTTTTTTCTTTTTGAGGTACGGATCCCTAAAAATATCATAATAACTGGAAGAACAAGTGATTCTCGGCTTCGTTAAGGGTATTGTTACAACCGTTATATTGAAAATCAAATCTAAGCCCAAGCTTAAACGTATTTTTACCAAATTACAAAAAAATACTGTAAAGCTCCCGTCACACAATCTCCAATCTTCTCACAAACGCCACCAGCCCTTTGTATAACGAAGGTATTGTTAGTAAAATGGCCCCACAGAGGTGGGGAAATACAAACCTCGTATAATTTGTCCGGACAATAGGACAATTATTAATCGTGATGTTATTCGGGGATTCGTTATGAATTTCATTATGAATGCGGCTGAAAGGCTTTTTGCTCGTTTTGCTCTGTTGAAATTGATCAAGCAAAAGTAAAGTAAACAAATCCGTGCTGCTAAGTATTTAAGTAGCATCAGAATTTCAAGCAAATTATAATTAACTGCTACGGAAGATTTCTAGGGAACTTCTAGTTCCCTGGTTCTGGCAGAAACTTGAGAATATAGTTCAACTACTTAAGAGCGTTTACACCTTACAGCATTTCATACAAACTTTCAAGCCCTTGTTTTTCGAAATCACTGAACCGATTTTAATGAAACTTCATATGCATAAGCAGGATACAAAGGTCTAAAAAGTTAGTAAATAATATAATATAATATAATAAAGTTAGTAATTATTTAGAGAGATAAGATTATTGCTTGAGCACAATTTTTTTGTTAGATTTATAATAATACTATAATATTTTTTAATCTGTCTATTGTAAAGAGCCCAAAAATACAGGTTCTCTAAACCTCAACGAAATAAAACGTTGCTAAATTGAAGAGTACAACTGTGACGTAGCATAGGTACCTGTCTCTTCAATACTGAAGAGACAGGTATTACGTTTAGTCGGTTACTTGACAGCCCTCTCGTCACGTGGTTTGTTTTGTTTACCTTTATTTAACTACTTATACCAACGGAGTATAGGTATTAATGCGATCGGTTAGTATTAAAAGGTACACTCGAACGTAAGTCTATGGTCTATAGTTGGGCTAGATACTAAAATAATTAAATTTCAAATTATGACAATAATCCAGTAAACCCAAGCTCATGATAATAATAATCCGTATTATTGACCGTAGCGCGGTACCCTTACTTACAATGAGAGCATAGAGCGTAAACTTACCTAGTTATATTATCCACTGGGGCTCGCTAATTTATTCATAAGCTGATTATGTGTTCTAGTTTGAAAGTAATTAAACTTTTATAAGGATAACTAGCTTGTACCCGCGACTTCGTTCGCGTGAGTTTTCTTGTTCCCCCGGCCCACAGCGTCGCATTGCATCGCCCGCCCGCGCTATTACTTCGTTTTAGCATAGCGTTCGCGATCTTTCTGACTTTTTCTTATTTCTCGGCTGTTTTTTTTTTGTTTTGGTTGGGAATTTCCCATCAAATAACTTCTCCCGCTCTGGGCGGGGCGGGAGGGCATGTCAGACTTTTACTGACTAAAACCCACCCGTGTTACTTCAAATGCCTGTGTGCCAGGGCCACGATATCTCTTTCGGTCAGACTCGTAACCCTAGCAGGCATTGGCCCTTTCGGACCCGGTCGATTGGTGCTGACATGTCTTTGTGGCGCGCGTGGAATACAACGCGCCGTTGACCCGGGCCTGGTCCTTATCGGACGGCGAGCTACCCATCGCTCACCATCCGCAAGCCCGCGCCTACGGTGGCCAGAAATTGCTCGGATCCTAAGGCTCGTAACGTGATGTTAAATAGCCTATAACCCTCTTCGAGAACCGGGCTAACAAATGCAAAAATAATTTTTCAAATCCGACTGGTAATTCCAGATTTTACGCCCTACACTTTTAAATTTGTATTACAAGTTTTACCCCTTTATAATATTAGTATAGATAGCTATACTAATTATTGGTAGGTATGGGTAGGATATGGGTTTTTAATAGACCGTCAGTTGGCATTGTGGCACTTGAAAATTGTAGCAAAATCCGGCAAAAAGAAACGACACTTAATAAAAAACTTTTTACAAACAAAAAAATAATAACCGACTACCAAAAATAACACTACAAAGTGAAACAAAACTTTAATTTCGGAAGTCGGTGTCTTTGGATCTATATTTTTGTTTTTCGCCACCGCGCACCGACTTCCGAAATTAAAGTTATTTTTTAATTTGTAGTGTTATTTTTGGTAGTCGGTTATTATTCTATATTATACGGTAGGTATGTCTTTACGTGTTGACAAGTCGATTTTGAACGCTGTTTATCGAGCTTGTAGTGTCATTTTTGTAAATGAAATGAAATTGTTTATTCTGTAAATAGGTTATCGAAATCACTTTTACAAGTCATATTAAAAAATACAAAAAAATAAGCTAGATGGGAGTCGACATTTCCTATCTGACTAGGTCTGAGAAGAAATGGCGAAAGAAACTCAGGGGTCAAAGTCTCTTTTAAAGTCCAGGCATAATCTTAGTCAAATCATGTGAGGACCTTGCAGATCCGTGTCTGAAATGGTATTTTGAGGAGATAACCACACAAATTTGAGTGGATCTGTCCAATCAGTGCAAGCTTACTGACAGATTGTCAGTAATCTTGCAGGTCAACTCAAGACTTAAGGAGCTCAACGACTCGAGGAACAATACGAAAGAAAGGACATTTGGGTAGGCCACATAAAGTGCTCAAAATGCCAGACCATCATTAAAATTAACAGAGAAATAAATAAAAGGAAAAAAATTAAAGAAAAAAAAATTACCCACTATGTGTGACCAACTAAGATATTGTGGTGCTTTTACTAGCTATTTTAGAATTTTTACTATTTTAAAACATAACATAACATAATCATAACATCACGGCTGTATGCCCCGAAGGGTTAGGCAGAGGTGTACCTGTAGTACACCCACATTTCGTCAGTTATGTTTAAGTCCCATGTTATAGGGGGCCAGCCTATTGCCATCAACTGGGCAAAAATCCAGACACCAGGCTGCTACTGAGATAATTCCAAATGGAAAAACCCAATAACACTGATCGACCCGGGAATTGAACCCAAGACCTCATGCTCAGCAGTAGCGCTTGCGACCACAAGACTGTGGCGGCATCAACATCGCCACATGCGAACAACGCATAACACTGACGTCACGCAAAATCCTGCATTGCGCAAGCAGAGTTTACCGCGCAACTAGCATTTATACAACGTCCCGACATCAATCGTCGGGCAGTTTCCCACTATACACGACACCTCTATAGAGGATGTGTGAGCTTTACACCCTGTTCCTCTTTCCTCTATAAGACCAACGAGGCAGTTATTTTTACAAATTCCGATATTTGGTCAAAGGGTAAGGGTTGTTACACACGGCAATTTTTAGTAGCGATATCGTCGCTAACAAACTACATTTATGGTACGCGTCAAACTTGATGGCGGCTCTGAAGTGCGATATTAGCTGCGCAGACCACCCGTCACCCCCACTGACACATGAATTCGTTACTGCGCAGCGACTCTCCTCATGTTCCGAGCCGCCATCAAATTTTAATCGGACTGCACCTTACTTGCTTTATCGCTAGTGTCACGAGACAATCGCGCGCTAGTATCGCTGGGTGTCACCGCTCTAAAGAGCAATGAACGGTAAATTCCCAATCGATTGGATTTCGTGGCCTTTTTCCTACCATTACCGACCGTGGAGATCAGATAGGCGGTCACATCATGTAAAATTTTGGTATTCCGCTGCATTCGGACCGGATCCCATCCCAATATATAGTATGAGTCTTGATAATGTGCACATATCGAAATGAGGGAAACTTAGCTTAATTATATCGACGGAAAAAATATTTAAAAAAAACTTTAAAAAATCAATTAAAGTTTTTAAATTCTTGTTCGCTGCTGTGAACAAATCGGTATAACTTTTAAACTATAAACGATCTATCACAATGAAACAAACTCAGTAATGACTGAAAATAATAGGGCGTCTTTATAAAATAAAAACAAAAGAAAAAACTCGCCCTCAATTGAGAATTAGGGTGATTTTACAGCAAAAGTCTGATACTTTTTCATCAATTTTTAAAATAATTGTAAAATATTTCAATAAAAGTCCCGATGGAGAATAATTTAAAGTAATAAAACAGGGTAGGTAACCCTGTTTTATTACTTTAAATTATTCTCCATCGTATTAGCTTTCTAAAAGTAAAAATACCATGTTTATAACTCAATCACAACGTTTCCTATCAACTGTTAAAGAGGCCTTTCTTTAACAGTTGATTGGAAACGTTGTGATTGCGCTAGTATCGCTGGATGTCACCGCTCTAAAGAGCAATGAACGGTAAATTCCCAATCGATTGGATTTCGTGGCCTTTTTCCTACCATTACCGACCGTGGAGATCAGATAGGCGGTCACATCATGTAAAATTTTGGTATTCCGCTGCATTCGGACCGGATCCCATCCCAATATATAGTATGAGTCTTGATAATGTGCACATATCGAAATGAGGGAAACTTAGCTTAATTATATCTACGGAAAAAATATTTAAAAAAAACTTTAAAAAATCAATTAAAGTTTTTAAATTCTTGTTCGCTGCTGTGAACAAATCGGTATAACTTTTAAACTATAAACGATCTATCACAATGAAACAAACTCAGTAATGACTGAAAATAATAGGGCGTCTTTATAAAATAAAAACAAAAGAAAAAACTCGCCCTCAATTGAGGATTAGGGTGATTTTACAGCAAAAGTCTGATACTTTTTCATCAATTTTTAAAATAATTGTAAAATATTTCAATAAAAGTCCCGATGGAGAATAATTTAAAGTAATAAAACAGGGTAGGTAACCCTGTTTTATTACTTTAAATTATTCTCCATCGTATTAGCTTTCTAAAAGTAAAAATACCATGTTTATAACTCAATCACAACGTTTCCTATCAACTGTTAAAGAAAGGCCTTGCACTCGGCTAATCTCGGCTTAATAATAAAAAATATATATATTATATAAAAATAGGCTTTTTTATAGTTTTTTTTCCGTCGATAATATTAAGCTTAGTTTCCCTCATTTTGATATGTGAGCATTATGAAGACTCACACTGTATGCAAGTGATAGTGACTAAAGACTAGACGATAAAAAGGATATGGTCAAACTTACCCCTTCAGCATCCTCCACGACATGCGGTCCAAGTGAGGCAAGCGTGCTCCATTTACAAGATGGTGGCGCTCGCGAGGCACACCGCTTGTGCGCCTTGAACTTGCACAGTTCGCAGGCAAGCGCGTGTGCAGTGCCGAGCGCGCCGAGCGGCTCTCTGCATACGTTGCAGAACGTGGGGCGAGCATGTGTTGCTGCGTACCTGAGAAGAAGATTAGGTTTATAGTTTAGATATGAAGAAAATGTAATCAGGAGGTACTTTGTGGAAATCCATGACAGTAAAATGTTAAGTAAAAATATTTCGTTTTAATTCCGCAATAGCTAGCTGTTTTTTCATGACAAGAAAAGAGGACCAAATAGGCAATAATTGGCATGAGCGTTTTTAAAATCAAGGGAGAAATAAAAACGAGTGTGCCACACCACCACCACACGACTGAAGTAAAACTTAAATATGAATTCTAATTATACTTCCGTAACGCTCTCGTCACTTCCGTATCGCTCTCGTCACGCATTCACCAGCTGACTTCCCAAGTCAAGCGTGCCTAAAGAAGTTTTACTTAAAAAACAGAGAATTTTATCCATCTTATTTTTTTATTCTTATTTATTTAGTCATGTAACTTTATTGTTACAGGTTACAGGAAGAGGTAAAGTTAAAGTTCGGTTTAAATACCTTATACTTTCGGAGAAGTCTAATTCCACTAAATTCACAGGACCTCAATTCACAGGACCTCAATTTACAGGACCTCAATTCACAGGACCTCAATTCCACTTAGTAATAAAGATATGTAAGGATCGTAGCATACATTACATACACCTTAGGTTTAAATAATTTATTTCTCATATGAACTTAGATAACAATTCACGTAAAATGAGATACATAGTGCTTAAATTTAAGTAATTATAAATAAAATATTTGCCTCTGGGGTGTTTGTTGGTGGCGTTACAACATACAAATGTTTCTTAAGTTTTGTTTTAAATATGTCTATACTATCACAACTACTCGCACTAAGCGTTTCCAAATGTCTTTTATAATGCGCACAGCAAAAGAGTGGAACTCTCTGCCTGCATCTGTGTTTCCGAACGCATACAACCCTAATCTCTTCAAAGTTAGAGTGAACAGGCTTCTTCTGGGTAAGCTCACTCCATCGTCGACTTTGCCTCTGTCACCTCTGCCCTAGACTAAGGTCAAGAGCAAACCCATCCTAAATAAATAAATAAAAAAAAAAAAAGGGATTAATTCCCTAAATGACGGTTAAAACGGCATCAAAATCCGTTGCTGACATCCATGAGGAAATTCCACATCGGAACAAAAAATAAATTGTCGTTGTGCGGTGTAGGGAATAATTGCATTTCCGAATGCCGCCGCGCGCCGCCACTCGGCTAACGAACATAATTGTGTTGGAACCATCAAGTATGTAATATGTCACGACACTATATTTCGGGGAATTTCTGTTCACTAGCATGTGTCTGCTTCTGAAATTGTTGATGACTTGTTGCATTTCGTGGAACCTGTGGATTGGGCGTGTGTTTCTATATGTTTTACGTTGTTTTGCTCCTAACTAGTTGCTTTTGCTGTGTGCGGGGTGCGGGTGCGAATGACATGTGTACGAACCCAAATCGATAACAAGCAACAGTGGGGTCGCGTCACCGACATGCTACTGTTAACAGTATAATCTGTAGCTATAAATAAATAAAATAAACTTTATTTCCAGCATCGCAATAACAACCATAAGAATAACAAATACTTATAAAGAGAAAATAGAAAACTAAAAACTTTTTTACAAAAAAAACAACCAACTTCCAACAAAAACACTAAAAAGTGAAAAATAACTTTAATTTCGGAAGCACATAACATAACATCACGCCTTGTTTCCTCGAAGGGTAGGGCAGAGGTGTACCTGTAGTACATTTAATATAATATTTAATTTAATTTCGGAAGTCGGTGTCTTTGGTTTTGTATTTTCGTTTATGGCCACCGACTTCCGTCGGTCAGTTCTAACCTAACTAGAACTCTAATTAGTCTAATATAATAAAACATGCAAGCAAGCATGCAGCATGCAAGCAAGCATGTAGCAAGCAAGCATGCAGCAAGCAAGCATGCAGCAAGCCTGCAACATGCAGCAGGCATGTTTTCTGTCACGGCTCCGGTGCTGCAGGGCTACAGCGGTCCCATGCAAGCTTATCGTCACAGATGTGTTTCACGCTCACCACCGTGGCTTCGGCTTGCTGGCCGGCCCAGCCAGCCAGCCTCAGCTGCGGCGGCAAGCGTTGAAACCACCTGCTCCTCAGCTCGCGGGCCGCCTCGCCCCTACGCACCTACGCGATTTTAAATAACACTCTAGGGGTAGGGCAGACAAGACTACGTGGAGTCGGTTTTGCAGCGATTCGTTTCTGTCACGCCGCTCCCGCAGCACGCTCAATCAAATTAATCGCAATATTATATATTTTAAACGATAGGCCTGGCCTAATGATTTTCGATTACATAAAGGTTATATCAACGATCAAACAACGTTATGCTGTTGTAGTGGTATGCTTATGCGATGCATTTTTGCTAGCACCATACTAGCAGGCGTTTAAAATCGTATCAGATTTTCTAAATTATATTAAAAGTTATTAGAGATTATGAATATTATAGTAAATGAATAATATACTACATGAATATTATGTCAAATGTGCATTATAGGAAATGTTTATTATATCATAAGAAATTAGATAAAATGAAATTATATCAACAATTCATTATCTCAACTGATCGTTATATTAAACAAAAGTATATTAACTGAAATTAGGTCAAGTGAACGTTAGATTTTTTGTTATTATATCAACCGTTACACACCCTAAATTTATAGTGTAATTCGACATGTTACGACGACCCCAAAATAATTGGGATTAGGGCAGGAGACTGATGATGAAGTATTCAGGCTAAGTTTCAAGTTAATAGATCAACGAAAGAAGATTTTTTTCATACAAAGTGTATCCCCCTTTACACCCCCAAAGAAGTTAATTTTTAAAGTGGTTTGTGACTTTTCCATTATTTGACATAGAGGTTATACCAATTTTCGAGTTAATCAAGCGACGTAGTAAAATCCTCTCTTGTAAAATTGACTACCCCCTTTCACCCCGTTATGGGTAGATTTTCGAAAAACCCTGATACAAGTTATTCTTCATTTTTGGTCTTAAGTATAAATACTGAGTTTCGAGTTGATCGGACCGCGCGTTAAAATTCTTCTATACAAGCTTTGACATCCCATCCGTTGAAGTTAAGTTAACAAAAAAATATAAACTTTATAATTTACTTACGTAAGTATTCGTCCAAGTTTCAAGTTTATTAACCCTAGGAATAAGATTTTTGATGCAAACAAAACCCCCCATTTTCCACCCTTAAAGGTCAAATTTCCAAAAACCCCTTCTTAGCGGATGTCTACGTGCCAAATTTCAGGCCAATCTGTTCAGTGGTTTGAGCTGTGTTGATAGACCAATCAGTCACGGTTTCCTTTTATATGTACATATGGCTAGATATATATAATTATATTGAGAACCTCCTCCTTTTTTGTAGTCGGTTAAAAATCATTTATAGCCAGAGTGCATCTCATGACAATTCCAATAAGACCAAACACGGGTAGGATACATTGTTTTTTAACGGAGTTCCAGTGCCTACCATCCGGCTTCATCATCAGATCAGTTTGATGGTACCATTTTGATCAGAACTATTTATTTAAATTTGCTTCGCTTAACTATCTTAATCCAGATATCTCATCGCCACCCGTGAATTACGTATCACTGAGAAGTTCCGGTGGCCATCTGTGGCCTTCTTCATCTGTTCCATTTCACCAAATTATACTTTCTGAATGCAAATGATTGACTTGTTGATGAAAATATAAAAAATGCTATAGATATGCCTATAATATTCGAGGAGTTCCCTCAATTACTCATAGATCCCAACATCAGAACTGGATTTTGAAAAAAATGGGACCAATCTGGAAGTATATCCTTTCAATTAAAAAAATTATTTTCCAAATCGGTTCATAAACGACGGAGTTCTGAGGTAACAAACATTAAAAAAAAAAAAAAAAAATACAGACGACTTGAGAACCTCCTCCTTTTTGTGAAGTCGGTTAAAAATACAAAACATTAGATCTCATGTCGTGCGTACAAATATTATGGTTGCTAGAGAGTAATTCACACTGACCTCCGTACTAGTAAAAACTGTATCACGCTAGTTCAGTCTTCCTCGTTCTCCAACAATCTCACACTTAACAGCACTTTATAGTGAACATAATATTTTAAGACATTTAGCAGGTGTTCGGTATTAAATAATACATTCGTAAGGTGGGTAAAACTAAAAATTATTATGTATATGCAAAATATTTAGAAAAAAAATTGTTATAAACAAGTTGTTGTGTTGATGTTTGTATGATGTTGTGTGTTGCTGTAGTATGACGTGTTGAGCTTGGCCACCAGTGAAAGCATTTTATAGTATTATCTATTCACTTCTGCCGACAGTCCCCATGTCTGTTTTTTAGGGTTCCGTACCTCCAAAGGAAAAAAAACGGAACCCTTATTCACTTCGTTGTCCGCCTGTCTGTCTGTCAGTCTGTCAAGACCCTTTTTCTCAGGAACGCGTGCAGGCATCAAGTTGAAATTAATATCAAATACGTAGGTCAACGGTCCCTCGGAGCTCTAAAAAAGTTAAAAAAAATACGGCGATTTATGCGACATTTTTTGATACTCGCAAATAAATCAAAACCTATAGGGTACTTCCCGTTGACCTAGAATCGTGAAGCTTGGAGAGAAGCAAAATCTCACAGCGCAAGTAAAGGCTTCTACATACGCGTGACGCGACACGGCACAAAGGCCCCGCGCGTCACGGGACGAGCGGTGCCTTTGTGTCGCGTCGCGTCGCGCGACAAGTCGCCCCGGTATGTAGAAGCCTTAAAGGAAAAAGGCCGAAAATTGTTAATTTGTAGTTTTATCACATATAATTTTTTTTGCGATTACAAACTTAGATTATCAGTTGTGAAATTGACCGTGGTGTAGGTATATCGATGTATCGGAGAACATGTTTTTCAACTACAATGTTAAGTTTGTTTTTGGGATAAATTCATCCAATCTACGAAACCCTTCATTGTGCGTGGTCACTCACGCACTTGGCCGGTTTTTTTTGTTAAAGTAGAACCGTTTGCAGATGCGTTGACGTTACATCAGACCAGTTCCAAATAGCAAGCAAAGATATTTAATCAAAAGTCTGCCATTTACTACGTGAAATTCCTTCCTGGTGTAATATTGTTTGTATCGTTGTAGCGGTATTCAATGTATTACTTACATTTCTATTACAAGTTTCAGCTTGGTTTCATCAAGTAGGTACTGAGAAATGTTCTGGTTTGTTCCTTTGTTGAATCCTTTGACTACAGTTCACAAGTATTTGTAATACCAACCGATCTTGATAGTAAGTTTCTTCATCTTTGTTAATGCGAAAGGGTCAGGGTAGCCCGCGAAATAGAATAGAATAAAACTAGTAGTTCTGCAAACAGAAGACCTCGCGAGCACAAACTTTTTTGCAACAATTAATGCAATCCTAATCCTAACTAATATTATAAATGCGAAAGTAAGTTTGTTTGGTTATTTGTTACCTTTTCACGCCTAAACCACTGAAGCGATCATCCTGAAATTTTGCATATACGTAGTCAGGTGTACAGAAACGGTCATAGGATACCTTTCATCCCGAAAAAAAGTACTGTTCCCGAGGAAAACAACAATAACGTTCTTATGATAATAGATGGCGCCACGTGTCTTTCGAATTGTGATTGAATTATATCATTATAGAAACTTTGGTAGAGTGTTAAGAGTTTTTTTGCCGCCAAAGAACAAGCAGAGTACGACCCGCATTGATTGTCAAATTCTAAATTAACGCGAGCGCAGCCGTGGGCAAAAGCTTTTTATTTATTTATTGTGAATGTGAAGACTATGTGGGTCATTGTTTTATTTTTTATTTTAAGTTTTTCTCTCTCAGTTAGTTTTACCCTTGGTCTGGCAGTTTAATTGATTTATGCGGCCTACCCAAATGTCCATTCTTTGGTATTGTTCGTCACATCGTTGAGCACTTTAAGTTCTGAGTTGATCTGCACGATTACTGACAAATGCAAGCACTGACTGGATAGTTCCACTCAATTTGTGTGGTTCTTTCCTCAAAAGACCATTGGAGACCTCAATCTACATGGTCTTAACATTATCTGACCAAGATTATGTCTGGACTTTACAAGAGACTGTGACCTCTGAGTTTGTTTCGGCCTTTCTTCTCAGAGTAGTCAGGTAGGAAACGTCGACCTCATCTAGTTTTTAAAATATGATTGACGTGTACAAACCTACATACAGAGAATAAAATAATTTAATTTCATCATACTACTAAAGTTATTTAAAACGGGATATTTACCACGTTTTTTGTTTTTAAAAACACGGTAAAGAAAAATAATGAGTAAAAATTTGTAGGCCAGCAAGAAAAAGTAACTAGTAGGTTTTAATTGGCAGAGGTAACACTACAGCCTAGTTTTGTTATGAGAAGGTGGCCCAGGTGCTCCATCAGTCTCTACCTACTAGTTAAAGGGCCGATTTCACTGGTAGAATTCTAAAAGTGAGCGTTTTACTGCATTATGAGGAGCTATTCTGCTCATCACGCCGAAGATCCTCATCAGATCTTTACCAAATTTCTTAATGTCGCTATTGCAGCTGCACCTTGTATATTCTATGTAATATTATGAAACTGGAAATGTGTAAGTGCTGAGCATACCTGTAAGTGACTAATTCACTCTAAATTTTAAGTTTAATTGTTACAGTACCCCAATTTTTTTTATAAGTGAATAAGTCGTTGGAGTGCGAAATTAAGGCGACGATAACCAACTTTTAATGATTTTATACTGAATATCACGTCTAACCGAGTAGTGTTAATGATTTGAAAAAATATATATTAAATTAGAGCATTTTCTCAATAACTTAATATGAGAATATTTTAGATTATGTTTATATTACAAAGTGAAATTAATTTGTAAAGTTATGTCTAACGCGGATAAAAAACTGAGAATGGCGCAAAATCTACCAAGCGTATAATTTCTGAAACCTTCACCAACTTAAAGATAATTTTATTATTGATCTTTTAGTATACGCGTTTTATTAAAATACCTTTTGTTTTGTGTATAATAAATAAATAATGCGTCAAAATGGGGATAGCGCTCCTTGCTGGGCGAGTCCTATTACTGGCTGAACGTACGACGCGTTGCGTGAGCTCAGTACAGAACACGCAAGCTAACCACTCAAGGTCACTGGAATATATCTGAGTCTTAAATAAATAAATACTGTTCCAATATGTCTACATATTAGATGACACCTTGATCACTTAAGACAGATCCCAGACAGGTAAAAGCATAATTTCCATCTTACAAGGTAATTAGTGATGTTAATTGAATTCGGTCCCACTCTTAAGCTTAAGAACCTTTTGTCACAGACAGAAGTGAAGTTAAAATACATGTAATTGGAAATAAGGAAAGTGCTCGACGTGATTATGCAACTGAGAACGAGAAAGTAATACAAAGAAAATAGAAGCAGTCAAAGGATTGGAGAAAAGTCTTCATCGTGTCGCTGGCATTAATTTTTAGGGTTCCGTACCTCAAGAGAAAAAAACGGAACTCTTATAGGATCACTTCGTTGTCCGTCTGTGTCTGTCTGTCAGTCTGTCAAGACCCTTTTTCTCAGGAACGGGTGTGGGTATCAAGTTGAAATTAATATCAAATACGTAAGTCCATGGTCCCTTGGAGCTCTAAAAAAATCAAGCTATTAAGTTAACGCAATAAAAAATACGGCGATTTAAGGCTTCTACATACCGGCGCGACTTGTCGCGCGACGCGACACAAAGGCACCGCTAGTTCCGCGACACGCGGGGCCTTTGTGCCGCGTCGCGTCGCGCGACAGGTCGCGCCGGTATGTAGAAGCCTTTAAGCGACATTATTGCGACATATTTCGATACTCGCAAATCAATCAAAACCTGCAGGGTACTTCCCGTTGACCTAGAATCATGAAATTTATCAAGAAACAGCACAAGTATAGGAAAAAGTCCTAAAATTGTACATTTGTAGTTTTATCACATAAAAAAATTGTTTTTTGAGATTACAAACTTATATTTACAGTTGGAGAATTGACTGTGACGTATATCGATGTATGGGAGAACATGTTTTTCAACTACAATGTTAAGTTTGTTTTTAGGATAAATTCATCCTACCTACGGAACCATTCATTGTGCGTGGTCCGACACGCACTTGGCCGGTTTTTGTTAGCCCAAAACTTCGCCAGTTTAACTGCGTCATCGGTGTCAACGCAGAGGTCACTTTCGCTGCATGTTCTGGGGCACAGAGGACAGGATAAGAGGCGGAGCATAGTTTGTGTCACAGCTCCACATCACACCCTGCTGCCTTTTCGTCGAGGTGTAAATCGAACCTCATAAAGTGGAGCTCCATTGTATGAGGTTCGAATTACACCTTCCCACTTGGTTTCGGAGACGGTTCATGGACTTCCAAATGGACCACGGAAGGTTACGTTAAGGTCGAGGGAGATTTCGAGTGCTCTCCCAGCTTGCAGTAAGCGCACCGAGCAAATAAAGACCTTTTCCGGCCCCCTAAATGGATCCAGGGACGCTGGACCCGGGGACGTCCATCGCCCCTAATCATACAAGACCCGAGGTGGTGGCGCATAATTTTCCACGTGCGCTCTTAGACGTCACGGGAAGAGTCAAACACCTCACTCCCCCGCTTGACCAGACGGGGCCCGCATAGGCGGTCACCAGTCAGGGGCTGCGTTGAAAAGTGCTTAAGCGCCACCGTAGCCTCCGGTGCAAGTGTGCGTGGGAACACGGGGTGGTTTTAGTCAAAAGAAGTCTGACAGACCCCTCCGTCCACCCCAGGACGGAGGACATCCATGATGATTTCCACCCCGTTACCAAAAAAAGGTTATGTTAAGGATACAAAAAAATGAAGCCGTTCAAGATAAGAAAAAAATTATGCTAAATGACGAAAAAGTTACTAAATTAACTTGTGATTTCCTGTCACCAAAGGAAATCAGAATTTTGATTTTACGACGTCCATTAAACGGGCGATTAATCAAAATAAAATAACCATATAATTTGATGGATGGATCCATCAAACGCATTATTATGGTCAGTCCATCAAAATATATTATATTATAGCGCGGTAAGGATCAACCTAGAATGAGGGTGCTGTTCTACCACTATCAAGATGAGATTCATGATAGGTGCGGGCGTTTCAAAGCGTTATTAATTGTTATTTCCCACCAAAGAAGCCTCGTCGGTCTATTATAGCGCTACGTCTGAACTCAGGTCCTGGGTTCGATTCCCATGCAGGTCGGAAAAAGTGTTATTGGGTTTTGAAAAGTGTTATTACACAGTAGCAACCATGCAGGATTCTGGATTTCTACCCTGTTGATGGCAATAAGCTCGCCCCGTATAAAGTGGGAGTTAAACATTCCTGGCGAAATGGAAGCGTCCTAAAAGTAGACATAGGCAACCATTCGACAATTACAGGCCCGATCTATCAAAAAAAAAAAAACAAAATTAAAAACCGGGCAAGTGCAGGTCGGACTCGCGCACGAAGGGTTCCGTACCGTACCATTATCCATAAAAATGGCAAAAAATCATGTTTGTTGTATGGGATCCTCCTTTTATTTATTTTTAAAGTCAATATTTATATCTACATACGAGTGAATATTTCAAGCGTCTACCTGTTGCCGTTATCAATATAGAGCAAAAACGAGCAAAAAAATCACGTTTGTTGTATGGCGCCCTTAAATATATATTTTATTCTATTTTTTTGTATTTGTTCTTATAGCGGCAACAGAAATACATTATCTGTGAAAATTTCAACTGTCTAGCTATCACGGTTCATGAGATACAGCCTGGTGACAGACGGACAGACAGACAGACGGCGGAGCCTTAGTAATAGGGTTCCCTATTTCCCTTTGGGTACGGCACCCTAAAAAATACACAGAAACCTACATGGGCGCTTATGAAACGTCAGAAGCTACGTGCACGGTTCAAATTGGTCGTTTCCTATGGAGAAGAGCCGGCAAGAACTCCACGGTTACTCTTATAAAAATAATTGGCTTTTACAATGTTTTAAAACTACAGTGTTAATAGGCATGGGAGGACGGTGTAGGTCAACAAGTACCAGGTACAAAATAGAAAATGTTTTACATATCTACAGTCTTAAAAGTCTCACATTCACAAAAAAAAAACTATGTAAAATAGTATTTAAATAATAAATGTTGAAATGTTTTCTTAAAAAAGTAAAATTTTGTTATGCTAGGTTCCTACAAAACTGTATGCTAATGAACGCTGCTGGCCTTAAGACTCAAAATCCAAAAAACCAGGCTTTTCCTGCATGGTAAATTTACCCAAAAAGGATCAATAAAAAAGACAGTGAGAAACTTAAGGATTTTAATAATTCCTTTAATCTCCGTATTCATGCATCAATTTATAATCTTGCTTAAATCTTAAGACGCAGATATATGCCTATGACCTTGAGTGGTTAGCTTGCGTGTTCTGTACTGAGCTCACGCAACGCGTCGTACGTTCAGCCAGTAATAGAACTCGCCCATCAAGGAGCGCTGTCCCCAATTTGACGCATTATTAATTTATTATACACAAAACAAAAGGTATTTTAATAAAACGCGTATACTAAACGATCAATAATTAAATTACCTTTAAATTGGTGAAGGTTTCAGAAAAATACGCTTGGTAGATTTTGAGCAATTCTCAGTTTTTTATCCGCGTTAGACATAACTTTACAAATTAATTTCACTATGTACGAGTAATATAAACATAATCTAAAATATTTACATATTAAGTTATTGAGAAAATGCTCTAATTTAACATATATTTTTTTCAAATCATTAACACTACTCGTTTAGACGTGATCTTCAGTATAAAATCATTAAAAGTCGGTTATCGTCGCCCTAAGACGTAAGCGATGCGCACAAATACCAGCTTAAATGAAAAGTATAGCATTTCCATAGCTTATTTTGTAACATTAATTATTTCCCCGCATTAACTTTGGTATCATTTTGAGGCTTCATCATAATTCATAATTTCAGCCGAAAGACGTCCACTGCTGGACATAGGCCTCCCCCAATTTTGAGGCTTACTGCAGATTTACTGCACATCTGGTTAATGAGGAAGGCTTAGACTTTAACAGATACTTTTATTTCCTTAACTTAATGTAATATAAAAAAAAAATACACAGCTAATTATTTACACTAAGAAGATACTATCATACTAGCGGTTTGGAAGCGACTGCGGGGCGGAGCGGACGCGCAGCGCATGCGTCGCGAACACGCCGCGGCTGCGCAGCGAGGACGTCGTGGATGTGAGGAAGAAGAAAGTGAGGCGGAGCGGCCGGGCTGGCGTTTGTACGAGACAGTATTCACGGTGATCTTGTTGCGCGTCCGCAACGAATTCGCTGCGCAGCCGCGGCGTGTTCGTTGCGCGCCCGTAACATATTCGTTGCGCGCCCGCTCCACTTTGAGGACGCTCGCTATTTGCTAGTATGATAACGCTCTTAAGCGTCGAAGTACTCGTCCGCATCGCTGTTATCCGGTAAATTACATTTTGGGATAAACTTTCAGACAACCAGCTGTGCTTCTGCTTACCACATTTGTCTTCATTTCGTTTGCTTAAAAGCTTGTCCAGACGGTGCGACATCGCGGGCGCGACGCGACTCTAGTAGCACAACTTCTTTGTCGGTGCCTGTCGCACCCGCGATATCTCACCAGTCTGTACGAGCCTTAAATCATAGTGCAATTTGCTGAGTGAATGCATATCCTAATCCTAACTTAATATTATAAATGCGAGTGAGTTTATTTATTTGTTTGTTACAAATTATTATTTTTATTTCAGACCAAGGGATCCATATAGTGTTAGTATGAACTTAGCCTATGTTAGTAAACTCAATCCGCCTTATTACAAAATAAGATTTATATTTTGACATGGCTTAAACCATGGAGCCAGTTATTGTAATAAGAACGTAACAGTGATTGAAATACCGTTCTTTATACAGAACTGAAAACTTCGTTCGGTAATAAGTTGTCAGTTTTGTGTTTAGGAACTTTACCATAGTCGGAATAAAGTTCGAAATTCAATAATGGCTCCATGTTTTAAACCAGGGTCTGAAGATAAACCTTGTTTTGTAATAAGGGGGTTATAACTTAAAAAGTGAAAAATAACTTTAATTTCGGAAGTCAATAAGGGGGTTATAACTTAAAAAGTGAAAAATAACTTTAATTTCGGAAGTCGGTGTCTTTGGATTTGTTTTTGAGTTTTTGGCCACCGACTTCCGTAATTAAAGTTAATTTCACTTTGTAGTGTTATTTTTGGTAGTCGGTTATTATTTTTTTGTAAAAAGTTTTTTATTATTCACTTTTTAGTGGATCAGTTTTGAATTTATCTAAGTTAACTAAGTTAAGTTAAAAGTTAGTTAACCTAATGTTAACTGCTCATCACCTTTTACAAAATATTGCTTTTCCCGATGCTGGGACGTTGATTGTTGACGTTCCTGGTAAGAACCAGGAGAACTGCCACTCACCATATTCATAGTGACGAGCATAAATTGCTTAATCGCAACCCGTTAAATAAGTACTCATTATTATGGTCCATCAACCTTGTCCGCCAGTGTAGCTATAATACTTGTAGAAGTTAACGCCTGCTTGGTTTAGCACTAACTTCTGGGTTGGTTACTATTTGGTTATATATGATTTAATTATACGAACTAAAATTGTGGTTTTTTAGGATTATATTGAACACAAAGTTATTACAATATAATTAAATGGTAAGTAAGCTAAATAATGGTAATCTAGGCTAAATTAACACTAAAATGGTTTGACGTGGTTTGGTTTGAGTTACGCGATTGGTAGTCGAATACGTAGTAACTGGTACTAGTTGCGATACATGCATTTATGGAAATGCATGCAGGCAAAAGTGCTGAGCTGTTCGGTCGCAAATATTGTACCGAACAATACTGTTAGGGCTACGCCTGAATCACCGCAACATCGATGCACACCGCTTGCACATGATGGCATGAAAGTCATCTATTCGCGCTTCCGCAAACATGCCCGATGCACTGCAAAATCGAGGCAGCCCCAACAATATCTTCAGTGCATTATTGTACTGCACGCTCACACGCTACAAGGGCTGAACGGATTTGGATGAAATCTGGCACACGATTAGACCATGACCTGGATTATGACTTACTTTTTATCCCGATATTTCCACGGGATCGAGACTTATGGGGGTGAAACTGCGGGGCACAGGTAGTACAGTCACTAGCACTATATGGTTATACTTAGCAACTTTATTAAAAACTTTTTTAACTGTCGGTGTTTTTGGTTCTGAATTTTAGTGTTTTGCCACCGACTTCCGAAATTAAAGTCATTTTTCAATTTGTAGTGTTTTTTTGGAAGTCGTTTATTTTTTTTATAAAAAGTCGTGGTGTTTATTTTTCACTTTTTAGTGGGTCAGTTTTTAATTTATCTAAGTTACAATAGCCTAATGTCAACTGTGCATGACCTTTTTTGACGATAATTGTTGAGGAGTTCTCCTTGTAAGAACTAGGAGAACTGCCACTCACCATATGCATTGTGGCGAGCATAAATTGCTTAGCAACCATATTACAGTACCTAATCGAATCGCAACCCGTTAAATACTTATTATTATGTTGTTCCGGTGGCCATCTGTGGTCTCCATCATCAGTTCCACTTCACCAAATGGTGATTTCCGGAAGCAAATGCACGAGTTACTATAAAAAATACCCCAATCGCTATAGGTTTGGCTATAAAATTCGAGGGTTTCCCTCGATTTCCATGGGATCCCCTCATCAGATTCTGATTTGGTGTCAATGGGACTACCTCGGGAGCATACCCTTTCAAACAAAAAAATAATTTTCAAAATCGGTCCACAATCGACGGAGAAATCGGTGAACAAACATAAAAAAAAAAATCATACAGCCGAACATATAACCTCCTCCTTTTTGGAAGTCGGTGAAAAAGTGATTTCCTCCAACTATATTGATTGTAATTTTATTTTACTACGAACATAGTAGTTTGGTACCCAAACTATTATGAAATAGATCTTTTCTCAAACTTGCAATCGTTATTCCACGAGAAAATCGGTTTTGAATTTTGCTGTTTACATATTAGTGCTCCTGACCGTACTAATATAAAGACGGAGGAAATACGTCCGTATTGTTTAATTTAAGAAGATGCCTCCGACTGCATGAGATTGTTTATATAGATATAGATCCGTTCAGAGGTTTAATTTCCAATTCTCAAAATGTCCAACGGTGTCAAAATGTCCAATTGTCAAAATGTCCAATGGTCAAAATTTCCAGTTCTCAAAATATCTAATTCCCAAAATGTCCAACTCCCAAAATGTCCAAACTTTGAGAATGTAGCTTTGCTCAATAACTCATCAAAGCGTTTTCTTGTTTCCATCTTTTCTTTTTTCATCTTCAAATATTCACTTTTAACGCGAGTCGAGTATTTAGATTTTTACATTTTGACACCCCGGCCATGTATAGATGAGTAGTATCAAGTAGCACGCATCCGGAACTCCACCTCTGCTCGTCTACTTGTTACTAATGGTATTTCCAGTCTTACCAGTGATGGTCTCCAGAAGACAGCCTAGCCACCAGGTCAGCCACGTCAGCCCCGCGGTGCAGGGCTCCGCGCAGTGCGCCGGCCCACGACTCCATCTCGTTGCGGCTGTCGGCGCAGAGGACCAGGCACCGACTTGCTGTTATGACCTGGAACAATAGGAATGTTTGAGTACAGAGGAGTCATTTTATGGGCAAATTCCTGTGAAAAACTTTATTTTTTTAAAGCACAAAAGAGGTGAATTAGGTCCATATGCGATCTTAAATCAACAGAAAGTAACAAACCGCATTTTATGTTCTTAAAATTACTAACGTTACCTTGTCTTTACATATACGAGACCGCTTTTTTCGTAAAGAAAAATGGTGATTTATTTAAAAAAGCTTCAGAACAAAGCTATCGATCCATAAGACCAACATATCGACACGAATTATGCCTAAGAAGTTCAAAAACCGCCCTTATGCACAAGAGCATACTTTGCATGGCTGCAAACATTTTTATAAGCTACCAAATAACATACAAGATTTAAACCTGGATGCTGAGTGCAAGCCTTTTTGTCACAGTCATGACGTGCAGTTGCCGACTATTTGTTATTTTTGTGCTCGTGATTTTAATGTAGATAGGTTTTTTCTTTTCTTTAATGTTTACTTGCTCGAGTCTATGTTTTCCTAAGCACGTGTTTCTGCGACGAATAAAATTATTTTTCTTTCTTTCTTTCTTTCTAAACTTGACACAATGTAAACGTAAATAAATAATTTTTGAATATACCCCATATTCACTTTTGGGGGTAAATTAGAAACAAAAAAATAAAGATTTATAAACTGTACCGTGTGACATATCTAATGAAAGGGCTTGTTGTAAGGATTTCAACATTTTGTTTTTATTATTTTAAAATAAATACTTTTAAAATGATTTAAGAATATATCTGAAAATTGACCATTCCTCCCCTTATCTCCAAAACTACAAAGCCTAAAATTTTGAAAAAAATACAGAAAATGGTTATGTAGAACAGGAAAACCTATATGAAGTCTATGGTCTTGAAATAACATGGTAAATCTCTCGATATTGTGCGTACAAATTTATATTTGCAGTTGGAATGTATGAGGGAACATGTTTTTAAACTACTATGTTATGTTTGTTGTTAGGATAAATTCATCCCAACTACGGAATCCTGCATATTGCGTGGTCCGACACGCACATGGCCGGTTTTTCTCTCAATTTTTTCATTTTTTTTTGTGCTTTATTAACAAGAACCAGGTTCTTAATAATTAATTACAATCTAGCCTTTAAGACTAGTAAGAAATTTTAATCTTACCTATTTTTTACGTGTTAATTATTTTAAAACATAGAATAGTGTTTATCGCACTTCATACAAGTCCGTTCCACTTTCTTAGTCTAATATTATAATAAAAACACTTTGTTCATGTGTTATAAGAGTGTTATTGTCACTATTATTTCTACACTTTTTACACGGCACCTCAGATTATATAGTAGCACTACACTAACTCAAAGGGTGTGTTTCTCCGAGTACAGATTGTAGAAAAAGTCGTCAAATTAGATTATTGCATTATTTATAGTGAAGGGTACAATTATAGCAGAGTTAAAGGAGCATGCTGACCTTGCTGCCACCCCCAATACATATTATTCACGAGGAGTACACCCGTAGTCGTAAACTACGGTCATAAATTCAAGAAGTCGAACATGAGCCTTTAAAAAATGTAGTGATCCTATCGATTGCTTGAAAGCAAGGGTATCAATTATAAAAACCGGCCAAGAGCGAGTCGTACTCGCACACGAAGGGTTCCTTACCGTATTAAGATCGAGCAAAAACCGCCGAACAAAATCATGGGACTCCATACAAGAAATGTGTTCTTTTTTTGTGAGTTTTTCCGTTCCTTCCCGTTAATTATTAACTTTACTCAAAAATGCTTGTAATTTGGTCATTATACAACCTCCTTTAAGCAAACTCGACCTGTCTGCGCTACTTGAACAGGCGCCAGCAAAGTTATTTGGAATTTTATTGCTGGTGAGTTACAACCACGAGCAATTTCCTTTGAAAATCCATTATTGCCGAGTTTTGTTTCAAAAATAGTCAGCTTTGTTTGTTTCAAAAAGATTTTGTTCATAATTTGGCTGTATAGGTAGAACAATCATCATTGCATAATTAAAAAAAAAAACAAAAGCGCGGGGAAGAAACAAAAGCGCGGCGCGTTGATTTTTTTTGCAATTCTCCATATTGTTTTCCATTACTCGTTATCATTATATTGTTTAAGTAAAACACTATACAAGGCTTGGTCCGCAATGACTGCGTTGCTGGTGACGCTATGACGGCCTCGAGCTTAGCTTAGCTAGGCTCTCGGCCTTCAAGCTTGGTCATCATTGCAGCCCTTACTGTACGCGTAATATATGTCCAGTTTATCCATCAAGGGCTGCAATTCTGACCACGCTGTTTGGCCTGGAGCTGCGCTATGCTGCGCTTTCGGCCATCACCAAATCTGCCAGCTTCGCAGTCGTTACAGATCGCAGCAGTAATGTACTATTTTTTTTTTAAATTATTTGTTGTTATAGAGGCAATAGATATACACAAGCACAGAAGCTGATCATCCCCACTTTACGTGCAAGTTACCTCCTTTGCACGTAAAGTGGGGATAATCAGCTTGTGTTATGATATTTATTTTTAAACAAAACATTTTTTTTCTAGATTTTGAATTTACCACTTTGTCGGCGTGATGACGTCCGTGTTTGGGTCACATAATTTCACAATATATGTGTATCAAATTTCAACGGTCGGTCCAGTGGATTCGGAGCAAATCGGCTGTGACAGACGGATAGACAGACAGCCAGACAGACACACGAGTGATCTTATAAGGATTCCGTTTTTCCTTTTCAGGTACCCTAAAAAACATTGAGAATTGAACATGAATTTCGGAAGTCGGCGACAGTAAACGAAAATACAGAATCAAAGACACCGACTTCCGAAATTGGAAGTTTTTTTTTTACATCAAAATCGTCATATCACAAATCGATTTGACACAAGGGTTGAGAGCCGCCGTGTAATTGTTGGTTCATCCAATCACGTCAAGCTCACCCTTGCTTACCTCCCCTAGCCTTTAAACAAAACGGTCCCCTGTCTATAATAAGACAGATCGATAACCAGGACAAGGCCTCCTACTAAAACTATTTGTATGGAAAATTACAAGTTCGTAAGTCCCGAAACTTGATGATGGCGGAATCTATATTGTATACAACTAAGTATTTAATATGGTCTCTTGATTCCGTTGTTTCGTGATGAGCTTCAAAGTTGAATAGTCAGAAGCAAATTTGTTTTTCTTGTTGCTGTTGTTATTTGTTGTAAAACGGGAATTGGACATCAAAAAATGGGTCGTAGTTGGGTCTAATACCCAACTACAACCATTTTTTTTTTCTTGCTTGAAAATTCTCATGGATGTCCTCCGCCCTGGAGCGGGAGAAGGGGTCTGTCAGACTCTTACTGACTTAAAACCACCCCAGTGTTCCCTTCTCACAATTCACCATGGATCTTGGGATCTAGTGCGACTGCCGCAATCCCCGGCTAGTGCCGCCCGCCTCTGCGGGCCAGCTCAAACCCAACTACGACCCAAAGGCAACTAAAAAGGTATACAAGACATCACAGACAGACAAATTAAAAATAACATTGGTTTTCGTATAACCGGAGTCACACGTCACTATAATTATGGCATGTTAGGGTCCCCCCCCGCACACGGCCAGCGGCCACAACCACAAAATGCCGCTACCGGCGGCATATTTCCTGTAGTTTTATGTATATTTTCTGATAGTAACTGTTTAAGACCTTCATTAAATACTTAACACGATATATTAATGTAACTTGCCAAAGCGTCATCAATGGATGCCATTACCGCGCAACACAACACACCTGTCACTAAACAGAAATAATATAATTACAAGCAAACTTGAGCCGTGTGTGGTCAATACCGTCATGCATACTTTGCGCAAGTCTAAATTTGCGCAAGTAAATCGTAACGTGTATGACTACCATTAGGTTATTTTTGAAGTGAAAACTTCTTAAGGCGCGTTGAGCACTTTTAGGGTGAACAAAAATCATGGCACACGCGTCATCGTCACCGAACACTTCGATACAATTCATAAGTTACTTAGTTTTCACTTCTGACGTGCAGCCCTACGACTGATAGTTTTTTTTAAACAGGAATGCTTTCTCTTGAAGCGCGACTTTTGGACTGTAGGAGAGAAAAGATTCGAGGGTCAGACCCGTTGGCTGATAGGCGGTGTATTGATTTATCCTAATTCATTATTGATTGCAAGTCTTTATTCGTTTAAGTACCTACTCATTTCTAGAACCTAGTTGTCTATTCAAATGGAAGGAATACCAGAAATATTCTCAATCATCAACGTATAGATATAATGCTCCGTTTACTTCAAACCAAAGCTAGCATAGACTAGATGGGCACATGCCAATCCGAGTAAGGCTTTCTATCAGGGGAATAATTATCGTAATCTGATCACTATTATCATATTTCACAAACATACAAACGTAGTAACCTCTTTAATATTTTATAACAAGGCTTAACCCAATCAACTGTTACCATCACATTAATATTTAAATTAATTGAAACATTAAACCTAGTTTTGAAATTCAAATAATTAATTAATTAATTGACTCAACCTCAATGTGGCTGCCGGATAATTATAATGTACGTACTTAAGACGCTGACAACAGGTAAACCGCTGTCACTGTCAGACTGCATACAAAAGAAAGAGAAGCGCGATGACACAACGCTTGTAATTTATTGCAAAATATGAAGCAATAGTTTATTTACTCAAAAATTAGTTGAGTACCTAATCGAAAATAAAAAACAACCAAGTTCTGCACACAAATAAGTCGTTCTTGTTAATAATTAAATACCAACCGTACGTTGATATTTAATACAGATATTTTGGATTGAAACTCACGTAAAGGGTTAATTTACCGTTAATTTGTATCGAGATTATACCAACCAAACTACCAAACCAAAATACAAACTTGCCGCGCTTGACTCGGTGGAACGCAGAGCTAAGAGGCTCATTGGCGACGTAAAACTGGTGGATGCCAATCTTCACAGCTTGGCCCATCGCCGCAAGGTCGCCTGCTTGTCGGTCTTCTACAGATTGTACTTCGGTGAGTGTGCCCAAGAACTCCACGACCTCATTCCACCGGCCCCCTTCTATTATCGGAAATCTAGACGCACTGCAGGTTACCATCCCTTCCTGGTTGCTATTCCACCAATTCGCACTAAGCGTTTCCAAATGTCTTTTATAATGCGCACAGCAAAAGAGTGGAACACTACCTGCGTCTATGTTTCCGAACGCATACAACCCTAATCTCTTTAAAGTTAGAGTGAACAGGCTTCTTCTGGGTAAGCTCACTCCATCGTCGACTTTGTCGCTGTCACCTCTGCCCTAGACTAAGGACAAGAGCAAACCCATGCTAAATTAAAAAAAAAAAAAAAAAAAAATCTAAACGTGTTTTGGTAACAACCAAGTTCTGAGAAATATGTTCAAGAATAACATATATTTTTTCCGCTACCACAAACTATATAGATTTGGCAATTTTTTTGTTTAAGACAAGCCTACTTATATCATTTGCTTCTAGTATTATCCGCAACTCCGCATCACACCGCATGCGGAAACTGCATCAAAGTGTTTACGGTGAATCAAACGTGGGTTTAAAGATTCTTTATTTATTCTAAAAGAACAAACATTGAGAACGCTGCTGCCCATTCCCTAGTAAGTCCCTCTTTTACGACACCCACGGGAAGAAATGGGATGGTGCAATGCTTTACGTCCGGCACCAAACGGACAATTTAAATAATTGCACATTATTATTCATACATAAACTCGCGGCTTCTTCCCATGGGGGTAGACAGAAACTATAGAACGCCACCGCTATGCTCCTTACATCCTTTTGCTTCGTTTACGTTCATACATATGCACCCTAATTGCGTAACACGATATAATCACAATCTGGATGATTTTGAAATATATTGTTTCATAAGTTCGAAACAGTTGTCTGATCAACAACGTATACAACATGACCCAGAATTAACGCACAACCTCTTAAGGGGTCATTGTACTCATCATTAAAAACACAAAACCAGAAATAGCGAAAAAAAAAACAGCTGTTCCATAAATTTATGTTCTCATAACTCATCAAAATGTAGGGAACAGCTGATTTTTTTTCGCGTGTTTGGTTTGGTTCCAAAGTAAAAGTTGTTCATAATGATGAGTACAATTACCCCTTAAGAGGTTGTGCGTTAATTCCGGGAAATGTTGTATAACGCAATGAATGTTGTCGAACACTAGAAATGTAACCCATTGCTACTAATAGTGTGTTACGTATTAACCCCACGCCGTCATACACGCACGTTGCGCCGCCGGTTGCCAGTACTACGCAGCTGACCTTTCTGAAGAACATCACCAATTAGGTCACTAAGCATATGATGTATCTGCACATTATTATACCATATTATTATATTAAGTACCTAAATGTAAGGTAAAAATTGTAGTAATTTAAATAAATGTAATTATAATAATAATACTTTAAAAATTGTTCATCAAAATATACAGGGTGTGATAGGTAAGGAATTAGAACTGGAGCTGTTCATGAACTGTAGTTATATCGATATCTTATGTGTAACTGAACATTGGTTAAAAGTCCACCAGTTCATGTTCAGCTTTAACAACCACCAGGTTGCCAGCTCATTCAGCAGAGTTAATATGATACGCGGTGGCTCTTTAATAATTGTTCGTAACAATATGAAATTTAAAGAACGTAAGGATATTGTGAGCCTCTCTGTTGAGCGAGTTATTGAAATAGCTTGCATTGAGCTTGAGCAGTTCATTGTAATGAGCATATACAGGCCCCCATGTGCTTCATATGATATTTTTGAGAAATATATGGAAGAAGTATTATTAAAGACTTGTAACAGTAATAAAACAGTTGTTGTCTGTGGAGATTTCAACATTAATATACTGGAAAAATCTGCTACAGTAAATAAATTTATAACCTTATTAAAGTCATATAATTTGTACAATACATTCTTTGAGCCGACTAGAATAACTGCCACTAGCGCTACCTGTATTGACAATATTTTTACAAACTTAAGACCTTCTAGCCATTTAATTATAAACGAGTTGGACTCTGATCACTGTGGCCAGTTAGTAACTTTCCCTCGGAAAATAGTCAGAGCTCAAAGAAAACTAGTGAGTTATATTCCTGTAAACAAAAGTCGCTTAGAACAATTTAAAAATAATTTAATGGAAAAACTACCGGGTTTGCCTTATCACACCGACCCAGATCAAGCATATAATTTACTATTTAATCTCATTAATTGTGAATTTAGGAAGGTGTTCACCTCAAAAACATTGCCTGTTTGTGACCACGTAATATTTAGTGATTGGGCAACACCAGGTATTTACAAAAGTAGGCAGAGGTTATATGAATTGTATGATGAAAAAACATATAACCATGATGAAACTTTTAAAGAATTTGTTAAAAAATATTCTAAAACTTTTAAAAGAGCCTGTTCCTCGGCAAAAGCCATACACATTAAAAATAAAATAAAATCTTCTGGAAATAAAATTAAAACAACTTGGAATATTATTAATTCAGAAATGGGAAGAACGACAGTACGGAATCGTGACTTCCATCTAAAAATCAATGATGTAGATATTAAGGCAGACATGGAGGTGGCAACTGAGTTTGAATTTTTTTTCACTAATATTCCTATTTTAACAACCAAAACTCTGTCATCGTCGTCCTCCACTTCTGCTTACTCAATATTAAAAGAATGTGTACCAGAATGTGATAAACACCTTAAATTCACGGTCGTTACCGCTAAAGACATTATAGAATCTTTTAAAGACCTTGATATAAAAAAAACTGCGGACCTTTGGGGGTTATCAGTACATACCATGTCTTCAATAATTAATGTTATTTCACCCTTTTTAGCAATTGTTTTTAATTCTTGTATTGCATCTGGTGTATTTCCTGATCTGATGAAACTTAGCAAAGTGATTCCTCTGTTCAAATCTGGCAGCACAACTGATCCTACGAATTTTCGGCCTATTTCGATATTACCTACATTGAGCAAAATCTTTGAAAAATTAATTTTGAAACAAATGTTAGGACATTTTAATAAACATAATCTACTACATCTGAAACAGTTTGGTTTTACTAAGGGTCGTTCAACTACAGACGCGGGCGTGGAATTACTGAAGAGCATATTCGAGGCCTGGGAGGAGTCGCGGGATGCTCTTGGCATTTTCTGCGACTTGTCTAAGGCCTTCGATTGCGTTCATCATGATACACTCATCAGAAAACTGCACCATTATGGTTTGAGGGACAGTGCTCTCGACCTTCTGACTTCTTATCTGAACAACAGAATTCAGAGGGTTGATGTTAATGGCAAGAGATCTGCAGGATCTGCGGTCACTATGGGCGTTCCGCAGGGTTCAATTCTAGGTCCATTCTTGTTTCTAATTTATATAAATGACTTCCCTTTTCACATAAGGGATAATCACAAGATTGTATTATTCGCAGATGACACTTCACTCATTTTTAAAATCAAACGTCAGCTAGTCAATTTTGAACATGTTAACGATGCACTCTCTAAAGTTGTCCATTGGTTTAATGTAAATAATCTTCTCCTGAACGAGAAAAAGACTAAACTCATTAAATTTTCAATGCCAAATGTCAGGCAGCTAACTACTAATGTTCAACTTAATGGAATAGAGTTGGACCCTGTTGAGTCGACAGCTTTTCTTGGAATAACTATTGACGGTAAATTACAATGGGGCCCACACGTAGAAAAATTGTCAGGAAGGCTTAGTTCGGCCGCCTATGCTGTTAAAAAAATTAGACAGATTACTGATGTAGATACTGCCAGAATTGTTTATTTTAGTTATTTTCATAGTCTTATGTCGTATGGGATCCTTCTCTGGGGAACATGTGCGGACATTAATAATATCTTTATTTTACAGAAAAGGGCTGTTCGAGCCATTTACAATCTAAGTCCAAGAGATTCACTTCGTGAAATATTCAAAGAAATAGATATTCTGACTGTAGCCTCTCAATATATACTTGAAAATCTATTATATGTACACAAAAACAAATCAAATTTTAAGAAAATGTCCGATATTCATAGTTTAAATACCAGGAATAAACACAATCTTGCTGTACATCGCACTCGCCTCCACAGAGTAGGCAACTCTTTCATGGGTCAATGTATACGCTTTTACAACCAACTTCCTACTGACATTCGGAACTTACCCATTAAACGATTTAAAATCTGTATTAAAACTAAACTTTGTAAAAAAGGGTACTATAAGATTTCTGATTATTTAGAGGACAAAAAAGCTTGGGATTGAGCTGCTCGCTCTGCTAGCCTTGTGATAAAACTTGACATTTTAATTATTATGCATGATTTTATATACATATTGACATTGCAGAATATTGTATACAATTTTACATGAATGTTTACTTTGAAAAGGATTATATTTACTACTTTAATTTATTATGAATGTGAGCACTATGTGGGTCATTTTTTTTTTTTTCTTTAAATGTTTTCCTTTCTTTTCTCAGTTAAGTTTTAATGATGGTCTGACATTTTGAGCGCTTTATGCGGCCTACCCAAATGTCCTTTTTTTGGTACTGTTCGTCGAGTCGTTGAGCTCCTTAAGTTTTGAGTTGAGCTGCACGATTACTGACAAATGCTTACACTGATTGGTCAGGTCCGCTCAAATTTGCGTGGTTCTTTCCTCAAAAGACCATTTCAGACACGGATCTACATGGTCCTCACATGATCTGACCAAGATTATGTCTGGACTTTAAAAGAGACTTTGACCCCTGAGTTTGTTTCGCCATTTCTTCTCAGGGGTAGTCAGATAGGAAATGTCGGCTACATCTAGATTTTTTTTTATTTTTTATATGACGTGTAAAAGTGATTTTAATATCCTATTTACAGAATAAACGATTTCATTTCATTTCATTTCATTTCATTTCACGGCTGACTCGTGTAGAATAACAAAATCAAATACTTGCCACAAAAAAAAAACAATAAACAAAATGAACATAAAACAGTTTGTTTTCCCCAAATTAAATAATTAACAGCAAGGAAAACACACAAAACCACATATAAAACATCATAAATCATTGTCAGTGTTAGTGGTTTTATTTTAAAACCGCACCACGTGTTGTTCGTACCGATGCGAAGGACCAAAACAATAATATTATCGTACGCCAAACGAACTTCGTCCGGTACCGCCGCGCGGTATGTATAAACTGACATGACGCACGGACAGTGTGCTATGTACTGATTCGGTCTTTATGGCGTATTTTTACTTCATGGTAAATTCATGCAAAAATTATTCTATTCTACTCTAGTGAAATGATAAAACATTTCACTAGAGTAGAATAGAATACTTTTTATTAAGAGCGTTTACGACTTACGGCATTTCATACAAACTTTCAAGCTCTTGTTTTTCGAAATGACTGAACCGATTTTAATGAAACTTCGTATGCTTATGCAGGATACATAGGTCTAAAAAGTAAGTAGAAACACTTTCGAAAAATAGTGTTCCAGCCAAATTAAACCAATTTTAAATTTTCCATAGTTAGAAAATGGTTAAATAATCAAAGTTAAATAATCGGCCCAGACGTTTCGCAAATTAGCCGGAACAAACAGACAGAAGAAAAAAAAAAAAAAAAATGTTGTTGTTATAAGTACCGTATATACTTTCATATGAATTTAGTAAAAATATGTTATTTTGACATTACAAACACTTCAATTTTATTTATTTGTATGCATATATAGATACAAAAGTAACATAATTATTTCTTTAATACATCCCTACATAATATACAAAAGTTAGTACATGGCAAGAAAAAGCTTTATAGTTAAAAATGTTGAATTCAATGCGGGCATAGGGATTGTAACTGTCACCCGCTATGACGATACGGGCCACGAAGCGACGCTATCTCTTTATGAAACTGCAGCAGACGTGAATAGAATGAATACTGAAACTGTTGGACAACAACTGTTGGGCTTTGAATATTACATTTCGAATGTTATTTTTTTATTCAGTATTATTTGTTCTGGTGACTTAGCATAATCATAATCAGCCTATAATCTTCCCACTGCTGGGACACAGGCCTTCTCTCTTCGAGAGGGAGTGGGCTGTAATCTACCACGCGGGCCCAGTGCGGGTTGGTAGATGTCACATGTCTTCGAATTTTATGGTTCTAGGACATGCCGGTTTCCTCACGATGTTTTCCTTCACCGTTATGAGAGCAGTGGTGATTAAATAATTTACACAAAGTAAAGCGCCTGCCTGGGTTCGAACCCACGACCTACAACTCGTAAGTCGGGGCCGTTACCACTGGGCCACCACTGCTCTTCTTCGTCTGGGGACTTACGGGATTAAAATTCGTTCGATCACAATATTAGTTTTTGTTAGCTTTCATGCAGAACAATGAAAGATAACGATACATATTATATGTTTTAATTTTTTTGTTATATTAATTTGAATTAATTTTTTGTTATTATTATTGTTACTCGTGAATCACCAAAATTTTTAATTACTTTAATTGTATAACATATTCTTTTTGGCTTTGTATTATTATGTAAAACCATAAAATGGTGCATGTTGTGTTAGCCTAAGTGATTGTTGCACTTATAAATGTATCTACTATTATGGAAAATATTGTTAATGTATTGTGTAAACAATTGTTGGCTAACTTAAATAAATAAATCACTGGGGAAATGCGGGTGTACTATAGGTACACCTCTGCCTTACCCCTTGGGCATTACAAGCGTGATGTTATGTGTAAGCAAAATACAAATGAAAATTGATAAGAGCTTAAGACAGTATGTTTTGCAAAACAACTGATGTTTCTATATTTTCGCATTTTATTTATGTATTTTAAATCCATAATCCATCTTTGTACGGCACTCAAACATGTAAATAAATGAAGGAAAATTCCCTAGCGGACCCGTATAAGGAAAAGGACCACTACATTCTATTGGTCCTTTGAGACGAGCGATGTTTTGCTAACTGGCGGTCTTATCGCTCGCTTTGAAAGTAATAGCAATTTGTTTCACAGTACTGAGCAGGCAATGGACAGTGAATGAGTGTAAGTGCCGGTATTTAAAGACTTTTTGTGAATGTGCGTGCTAATGGTAAGGAAGTTTTAGATGATCGTGGCACGCTAATGAACGTTTAAAGTGGGTAGTTTGAGCTTAAAGTAATGGATGACCGTCTTTAAGACTGTAGTCGAAATTGCGGCAGTGTATTATGTGGTGCCGTCTTTGAATAGAATAGAATCAAACGAAAAAAGGGGTTCGTTTAAGTATGTATGTGTATCATTATTTCAGGCGAAAGACGTCCACTGCTGGGCAATAGGTCTCCCCGAAAGGTTTGCCATAATCGCCACGGTTGGCAGGCGGGTTGGGGATCGCAGTATGGTGTTAAAATGCATAGAGAACTGCCCATTCTCTAGTAAGTCCCTTAATCGCCTTTTACGACACCCACGATAAGAAATAGGATGGTGCTATTCTTTACGTCCGGCACCACACGGGCAATGTATGTGTATAAAAACAAGGATTAAAGAATCAAAAAAAAAAAAAAAAAGAAAAAAAAAAGGAGGAAAGTATTAAAATTCTTTAATCCTTGTTTAATTCCTTAGATATATTTATATGTCTAGATAAAGTGTCGCGCTGCAAAATAACTAAAACAAACAGGCCAACTTTGATAGGCTGGTGTGCGTGACAGCTTCGTCTTACACCTGCGCCATGTCATTGTGCTGTCATTGTGTTATTCTAGTGTACGTGCATTTTGCGGCCAACAGATGGACGCAATTTTTTTCGACGAGTTCACAGGTTTGACTGTCTATCTAGACATATTTATATCTTTGCCTTCGTCTTTCTTCGTCAAAAAGACAGTTTGTTGTTTACAGACACAAATCTCAAATACATTTAACCACATTACATTTTGTAACGACTCAGGCCTGTATAGTAGGTACTACAATCCGCCGAAATTCAAAAAATCAACAATTAATTATAAATTCCGGAATCAATCACGAACAACAATAATTTTTCACGCGCTAATTTCTTAATTTGTTTCTTTTTAGGGTTCCGTACCTCAAAATGAAAAAAGGAACCCTTATAGGATCACTCGTGTGTCTGGCTGTCTGTCCGTCTGTCACAGATTCTGTCAGGTCTGATTTGCTCCGAATCTACTGGACCGATTAAGTTGAAATTTGGTACAGATATGAACTTCTGTGACCCAAACACGAACGTGATACGTAAATAAATTAATTTTGAATATGGAGGTCACTTTTAGGGGACAAATTAGAAAAAAAAAAAGTTTTGCTGACTGTACTGTTTTAGAAGACAAATTAGAAAAAAAAAAAGTTTTGCTGACTGTACCGTGACATATCAAATGGAAGGGCTTTAAGGATTTTACAGATATATTTTTTTATAATTTTTAAATACATACTTTTGAAATTATTTAAGAAAATAGATGAAAAATGACCATTCCCCCCCCCTCCCCCCTCCCATATCTCCAAAACTACAGAGCCTTAAATTTTGATAAAAATACAGAAAATAGTTCTTTACTTATAATAGATTACAGGAAAACCTATAAAAAGTGTGTGATCTTAAAATAACATGGTAAATCACTCAATATTGTGCGTACAAACTTACATTTGCAGTTGGATTGTATGGGGATCATCTTTTTCAAATATAATGTTAAGTTTGTTCTTGGGATAAATTCATCCCAACTACGGAACCCTTCATTGTGCGTGGTCCGACACGCACTTGGCCGGTTTTTAAAACAGTTATATTTGTAAGCTAGTTCGAAATTTATATAAAATCTTTGATAGGTTCCTTGGTTGTCATATTTCAAACTAGAAAAGTGCGTTCCATTTTTGAATTACACGATAGATATGAGTTTTCATAGTAATTCATTCAGCCGCTAAACATGACAAATGTGGATTTTCATACTATCATTACCGGCCGCCTGCTCGCAAATATTTGACCAGTACAGCATTTTCGATTTGTATCGAAGAAGGTTGTCAAAATAATGCTCGAAATTCCAAGCATTTATGAGATTTTTTTTTCCTTACAAAAATCAGCCCCAGAAACAAGTGCCGGAACGAGACTAGGAACAGTCGTGGAAATTGTCTTTTACGGAAAATAATTAAACAAAAATATAGAACAATTATTTTTGTAAATTAATTCTCATGTAACTGTATTTTTATCACCAATCCATATTTTCCTTTCATTTTAGTACCAACAGCTGAAGTTAAAGAGAAACAGACAAATTAATAATATCTGGTTAATTTCTTGTGTGTATTGTATCCTCGTCTGTGGTTCAATTACGTTTGTTATAAGATATTCAAACGGAAACATGTGTTCTGGCTGGTTATTGTTAAAAGTTTAATTGAAAATAGGAGGAATTTGTTTTTGCATTTCCTGCTCTAAATGATTATGGAAATATGAGTCAGATTATTATTTATTATTAGAATGCGTAGTTCATACAAACGTCATACCAAAATAATTTGTAAATCAAACATATTCATAAGGTAGTGTGTATTTATTTCGATTGGATTACAGAATATCTAGGTACCTTCCCAAATATATATTTTGAAAGGACAATGATATATCTATTGTAATTTAATTTAATTTTGTGCATGTAATTTAATTTTAATTTATAATAGATTGTAATTTTGTTTTATTTTTGTAATTTTACTATGGGTTTAATACCTGAATTAAACGATTTTTTTATTTTTTATTTATAAAGACGAGATATGAGGAATTTAAAATTTCCTTAGAAAACTTATTTTGTGTCCATTCAAAATATATATTTGGGAACTAACTAGATATTCTGTATTCCAATCGGAATAAAGACACACTACCTTAAAAATATGTTTGATTTACAAATTATTTTGGTATTACGTTTGTATGAACTACGCCGCCTCTTAAGTAAGGTACCTATGAGTGCCTATCTATTATTCTTCTAACTGCCGTATAGGTGCAGTAGTTAAATGCGATGCAAGTACAATAAAAAACGAAAATGTTTGGGTTTGAACTCACAGCAATATACTCAATCTGCCCGCCTTATCCTAACAATGTTAGAGTCAGCTTCCAGTCTAACCAGATGCAGGTGAATACCTATATTTTACATGGAGCGACTGCCTATCTGACCTCAACAACACGATACTCCTTGGTAAGACTGGTTGTCAGACTTTTGGGCTTCTGACGACCTCTAACGCGTGTCAAAGATCCGAATGACAGCCGGCACCAACGGCTTAACGTACTTTCCGAGGCACGGAGGAGTCTCGGTATGTAAAGATGGTCATCCATCCACGGATGAACCCCAGCAAGCGTAGCTTAACCCGATGGATCGAGCCGTGCGACTGTTATTACTTAGTGACAAGCGAGATTTCTAATGCATATTGTATAAAAATATTATCTCTCTGGACTCCTCCTCCATATAACTTTAACTGTGCCAAAGGTGAATGCCGTTGTGCAGTACCACATTGCGGGGGAGCGTGTCACAACCAAATTTAGTTCATAAAATTACTACTATTTTTTTGATAAAAAAAATGTTTTTCATAATTTTATTTTATCATTTTTTCGGCATGATTAATATGTATATCCATGCCAAATTACAGCTTTCTAGGACTAAGCGTCTCTGAGCTAAGCTGGGGACAGACGGACGGACGGACAGACAGACAGACAGACAGACGGACATGGCGAAACTATAAGGGTTCCTTGTTTACTACGGAACCCTGAAAAGGGTACAAAATTTTTGCTTCACGTATTAAGACGCTGACAACAGGTAAACCGCTGTCACTGTCAGACTGCATACAAAAGAAAGAGAAGCGAAATGGCACAACGCTTGTAATTTATTGCAAAATATGAAGCAATTATTTATTTACTCAAAAATGAGTTGAGTAATCGAAAATAAAAAACAACCAAATTGTGCATACAAATAAGACGTTCTTGTAATTAATTAAATACCAACCGTACGTTGATATTTAATACAGATATTTCGGATTGAAACTCAAAGTAAAGGGTTAGTTTACCGTTAATTTGTATCGAGTTTTTTTTTTCTAAACGTGTTTTGGAAACAACCAAGTTCTGAGAAATATGTTCAAGAATAACATATATTTTTTCCGCTACCACAAACTATATAGATTTGGCAATTTTTTTGTTTAAGACAAGGCTACTTATATCATTTGCTTCTAGTATTATCCGCAACTCCGCATCACACCGCATGCGGAAACTGCATCAAAGTGTTTACGGTGAATCAAATGTGGGTTTAAAGATTCTTTATTTATTCTAAAAGAACATATATTGAGAACGCTGCTGCCCATTCCCTAGTAAGTCCCACTTTTACGACACCCACGGGAAGAAATGGGATGGTGCTATTCTTTACGTCCGGCACCCGGTCCGGCAATTTTTTTATTTAAGACAAGCCTACTTTTATCATTTGCCACTTCTCAGCGCCTTAATATAAAGATTTTATACACGTGCTGGTACACCATAAAAGCGCACAAAGTGGTACATTCTCACTATTAAAAGCTCCATTTAGCCGCTCTACATTCCGACGACGGAAAGTGCTCTTGAGAAAACAGCTCGCTAACGAGAACTCTACAAGACTCTACCTCGCTCTTACAGTGATTTGTTTCACTCTAGCCTCGAGTAGAGCTTGACACCTACGTAGTACCTACATAATTTTAGAGAAGCAGAACCTTCACTAATTGGTACATAATAGTTATACAGGGTGTTTGGTGCATCGTGTGCCAAATTAAATTGGTCGACTGAAGGGGTCATCCGCTAGCCTTTCAGACCCCTTAACACCCCTCATGCTCTGTGGATTTTTTTTTATCGACTTTTTATTGTTTTCCAAAAAAAAGACCCAAATTTTACATTCAAATACAGATTTAAAAAAAAATATAAGGCGTAGACTCTGAATTTTATTTTTATTTCGATGTGTATTGTTTAAGAATACTTTTAAATACAAAATTAGTGATATTAGTCACCTAGTTCTTTTTTTACTCGCAAAGGTAAAACTTAAATTAAAGCTGTACATGTTACAGCTGTTTATAAGGCTACAAAAAAAAATCAAAAGCGACCGGGATCTTCCAACTCCTTCATTAATTCTCCAGTCTATCCTCTTTCTAATGATGTGCCACATGCCATAAAAGTATTTTAACAACTTTGTGAATTCGCTAAAATTGTGAATCGAGTCACCTAAGGCTAATATTCAAAATTATGATTTAAAAAAAAATCTCTTAAATGATACCTGTCAAACCTATAAATCTGCTATCTCATTCTTATGGTTAGGTAAATTCGTGTCTCATATCTGTATCTTTCGTGGGATTTACTTGAAATAAAAAAACAAAATTGCATTTTTAACATTTATTTAATCATTGTTACAAATCTTGCTCAAATTGTTGGCCTCTGTTGCGAATGCAGGCCCGACACCTGTTTCGTATTTCAACAGTTGTTGTACGAAGTCGTATTTCCTCCTTAATAGTATTGAATGCCGCTTCTATGCGTTGGACTAATACCTCCCTAGTTGGAACCTCCGTGGCATATACCAACTCTTTGGCACGTCCCCAGACATAAAAGTCTAACGGAGTTAGATCTGGGGAACGTGGCGGCCATGGAATAGGGCCATCGCGTCCAATCCATGCATTGGGGAACACATTGTCGAGATATTCCCTCACAGTCAATCGCCAATGCGCGGGACAGCCGTCATTTTGAAATACAATGGGCACACGTTCATTAAATACGGGCACATCGGTCACTAATTCGGGCAGGTCTTTTTGTAGGAATTCCAGGTAGTCTTCGCCATTGAGATTATCGGGCAGGTAATGCGGTCCAATTACCTGATTCCCAATCACTCCTGCCCAAACGTTTACACTAAACCTTCTTTGAGAAGATTTCTGTCTTTTAACACGTGGGTTTTACGTTTTCGTTGTCCAGTGGTGCAAATTGTGTAAATTGAGGATCCCATCCTTGGTAAATTTGGATTCATCCGTCCACAGTATTCTTTTAAAAAAATCAGGATCATCCACATCCGTGTGTAAAAGAAACCTGCAACCTGACCAGACCTGCAACAAACAAAAAACTCTTTTAAATTTCTCTTGGGCAATAAGTAATTGCACAAGAAAGGACCCGCTGTTCGTGCTAATAGATTCACTACCTGGAAGTGACGCCATACCATACCCATTACCTGCTAAACAAAGGCAAGGTCAAACAAAGCTTGCACGGGTTTAAAGTTAGTTTAAAATTACGTACCTTGCACCGGAGTGTAGTGGAATGGATGCTTTTTGTTTTGACGAAGTACTTTCCACACTTTCCATATTGAAATATCAAGATGTGATGCCACATTTCTAATGCTTCTTGTAGGGTCTTCCTCAAAAAGTGCCAGTATTCTCTCGTCTACTTCAACATTATGTCGCACAATATGGCCCCTTGGTTCATTAAAAGTAACACTGCCAGTCTCGCGTATGCGTCGGTATGTGTCTTGGAAGATTCTGCGGCCAGGTAATCGTCTACCAGGAAAGAGTTCCTGGTAAAGTCGTTGCGCTGCACGAGCGACGCCATTAGCGGCTCCGTAAGCCATCATGATGTCCGCATATTCTTCGTTAGAGAATGTCGCCATTGCAATAACAAAAAACTCAAAGTTTAACAATAACAACAAAAATTAAACAAATGTAACAAGAACCAGCAAAACTTAACGATAAAAAAGTAATAAAAGAATCGCGGAGTATGGTGAACTAGCACACACGTTAGGTAGCAGAGGCAGTCATGTCTCGACAAAAAAAATGGCGGGTCGGGCGGCGCGATTTGTTCAAACCGATTTAAGGTATGCAAGAAAGAGATAGAAGATAGATTTTACTGTGAAAGAGTGAGAAAACAAATTTTACCTCTTTCTCAAGTAACAGTTCCGCAATAAATATTTTTTCATTAGAATTTGGAATGTAGTTTTATGTGACTTGATTCACAATTCTAGCGAATTCACAAAGTTGTTAAAATACTTTTATGGCATGTGGCACATCATTAGAAAGAGTATAGACTGGAGAATTAATGAGGGAGTTGGAAGATCCCGGTCGCTTTTGGTTTTTTTTTTGTAGCCTTATAAATAGCTGTAACATGTACAGCTTTAATTTAAGTTTTACCTTCGCGAGTGAATTAAAAAAAAAACTAGGTGACTAATATCACTAATTTTGTATTTAAAAGTATTCTTAAACAATACACATCGAAATAAAATTAAAATTCAGAGTCTACGCCTTATATTTTTTTTTAAATCTGTATTTGAATGTAAAATTTGGGTCTTTTTTTTGGAAAACAATAAAAAGTCGATAAAAAAAAATCCACAGAGCATGAGGGGTGTTAAGGGGTCTGAAAGGCTAGCGGATGACCCCTTCAGTCGACTATTTTAATTTGGCACACGATGCACCAAACAGCCTGTATATTCTTAAAGGTTTCATTAGCGATAAAGTGTTTTCTCAAAAGCAATTAATGTTTCTAATGTATTTCTTAGCTTTTCATTTATTGACCGAACGAGCAAAGCGTCTCTGCTTTAAGTCTGGCAGTATTTGCTTTCCTCTGTCATGCTGGTAGCACACTTCCGCCACGAAACCATAGCAGCGAAACCGCAGTAGTTCAATTCAACTGGCTCGCGTAATGTTCCGCTACTCGCATCCGCACCCTAATTGCTTAACACAGTTTGAATCGGAATCGGAATGATTTTGAAGTATAAAGCAAACAATTTTTTCTACCATAAGAAGCAATGGATTAGCTTCTTATGGTAGAAAAAATTGTTTGCTCAACAACGTAAATAACGCAATGAATGTTGTTGAACTGTCAAATTGAAACCGATTCCTATCGATAGTGTGTTACGCAATTATCCCTCTAATTCGAGTAGCGGAACATGACGCGAGCCAGTACAATTGAACTACTGCGGTTTCGCTGCTATGGTTTCGTGGCGGAGGTGTGCTAGCAGCGTGAGTTTGTTGCTATTCCTCTAAAGGTCGTATTTTACAACCGATCTGGATGAAACTTGGTATACTGCTTTTACGACTTTATAATTTTTTTTGTTGTCGGTGATTTTTGATTGCAGGGTACTTCCTCCAAAAAGGTGCAAAAAGGGCGTTCCGAACCAGCGAAACCCGATTTCGCTGGTTCTTTTTATTTGAAAGGTAGTAAACTTCAAGTTGGTCTCATAGAAAATTGGTGAAGATCTGATGAGGATCTTGGGTTTAAAGATTCTTTATTTATTCTAAAAGAACATACATTGTTCACTTATCGAATAAATACATGACTAAGGTAATTGTAAAGTCCAGTAGCTATTTTGATTTTTTCTTAATGTAGGTAGGTACGATGTCGCATTCTATGTGCACGACTAGATTACGTTTTTACCCTTTTAGTGGGTCCGTTAGGGCCAATCCCTGCCAGGGTTGCGAGTTTGTCCGAAAGAGATATCGTGGCCCTGGCACGCAGGCAAATGAAGGAATACGGGTGGGTTTTAGTCAGTAAAAGTCTGGCACGCCCTCCCGCTAGTTATTTGATAATTTCCCACCCAACAAAAAAAAAGCCCTATTAGTTTTGCACTGTTAGTGACGTACTGTTTGAGTTTAGCTTTAAATATGTTAAAAGAGGATGTGCTCCTGATATCTGCCGGTAGATTATTATAAAGTTGAACACCTTCGTATTTTAATTTTTTCTTGCCATATTGCGTCCGCGGGGGGCGCGTCTGTAATTGGTTAGGGTTTCTTTGGCTATACTTGGACGATAAGCTTCGGCATGATAAGCAGAATAGCTCCTGAAATTGCAGTAAATTGCTCACTTTTAGATTTCTACCAGTAGAATCGGCTGGTATATTAATTGTTGTAAAAAAGTTTGTGCTCGCGAGGTTTACTGTTCGCAGAACTACTAGTTTTAAAATCTTAATTGGTACTTTCTAAGTAAGACTCTAGTAGAACAATTTCTATGAAAATGTATGGAAATTGTTCTACCAAAATCGCGTCGCACCGTCGCGCAGTGGTCTGAAAATCAAGCTCCTAACTTTATAAAATTATATCAAAGATTTGAAAGATCACCTACCGAAATTTCAAAATTTCCAAAGCTTGCTACATGCCAAGCGGCACCGAAAGGCACAAGAATTATATGTCATCTTGATCGCCGCGTATGGTGCAATAGCTCATGTGAGTCTCCTTAGCCCTTCAGTTTTATTCAGTAAAAAAAAAAACACTTGAAGTGTTTATGCCCATACAAAAAAATATAAAATATTTTTTTTCTCACGCATGGAGCTACTCATACTCTTCATACTATATCAAATCAAATCAGTTTATTGCAAACATGTTGTACAGTACAGAGGTTGGAATAAGAAATACAAGTTTCATACATGCACCCTGTAAGGGCACTGCAAAACAAAACGAAAACCAAACTAAAAAATAATAAATTACATTACAATACAATACATTTTATATTAGTAAAACAAAGGAAGGGAGGTATACTAAACACATAACTTATTTTTATTTATTAATTTCTGACATTAAGTTTCTATGAGTATTGGAGCTTGATTTTCAGACCACTGTGCGTTGTGTCGCGCATCTCTGCGTTGGCATATTCACGGTACGCAAGGGTACGTAGTATTATATTATCTGTGGCAAGGGCAACGCGGTCAGTCAGAAATCATAAACCTTTTCTTTCAATCTTAAAATATTATGTCCAGAGTTATGTGGAGTGTACCTAATTCTTTATGAGGTATACGACAAAAAGGCGACTACCACTGATAGAATAGAACCGAGTTGATAAAATTGCACGTAATTTTGGTAGTAGATATAAAAGGTTTTTTATTTTTTTTTATCAAAACTTATTTAAGGGCCCGCGTGTCGCGGGACGAGTGGTGTCTTTGTGTCGCGTCGCGTCGCGCGACAAGTCGCCCCGGTATGTAGAAGCCTTTAGATGTGTTGAGCGATTTTTGGTAGGGGAAAATCTTATGAGTTCGCGTCACCGACATGCTAATGTTAACATTATATCTGTAGCTATGAGTACCTATGACTTGTTGCGCTTGGCCAGGAGTGAAAGCATTTTATAGTTTTGAGTTTACACTTCTGTTGGCAGTCCCCATGACTCCCAATTTTTTTTTTCAATTCATCATGAATACTAAATCGGGTATATATGTGACGACGTCAGCGACGGCAGAGCGATAGGGTCGTCACCATCTTTTTTAGTGGTAAAGGGTCCATTTCGTTGATGTCGTTGAATTATAACACGAAGTGTAAATATAACCTCACTTTTAATCAGAAAAACTAGATAGATAATAACAAGTGATAATAATTTAACTAGGCAAACCAACAGTTTCGTTTTGGAGAAGTGACTTGGTCCGCGTCTCGATGCGAAGTGCCCGTTCGACAATCCCCACCTTCCAAAACGACTCTGTCCACGTGCCGCCATTACAAAATAACGTCACGGCGTTTGCCCCACTACTACATTAATCAATTGAGCAACTTTTATTAAAACAATATCGTTATCCACGACACGGCCAGCCTGACGAGTTACACGTCCTCGTGTGAATCTGTAACAAAATAACAAACATTGAAGCATTTTTGAGCACTCGGCCAACCTGACCGTAACGTTTAAGTACAATGACTATTCAATACGAGACTCACGTCTCAACAACCAAACAAACTTCTAAATCATTTTAACAACTTCAACACAGAAGGTTCCTCCAAGCATCATAATTATCAAATTTCGAAAAGAAAACACACAAATTTGGAGCAACAGTACAGGCTCGGTCAACCTGACCACATCTTTAAGGAAAAGCACAACTTGAAAATAACAGTTGTCAAACAAAAGGTTCCTCAAAGTCTCCATCATATTTACTCAGCAACTAAATCAACTTCGATCACAAACAACGCTCATGGCCCAGCTGCCGCAGCAGCTAGTGACACTTATGCCACCCATATCGTCATCACCTCATGTGATACGACCACACACATCACATAGAGTCTGCGACTCCCAGGTCAGTACAAGACCAAAACAACAATAGTCTCCATTGAGACCCAGGTCCCCGCCGTACCACCAGCTGCCCATCGCCCCCTGAACAGCTCACAAGTGAGCTGCAGTTACGACTACAGACTAGTGCGTACGGTGCGACCAAATAGCCATGGTATGTGTCTACTGCTCGGTGGAGGTACTTTCATCACCGTCCTCTACGTTTAACTCATTAGGAACATTACTTAGAGGCAACTTTCGTATACGATCGTGAGCGTACTTGTAGGTTCTATTACCATTCAAAGTTTTCAATAGGTAACAATCCCCATCAAGCAATAACCACAATTTTAAATGGTCCCTTGTATTTCGGGTCTAATTTCGTCTGATTTCTCTCTACATTCTGAATTAAAACGAAATCACCAACATAAAATTTAATTACTTTAGCTTTACTTTTATCAAATCTAGATTTTTCGTAAATAGCACTCTTTTCTATGTTCGTAACCGCTTGCTCTCTTATCTTGTCAAAGTCTATTTCTGGTTCAGTATCGTCCAAAGTTAGAAGATTTAATGGTCTAGCCATACGTCCTATCAGAAGCTGAAGTGGGCTCGCTCCTGTTACACGATTGACAGAGGAATTCACAGCTAGTTGCACGTCCTTTAACGCTTCTTGCCAAGACCTATCTGATGTTTCTACAGCCGTAAGCATACTTTTTAAAGTGCTCATCGTCCTTTCAAATTGGCCATTGGCGCGACTTGAACTCGAAACGATTAAATGTAAAGAAACACCATGACTCTTACAAAAATCTTTAAACTCCATGCTGGCAAAGTATCGACCCTGGTCTGCAATAACTCGAGCCGGAGCTCCAAATAGAGACCAGATTTAATTCGAAGAGCATGGTACATAAGGACAAATTTAGTAAACGCATCGATTAAAACTATGACGTACTCTTTTGAATCATTTTTGCCACCAAGCTTGCTAGTTATGTCAACTTGCACAGTATACCACGGTATACTAATCTTAGGGATTGGATGAAGCTAGGCTTGCACACGACCTGAATGTGATTTTGACAGTTTACAAGTTATACATCCGTCAGCATCCATCGACAAATTTACGAACTATTTGGCCATATGCTCGAACCAATAATGTTCGTATACCCTGTATACGTACCATCGCAAATGTACGTTCACCAATGAAATTACGACTGACAGATTGCTTGACAAGAGAGCATTCGGCACCGGAATAAAAATAATACGACTCACCAGATTGTTGCAATTGCTCGCAAACACCTGCCACTTGGCAGTTGTCGACGCGCCGTTCGGCTACGGTCCCCCTTCCGCTGCTACAGACCGTATGGCCCGCAGAGGACGCGCCGCCCTTGCTGAGAGCTATGATGAGCGATGCCCCCTCCAGTGGATGTTCATCCAGGCAGACGTCAACCGTTGCCCACCAGGCACGTGGATCAGAATCTGGGTACTCTGGGTTGATTTCTGGCAGAGCGATCTTCGATGATAAGGCTGCTGTTCTGATAGCCTCGATCAACTGCATCATATTCCGCTGCTGGGCCTCGAACATTGTGCGCCAGTGAGATCCAGATCCCACTTCTGATGAAGACGTCAGCGACGGCGGAGCGATAGGGTCGTCACCATCTTGATTCAGTGGTAAAGGGTCCATTTCGTTGATGTCGTTGAATTATAACACGAAGTGTAAATATAACCTCACTTTTAATCAGAAAATCTAGATAGATAATAACAAGTGATAATAATTTAACTAGGCAAACCAACAGTTTCGTTTTGGAGAAGTGACTTGGTCCGCGTCTCGATGCGAAGTGCCCGTTCGACAATCCCCACCTTCCAAAACGACTCTGTCCACGTGCCGCCATTACAAAATAACGTCACGGCGTTTGCCCCACTACTACATTAATCAATTGAGCAACTTTTATTAAAACAATATCGTTATCCACGACATATGTATACAATTATTTTTAGTATATGCGAAAAAACCCGAAACACGTGTCTAGTATTTTTATGTAAAGAATCTATGTATAAAATTTCAAAACTGTATCATGAAAAATCACAAAGTTATAAGGTTGTTAAGTTACCGGGTTGTCCAAACAAAAACATGCTAACGGCGCGCGGCGCCCCCGCACCTCCAGGGTCGTCTTGCGCTCATTGATTATAATTTGGCAGTAGGTACCTAATAGTCTCGAGTAAAATGGCTGTGATTGACAGATTCATCATTCATCATCATTTCAGCCGAAAGAAGTCCACTGCTGGACATAGAATAGAATAGAATACTCTTTATTATGTACACCATAAAAGTTACAGATATAAATGTTTAAATTTTACATAGGCTGACACAATGGGCGGTCTTATCGATAAAAGCGATCTTTTACAGACAATCTTTGGATGGATTAAAGGGAGCAGGAGAGACAGTACTGCAGGTAGTCAGTGGTGTACCATTAACATATACAATAAATACATTCATACACAAAGCATACACTTATCTAATAAATATATACATACTTATATACAATAATACACATGAAACAAGAGCAGGGAACTGTATTATGTAATGATGATGTTTAAGGAGAGAGGAAGTGTTTTTTTACCTAAATCTTAAAAGTGGACAAAAACCGAGCACGCCTTACCAACACGGGCAAGCCATTCCATAGCCGCACTGCTTGAACTGTAAAAGACTTGTCATAAAAGCTAGTGGAATGCATCGGCATCTCTAGTCTCAAGTAGGCCTCCCCAAAGGGGGGCTTTGCTATAATCGCCACGCTTGGCAGGCGGGTTGGCGAT